>OZ022261.1:468716-867671 GCA_963978905.1 Trichostrongylus colubriformis
ATTCTTTGTTATGGGCCAGCAATCGCTGCCATAAAGCATTGCGGGTCTTATCACCGTTCGGTATACCTTGCCCTTTAGAGTCCTGGAGCACCGTCGATCGCAGAGGATTCCTGTGGACTCTCTCCATTTCAGCCATGCAGCATTTATTCGGGCTTTCACGGCCTGATCTACCGCACCATTCTCGGCTATATCACTTCCCAGGTATCGGAAGTCCTGAACCCTTTCGATGCTTTCTCCATGGCGGTCCACGATGGACACCGGACAGTCTTCGGAGCTTAGGAATTTGGTCTTCTTCACGTTTACTCGTGAGCCGTTCTCTGCCAGCCTTGCCTGCCATCTCTGCACCTTCGCCTGAAGTTCTTCTTTGGTATCCGCTATCAGGGCAATGTCGTCAGCGTAGAGAATGGTCCTCAGTGGTCCCTCCATGAGGTCTTTCACCATGCCATCTAGGGTGAGCAGGAAGAGGAACGGGCTTAGAGCTGAGCCTTGGCGTACCCCAACCGATATCCCTATTTCCGCCGTCAGTCCCTGCGGGGTGCGTATGACCGCCTTAGCCCCATCGTACATGTCCTGTATAAGGGTGACGAGGTGCTCTGGTATCTGTCGTTCTCGAAGCGAATTCCAGATTTCCAGATTACTGGTAGTGGCAGACGGTCGAAGGCCTTTCCGAGGTCCAGGAAGGCTAGGTAGCAAGGCTTGCGCTTTTCACGGTACTTTTCCATCACTTGTCTAAGGATAAAGATGGCATCCGTGGTGGAGCGCTCAGGCATGAGCCCGAACTGCTCCTGAGATATGGAGACCAGCTCCCTCAGCCTCAACTCAATCAGCCGCTCGTACAGCTTCATGGTATGAGCCGTCAACTTTATTCCACGGTAGTTGGAGCACTCCATTGCGTCCCCCTTCTGCTTGAATATGGGAACGATGGTACTGGTCCTCCACGTAACCGGAATTTTTCCTCTGGCCGTTACAATGTTCAGGAAGCGTGTAAGCCACTCCACTCCGTACTCTCCCAGTGCCTTCCATGCCTCTATTGGCACCCCATCTGGACCAGCGGCCTTTCCATTCTTCATTCTTCCCAGCGCCTGGCGAACTTCTTCCGCTGTCCAAGGGAGGATGGGGCCAGCCGCCTGGCGAACTTCTTCCGCTATCCAAGGGAGGATGGGGCCAGCCGTAGCCTCGTTCTGTTGGCTTTCCTTACGTGGGAACTCTTCGTTCAGAAGCCCATCGAAGTACTCCCGCTATCTCCTTTTGACCTCGGCTGGTTTCCTCAGAATGGTACCCTCGCTGCTCTTTACCGCCTTTACCACCCCGATATCTTGGGTGGCTCGATGTCTCGCTTTAGCCAGCCTGAAGACGAACTTTTCTGCCTCCTTCCCATCCAACCTTTCGTACAAGGCATCCATTTCTGTATTCTTTGCTTTGGCCACAGCTGCCTTGGCGAGCCTCTTGCAGCGTTTGTAGGTGTCGAGGTGTTCTGGGCTCTTCGTTTTCTGCCACCGCTTGTATGCTTCCTTCTTTTGTTTCACTACCCTCTGAACCTCCTCATTCCAGAACCACGCTGCTTTGTCTCCTTTGAAGCCACCTCGGGTCTCCCCCAGCGTTTCCTTTGCGCATTTCAGAATTATCTCAGCTGCTCTGTTCCAAGTCTCCTGAGTGGGCCCGTCAGGGTCTGGGAGACCGATATCCAGTATCCTCCTTTTGATGTCATCCCTTTCCTGTTTGTGCAGCTTCCACCATCTGATTCGCCGTTCGGTCTTAAGCCTTGTTTTCTTAAGGAGATCTATGGCAATATCTGCTAGGAGGGGCCTGTGTTGGGTGGTGAGCTCCTCTCCTGGCAGTACCTTGATGTCCTTCACAGTTTTGAGGGCTGATCTTCTTATGGGTATATGGTCGACTTCCGTTTGTCTCCCTCCATTGCTATAGGTTACCTTTTGACTCTCTCTTTTCGCGAAGTACGTGCTGCAGACCGCTAAGTCATGGGCCGTGGCCAGGTCCAGTATCCTTTCTCCCTCAGCTTTTCTTACGCCTAGCCCTTTGCCTCCGTGCACCCTTTCTAAGCCCTTTCTGTCTCTGCCGATTCAGATCGCCTGCTACGGTGAGGTAATCGCCTTCTGGAACTGACCTGATGGCGTCGTCAAGGCTCAGATAGAACTCGTCCTTCTCGTGCTCAGGACAACCGGCTTGCGGTGCGTATACACTTACTATGGTCCAGTATCCCTCCTTTGTATCCAACCTTACTGCCATAATTCGACCGTTGATCCTGTTTACGGCGCAGACGCTATCTTTGGGGGAATCCGCTACTGCGATGGCCACTCCGTTCCCTTTAGTGTCCTCGCCGTTGTAGAAGAGTTTGACTCCCTCTCCAATCTCCCTTGTCTTAGCTCCTTTCCAGCGTGTTTCCTGGATACATAGGATTTGGATGTTTCGTCGACTCATCAGGTCGGCAATCTCTCGAGACTTCCCGGTCAATGATCCTACGTTCAGAGTCCCTATTCGAACTAACTTCTTCAGCCGAGGTCGTTCACCCCTCGGTAGCCCTCGCATACTGACCACAGAACTCGGACGAGGGTTCTGCGCGTCACTTCCGGGTGACGTCCTAGCATTTACACTGTTTCTTTGGCAACTTTTGAACATATTGGGTGTGACTGGGTTTCTCCATCAGCCGGCCTGTCAACCTGGGCCTGACGCTGGTAACGTCACCGTTTTTGCAATTTCTTGCAAGGCATGGTTTGAGCCTCGGCGGGGATCGAACCCAGTGGTCTTGAATGTGCAGACGTGAGCCTACACCCTTAACCACTCGGCTATCCCTGCCTTCGGCTATCCCTGGGCGGGACTTATATCTATTAATCTAGGATTTATGAGCAAAACTGATGAAAATTAAGTTCATCACCTCATGATTCGACAAAGCTGAGAGCTTCAAAGAGTCACGGTCCACCGATACTAATCGAAATTGCAGTTTGGTGAAGAGCCGAGAACGGCTGATCGCAACACCTATTTGTCTAGCGCATACTACTGCCCGGATCACATCATACAATATGAGAATGACGCATTTTGTAGATCTCAATGAGCAGAACCCGTGGTTTATATTTCCATACATATTTTAATGATAAGCAGAAGTTGTGTTACAAGAATGTGCTGAACCTCATTTGAAGTACTGTAATGCATATACAGGGTGTGGCAAAAGTATTGTCCGCTTAACAATGTCTTACCATTTCAAGAAAGGTGCTATCAATATGAATTTTGTTCGAAGTATAAGTGATCAACAGTCATTTCATCACGTGCCCCTAGAATTTGATAATGTCACCTCTGGCGCATTCATACTCGCGAAGACGGCGAGGAAGAGCGGTTGTCGTCGGACGCAGGTTTTCGTTGTGCAATCCTCCAAAGCGTCCGCTAAAACAGGCTGCAGGGAATCGAGAAAACTGCGAGCACAAGCGCAGGCTTTATCCTGCAATTTACTCCAGGAGGAATGTCGAGCGGAATACGTTTCACGCTGTTTGGTGCTCATTGTTGGCTGGTTGCGCTTTTTGGGTTCGCGCTGCGTTCTCTTCAAAGTCATTCCAATTAGATCTGTATTATTTGAGGATGTAGGTGTCTTCTGATGACATCGTTGAGTTGTTTATACTGATCGGTTTTGACCCGAATATCTTCGGATTCGTCGAATTTTGGTATTGCGCCGTAACGTCTCGCAGCAGTAGTCCTCGATATTCCCTGCATTCCGAGCGCAAAGCCTGCGCTACTCCACACTGGTCAAAGCTATTTTTCGGGCTACTCCTATGAGAAAATGTGATGATTTAAGCAGTGATCACCTCCCACCTGCGGCAGATGCTTTTCCTAAGAATCTTCGTCGTTGTGCGCAAGACAGCGGCTGTTCTATCGAGCTCTGGGGGCACATAATGATAGGCTTCTTGAAGCTATTTGTTGATTACATGTACCTGTGAACTTGATGTTGATACCTCATTTCTCCCTAGTATAGTAAGGCTTTGTCAGATGGTCAATACTTTTGCCGCATCCGTAAAAACAGTCACTTTCGCTGTGTAGCTGGTTGCGGCTACTTGCTATTCTGAAGGCGTCTTTTGTTCTTAATATCTCATCCAACTGGAATGGTACGAACTGAAGTTCGATATCGCTTCCTTCAGGCAAGACGAATTTCATGATCGCCTTCAAGAACTGCAGCATCAGGCCAAAAGAAGCAGAGAGGAGCTGGTTAACTGCAGGAACGAAGTGGAAGCACTGGAACGAAAACTCGATTCTAAAGAGGTCGAAGTGCAAGCTATTAGCAAAGAGGTAAGAATAGTCACTCTGCGCCACTTCATGCAAACTCATTTCTACCGAACTATTACGGCACACCGACTGGCTATTCGAGAACTTTATAAGCTTCTGAGATCAGTTCCGCGAACTCTGAAATCCAACTGATAACGCCTGTGTCGCATTTTTTTCAAGCACTTGCTCAAAATGTCATATCAGGTTCGCTGAATGCTCATACCATACCAATCGATCATCGAACAAACGATTTAACTTTTGCACGATACAGTACTTTTAGAATTAGTGTTTTTACTAATGCATTAAGATGCACACGAACTTAGACAATAAATACAATAGTTTTATTCTCATCAGCAGTAACTATGAAGTATAATGAACTTAAGACATAGTACATTTTCACCATTCTGATATTTAATTGCTTGCTTTCCATTCTCAGTCGTTCCTATCATTATAATCATTTTCTTTCGCCGCATATGGTTTAATGCACTACGGGACTCCCCCCTTCCCCCTCCCCTCTCTTACTGAGCAGGGCAAAGGGCCATGATTACACATCGTGTAAGGGTGTTCTAGGGGTACCGTTTTGGTACGTTTGCATCTTTGCCATCGTCTGGTTTAGAGTCCGGTGTGAGACACCAGGGTCGAGCCCACGTCGAAGAATTTTCGAGAGGGGGTCGTATTTGGTATGCTGGGAGGTGGGGGTTTAGGCGTTGAGTTAGGCAGTGGTCAACGGAACTCCACGGGATGAGGGTCCAAAGTGTAAAGGGGAGATGGGAGGAAAGGAAGATGGGTTATCTAAAACTAATGATAGTTCAATCTTCGCTTATCGACGAAACAGAAAGCGACATCCCACAAGTAGAAAACAAGGTGAGGCACGAATTTTTTTGAGATAAGTGCTTAAGACGATATTGTAGAGAAGAGAGCGCATGGATATTGCGAAGATCGACATAGTCAATGGCTAGGCGGACACCTTGTCTTCTTGGAGTTGTGGACTGTGAACAAGATGTCAAGCTTCCGCAACTAAACACCGAAATTCACCGATTAGCCGTGGGAAGTGGTATCCATGGGTACCTGCGTGAATGATACTCAAAAAACCATGGGATAAAAACGAGAAACTACTTGACATGGGCTTCTTTTATATCTCACTGCGATTGCAAGTACATGATCTGGTGCTAGCGAGCCACTATGGGACCGGGGAAGCGTTGTATTCACTGAGAATGTGAAGGAAATCCTCACGCATGGCTCATCCCGCAACAAGGCCAATCAAGGCCAACCACCATCTCATTGGTCTTTCAAGAGCTGAGGATGCGTACTGGAGGCTTAACAGATGCAATGGATCATATTTTCGAAAGATTCGTGGGGAAAATTTCCTTGACTGGCTTCCTTCGGAGGAACTCCTTTCATTTTGGAGATATGGTGTGATTTAAATAGTCATTGGAAAGCGGCAACCTCGCAGACCCTGGGCAACAAAACTGCACTTATAAGGCTGAGTCTAAGGAAGTTTTGACTATTTGAAGGTAAACACTTCGGAATTTTTTGAAATCCTCCTCGACTAGTCCTCGACTGGCTTCCTACAAAATAACTTCTTCCATTCTGGAGATATGGTATAGATTGAGTAGTCACTGAAAAGCGGCATCCTCGCAGATCGCGGGAAACAAAATTGCACTCATAGGGATTAGTTTGAAGGAAGTTACGATTATTTGAAGTTAGCACTTCGGAATTCGGATTTTTTCCATGTAGAGAACTACGCAACCATTAGGGAAACCAAGCGGTCGTTAGATTGGGCTAAGGAGGATATCATGAAAACAGTTTACATTACTTTGAAATGTCGAGTTTTTGTAAAGTTACAACTATTCAAATAACGCTCGAATTTACTATAGAGAAGATACCGCGCACGCGGTATTTGCTCTATAGTAAATTTGAGCGTTCTTTGAATAGTTCTATTTTCTCTATAGGCAATCGCTAGTTTCTAAGTTTTCTATTTTTGTTTTTCCAACCTTTATCCCCTGCCGCATAACTTGCATTACTTTCAAACCTCCTCCTTTGTCATTAGAAGGCAAGCACATTACCGATGGTCGACGACGCTTTCGTTTCGGAATATAAGTATTGGATTTTGTCAAGTTCTTAGTTCTCTTAGTTTTTCAATAGTTTAGCCTCAGTTTTTTTTTGACCGTGATCTTTTAATTTCCTTGATGAATCGCTCTGGCTGGGTAGAGGCCACAGAAATAGCGGAACCTGAAGAAGGGTGGGGAAGGGCCTCGTATGGAGTTCCCTTTGGGGGGTTATATTAGGTTGTCCGAAAAGTAATGAGACAAATGTCGTAGTGCAGTGATTCGTCGGTAACTTTATTACAAATCAATATCATTTACTATAATATTCGCCATTGTGTTCCTTCACATACTACCATCTTTGCGGCAGAGATCTGATTCCATTAGCAAAGAACTCCGGAGGCTTCGACTTCAAGAAGTTGTTGACAGCTAATTCGACGTCCTCCCGATTGGTGAAATTTTTTCTAGCAAAAGAGGATTGAAGAGAACGAAATATGTGGAAGTCTGATGGAGCGAGATCTGGTGAGTACGGTGGATGGGGTACAAGTTCGATCTCCAGCTCTCTCAGCTTACTCTGAGTCCTTTTCGACGTGTGTGGCCTGGCGTTATCCATGAGGAGTAGGATTCTGCCTCTCCCACGACGGCGACTACGCAGAATTTCAGCTATTCTTTCCAGCTGAGTACAGAATCTTTCAGAGTCGACCATAGAACCAGTTGGAACCAGTTCCCAAAACACCGGGCCTTTAATATCCCACCAGAATGAGAGCAACTCCTTCTTGTCATGATCGGGATGTTTCGGCTGTGGTTTCGGCAATTCATCGAAGTCGTCCCAATGTTTTCGGCGCACCATGTTATCGTAGACACAATACTTCTCATCCATGGTAACGATGGAGTCGATCCAGAAAAGCGTGCGATGACGGCTGAGCAGAGAAGTGCACACTTCAACACGCTTCTTCTTGTCGTGAGGGCTGAGAGCGTGCGGAAGAACCCGAGGCAACTTTGCCACTTTACCTGACGCACGAAGAACATCGTGTACCGTGGATTTAGGAGCACCCGAGGAGGTGGCAAGCTCGCGCACTGTAACGTTAGGTCGTTCCTCACAGATGGCAAGTATGAGCTGCTTCTTTCGCGTCAGTGGACGTCCTGAACGACTACAGTCTTCGAGACATTTCCCTCCTTTGTCGAACTTGCCGTACCATCTGAAGCACGTCGCTCGAGAAGGTGCTTGATCCTTCATTTCTTCCAGCGAAAGCCGATGGGCCTCATCCGCGGATTTACCTGAACGATAGTGTAGAAGGAGAGCTGCCCGATACAGCTTTTTTTTCTCATCCATCTTTAGCACGTTTGCGAAAGATGAAAACAGTATGGACCATATGCCCTTGGTGGCATATATGTACTGGACTTGAAACACTAAATTCCAGAATTTTGTCCTCTCACGACTTCGACGTCCAAAAATACTTAATGTTGAATCTCACCACTGCATTTGTCTCATTACTTTTCGGACAACCTAATACTTTTTAAAAATTCTCCTTAGCGCCATGCTTGACCCTGTATAACACTCAGCTCTCGACGCCTTACGCGATATCGATACTGCGTGGCCAGAAGGGGAGGCAAAGGACTCAGCTATCTTGGTTCAACAATTTTCATGAAGGCAACTGCAGCCTGTGGTCACGTCTTCGGCACCCTATACCTTCTGCGCTCCTTGTCGTGAATACTGCCCGATTTGCAGCAGGCATGCGATGCTTTCACTTCATGTTGAGACACAGAAGTTGTAGAGGGTGCCGACTATGACGGACTCCATACATCGTCTGTGATGCTTGTGGGAGGACACGAGTAAAGTTTAGCTAATTGTTCCTGTCAGGGAGCCGCGCGAAGGGAATGGTGATCAAACGAGAGGAGGAACAGGAAGGTGTGAACCCCCTACCTCAGGTTTCGTGTCACGAGGTGTGGCGTGCGACGCTATAAGTGTGAGCTAGAGTCGTCGTATGTAGCCTGGTTCGTAAGCGATTACCGTGCCCTGCGCACGGTAATCGCTTCAGAACCCTCTTACCTACGGCGCCCCTAGATTACATGTATTGCGTCGCTCACTGCGGTGCAAAATTCAGACGTGAAGGCATACACGTGATGGAGGAAGTGAGATATGAACCGCAAAAGAAGTTAGTACGAGGTTCAGGTAAACAGTCATTATAGATGCGAAAATAATCTTCCCCAGACAGGGATTCGCTTTTCTTAGGGTGCTTGAGGCGTGACGTTAGGAACATAGCATAACCGTCCGATGACGGTCTCTGCTTGCAGTTGCATAGTATTGTTGCAAAAGTTGTGAAGCTTCTGCTTACATCGCGGAACGCTCTTTGATAACTTGTTGCTATACCTCACTCCTATGACACTCGCGTAATTTTACGTTAATCAAATATCACTTTTGTTTCATTCGCTCACTTGGTAGAGACGAATAGCCACGATGACGGCTAATATCTCTTGAAGGTAAATTGGGCGCTATGAACAGCTCAACTTTGGACATGTTCGCGACCATTTGTTCTCGTCTACCTGATGATTGAGGACGAAATTATTGACCGCTGCAATTTTAATCACGCGTACAGTACTTTATTGATAGTGATCGTAGATAGAATATTAGAACGAGTCAACTTCTGAATCACGGAAAGCTCAACATCTGTGACTCAATGAGCGAGCGTCCATCGATTCTTGAGGGAGTTGTTGGCTACCTCTCAAAACAAATCGCAGACACTCCATAAAAGATTTTCAGTTGGAGGACGCTCGCGCCGAAACGAACGACGCACTTAAAAGACTCTCACTATCAACAAGTGAATATAACGCGCATAGACAAAAATATCAGGAGCAAGAAATGGAGCTGAGAGAGAAATCCAGTGAGTGAGACATCCTACTGTTAAGTAGAGCATGTTAAAAATCTACCAGTGTCAGTCTCGAAGTTGATTGTGGTACGATGGATATCCTTACCAGATCTGCTCGCTGTGGTGGAGGCAGCGAAGGCGAAGCTCGAAGTTATCATTCGTGATCTGCAAACGGAAGTTCGTACTCTCAAAAACAAAGTAAGTGTGATACAATTACTTTTACAACACCATAATTCATTGTAATGCTGTTGCATGAGTGTCCAGGTGCTTTGTTTTTTCACACTTCTCCACTCCATTATCTTTCTTTATCTTTCTTCTCATTTTTTCACTTTGATACAATCACAATTGAGAAGCATATGAACCATCTTTATCGACAGTGTATAGTCTCAATCAGGCAAGCTGTGGATACCATTCGCACGGCACCCCTCACGTTTAAGACAAATAAGTGGCCGATCCACTTGTTAGTTCAAGTGATCGGGTTTCCCCGTACTACAGATGATCGGATAGAGACCAAAAGGTGGTATTTGATGGCCTCGTCAGGGTGAATAGTGTAGGCTTTTTGTGGACGATCATCAGTGGAAAGGAAGAGCCGCAGCGATCTGACCCATTGGCTGGCCTTAGCTTCTAGCAATAGCGTGTTGACAGCTCACTTCGGAAAGACATCGTGCACATATTATTTATGCTTTTCCTATTTGTCACTTTCTTCTGGCGATTTTCAGTAGTAGTATTGGGATAGGTCGTCATACTACTACTGAAAATCAACCAGCATATCAGCTTGGACTTGACCGCAACCGGACACCTTGGGCTCCGCAGTAAAATCGCTATCCCTACATACTATCCCTACAATACATACAGTAGCGCTCAACAGTCTTCGGCGAAATGGTCTTCCACTTGGGTTTTTTACTTGTAACTTTCTTGCAACTGCACCATCTAAGAGAAATTCCAGTATGTTGTACTTGGCGACACTGCATACTTAATATACTATTTTGGCGCTCAACAGTGTAGGTTATGTGGTTATATGAAATTTTTTATTTTTGGCATGCCATCGCTATGCCGTCCCGCTGTGCCGCTTTCATCAAAAGTCGTGGTCTTTCTACAGGATATTAATGTTCTCTGAGGCTTGCTCGTTTTGTTTTTGTAAAGAAAGCCGTTTTTCTTGACCAAGCCCTTTACCTTTTTTTGGGTGGTCTTGTAGTAAATTCTCGTAAAACATCATGAAAAGTGGCAAGCGGCGCTCAAGTAGAAGGAGGTGTTGACAATAGGTTCAGGCACCACATATTAAAATTTTGTCAAATTTGGTCAAGTAGAAAAAAAGTTATGACAAAAAAGTTCTGGCCGAAGACTTTTGAGCGCTACTGTATATAATCGGCTTAGTCTGTTCTGTCCGTCTGTCTGTCGCGACAATCGAAACTACCTGCAGGGAACTTATAAAGGTCGGGTCAAGCATGGGATAGGTAGAGCATGAGCGAAGAAATAAGGTGCGCACATAGACAATGCTACGCCTCCCCATTATGAGGGGGGGGGGGCTGAAAACATGGTAATCATTTAAAAATAATCTTATTCAGTTCCAAAACGGCCCAGAAGTAGGGAGAAAATGCAATAGGGAGAAGTTGAGATAAGGTTGGTGGCACGATTCTATGAAGTCTATTAGGGCGGTTTGCGGGGCGTAATTGAAATAGGCGGAGCTCAAGACAAAAATTCATAAATCCGCTCCAGCATGGCCTGAAATCTTCGTCCAGGAGGGATGGGAGCATGGGTTGAGAAATGTGAGGGGGAATACATGGAGCGCTGAAAATTCGATAATTAGCTGAAGATAATCTAGTCCAGTTCCAAAACGGCCCACGCGTACGGAGGAGTTGGGATAAGGTCGGCGACACGATTCTATGAAGCCTATAAGGGCGGTGGGAGCGTAATTTAATAGGCAGACCTCAAGACAAAAATTCATAACTCCGTCCCAGCAAGGCCTGAAAACTTCGTTTGAGGAGGGATGAGCGCATGGGTTGAGAAATATGGCGTCAGCCTGTCCGTCTGTCCTTCTGTCTGTCACAAAAATCGGAACTACCTGGAGGGCAAATAAAGGTCGGGTCAAGCATGGAAGAAGTAGAGCATGAGCGAAGAAATAAGGTGCGCACATAGACAATGCTACGCCTCCCCAGGGTGTAGGTTGGGACACACGGTTTGACCTAGGGCTGCGACCCTGTGGCCTTTGCCCTGTGACATAAATTACCCAGACAGTTTGTTCATTTAAATCCTCACCTTCTTGCAAGTTTACTCCGTTGCTGTCTCTAAAGAAAACATTTATAGAGAACGAGTTTAAGGGGTGTGCATGGTCACCGCGTGACCCAGTGGCCCTACTGACCCTGTGTCCCAACCATCACCCCGCCTCCCCATTATGGGGGGGGGGCGCTGAAAACTTGATAATCATCTAAAAATAATCTTATTCAGTTCCAAAACGGCCCAAAAGTAGGGAGAAGTTGGAAAAAAGGTCGGTGACACGATTGTATGAAGCCTACAAGGGCGGTGGGCGGAGCGTAACTCAAATAGGCGGAGCGCGAAACGAAAATTCGTAGTTCCGTTCCAGCAAGGCCTGAAAACTTCGTTTGGGGAGGGATGAGCGCATGGGTTGAGAAATGTAAGGGGGAGTAAATAGTCAATGCTACGCCCTGCTCACAGTGAGCGGGGCGTGTGTTATGAAAGGTAAATCGTCTCTCATTCCAGTAAAAATACTAGTGAGTCAACATCATTGAGGGAGTCAAAATATAAAAAACAAGTGATAGTAGAATTGTGCCGGCTTTGCTGAGAGGTAGACAGGCTATGGTGAGCAGGCAGTTATTGGAGCAGTTAAAGAAGACCCGTCGTCAGTGGGCGGATGCTCATTCCAACACTCGCGGATTCGAGCCGAGAGTGGCTTTCCGCCCCCATAAGGCTGGCCCGGTTCAAGTCGGATTGGCCGGCTCACGCTGGCCTATCCGAGTGGCCCTGTATAAACGGCCAAGCGTCTGACAGTGTGTTTTGATCGTAAATTCACAGCTCAGGTATTGGCATTCACAGGATCCCGGTTTTTTGAGCTGTAGCGAGGGGAGGGTAGTAAGAGCACATCAGCACTGGTAACGACCGATGAGGATATATTTGTTACACTCTGTTTGTAACAGAAGAGGGTGCACCGTGATACTGAGGGCGCTTGGTGCAACCAACCTAAGTCAGGAAAGAACTTTCAAAAATATCATAACCATATATGAACCACGAGTCTTCAGCTCAGTGCGATTTTTTCTAATTCGTTTTAAAGTGCCCGGATTTTAGGAGAATAGGGCAAACATATATAAGCCAGGAGTTTTGTGTGTCTGTTTTCTTGTCTGTGCGCTTTTCGGTATTACCAGAAGGACAAATTGCAGAGGGTGGATGAAGTCTCGCTTGTGTGGGGCATAGTCTAACATGTACAGACCGCACATGGGTCACGTAAAACTCTGCCCATAGTTGGCGGAGCATGCGCTGCAATGTCCTCAGCTTGATGCGAAATTTCTTTATAGGCAGTGATAGGGCAAATTTGGACGAAACATGAAAAAAGTGCTGAATATGACGGGCGAAATGATCAGTAATACGACGGTGAAGAAAAAACGGAATAAAATGACCAGAAACTCGAATAATAGAACCCTTTTTCCACCTCTGATTCTCGACGTGGACGACCATTCCGTGAAGAGGCGGGTAGCCCAAACGACTCTGCCACCGGCATGTAGCCAAGTAATCGAAGCGCAAAAACAGCGAGGAAACAATACAAAAACCTGGGACATCCCATCGTTAACTACAGGCAAGCGAAGACATCAAGTGAGAATTAATGAAAAAGAAAAGAAGAATAGAAAAGAAAAACTCGCAAACTTTACGGGATGAGCAGCAAAAATCAAAACCACTAAAAAGGATAATCAGCTGTTCAAAAAAGGGTATGCGGCGTTCTAATTACGAAAGCGTGCCCCGATTGCTCCAGCCGTGCCGCTTGCCTTGGCTCCTCTCACCTCAGCCAACCAGGGAAGCTCGTCGCTAGGAGACGGGCTGCCTTGGATCAAGGCGGCTTGCCCTGATGAGACCGCCTCCGCCACAGCTTGAGAGGGCACCTTCCGCGGGGGATTTCGCTATGCATAAGCCTTTCTGATCCGTAATTTTTCAGTAAATGACTCCTTTTGGGATTCCTTATCACCCACATTACCCCTATCACTGTCTTTAATTCGTCTCAAAATGCCCGGAATTTGGGAAAAGGTAGGGCAAGTTGAGTTCAAGGTATCCAGTAGCTAAACCCGCCCTCTGTAGACGGATCGTGCTATTTACTGCAAAGGTTCATAACTCGGCTCCAGAGCAGCCCAGAGACTCAGAAAAACGGTCGAGGTCAGCCAGATTCAAGCTGTAGATGTAACCTGTGTATAACATATTTGAAATGAGTGGAGACCCCTCCATGGTGGACGGAGGGTGTAGTCGACGAAATCATGTTTACTAATGAAGAATAACAAATCTTCTCCAAAGCCGTTTAGGGACCTGGTAAGAACCGTAGTAATAGTAGCAGCTAGAGTGACAAAAATATACCTTATGATCACGGTGGGAGGAACCTTCAGTGGACCTGTATCACCTGTCGTCCCGTTGTTCATCGAGTGTCTCGAGCGGGCGCCAGCAACGTCTCCATTCGTCCCTGTCGCAAGCCAAAGAAGTCCAGTGAACCTTTCTGGCTCCAGGGACACGCACCAACTTGTTTCCTTCGCGTAGAGCTTTCGTGAAGAAGTCTGACCATCGGGCCGGCGGTCGTCCAGGTGTTCGTTTCACGTCCCGAGGAGTCCAGTCGGTAACTGCTCTGGTCCAACGGTCATCGCGATATCGCATGACGTGTCCGGCCCATCAAATCTTCGATTGCTTGGGAAATACGGCGGCGTCCCTGATCTTCGATCGACGACGGAGTTCGGAACTCCGGATTCCCCTCTGCACTTGCGTGTATCGGGATACTCCGAGCATCGTCCTTTCGATGGCGCATTGGATGACGCCAACCGCATGCTCCTCCTGCTTACGTAGAGTCCAAGTCTCTGAGGCGTATGTTAGGGCGGGAAGGACAGCGGAATCGAAGAGATGGGCGCGGAGCTGGATGTTCTTCGTCTCCTTCATTACTCCCTCGATGGTCTTGAAGGCTCCCCAAGCCGCTCTTTTCCTCCTGCTCAGCTCTGGTGCTAAGTCGTTCATCATATTGACTTCCCGACCTAGGTACACATAACTGAAGCATTCGGTGATGTTCGTTCCGTTGAGCGTGAATGGGGCATCAGGTACCAGTCCGTTTCTCATGAACATCGTCTTCGTTAGGTTCAGATGCCGCTTGCTGGATTGTCGGTGTTATAAGCACAATGTCGTCAGCGAAGCGGAGGTGGTGTAAATGTCGGCCATCGACCTTCACTCCCATTCCTCCCCATTCCAGTTGACGCATGACGTTCTCAAGAGCGGCGCTGAAAAGTTTAGGCGAGATGGTGTCGCCTTGTCGAACCCCTCTCTTCACGTCGATGATGACTTCCCTGTAGAATGGCGAGATCCTGGTCGTGAAGTTGCTGTAGAGCTCACGAAGTACTCTTATGTAGTGAATAGGCACACCCTGGTTTCCCGGGGCTTCGATAACCACTTCTGTCTCAACGGAGTCGAAGGCTTTCTTCAAATCGATGAACCTGAGACATAACGGCATCTTGTACTCTCGCGAAACTTCAATGAGCCTAGTGACCGTGTGAATGTGATCGATTGTACTGAACCCTCTCCGAAACCCTTGCTCGCATGGCTGTCCTTCGTCTAAAGTTCTACCAATCCTATTCAAGATGACTCGAGTGAAGAGCTTGTAGACTACAGACAGCAGGCAGATTGGACGATAGTTGCCAATGTCGTGTGGATCTCCCTTCTTATACAGCAACACAGTCCTGCTGGTTTTTCACGAGGTGGGTACCCTGCATTCCGACAGGTAGCGTGTGAAGAGTCGGGCCAGTGTTTTGATGATGACTGGCGGAAGATTCTTCAGATGTTCCGGTCTAATCCTGTCGGGGCCGGGTGCTGTACCATTCTAAACCGACGAAATGGCATGTCGGACTTCGCAAGGGAGAACCGATGGAACGACATATCCATCCTGCTTCATGCTCCTAGGCAGTTGGACGTGGATCGAAGAGATCCGAGTAGAAGTCGTAGATGGCTTCTCCATTGCCCTTCGGGAAGCAGTAACTGTACCGTCCGGACGTCGGAGACCGGTCTTTTTGGTCTTTAACTGGCAAAACTTCAGCGGGCATTGCAGATGCTCCTCCCAGCCTCTGCGCTTCAGCCAGCACTGCTTCTCTTCTCTTCTTGAGATCTTCTTTTATCGCCTCACTGCATTGCTTCGCAAGCTCGGACGTCAGTTGGTAATCGCCTGCGGCTCGTGCGGCTCCACGTTGGCGTATCAGCTCGAGAGTTTCTGAAGAAAGACGCCTCTTGGTGACTTTCAAACTCTCTACCCTCTTGGCACTATCGTGAAGGTGCTCAACAAGCCGGTTGTACTCGTCGTCGATGTTTTCGATAACGGAATCCTCCCATACACCTGCGAGAGAAACGAAGTGTTCCCAGTTGATGACTGTCTTGGGCCTTCGCTCCTTGAATTTCGCAGCTCTCTCTCCACGTATCGAAAAAGGAATCTTGCGCGGATGAGTCGATGGTCTGATCCCGTGTAGTACTTCGGAACAACAGCGACGTCTGTCAGGCAAAACCTTCGATTGAAGATGACGTGATCAATTTCATTATGGAATTGTCCACCGGGTGACTCCCAAGTCCATCGTAGATGAGAGGGCTTCTGGAACTGTGAGTTGTCATGGATGGAGTTGATCGACATAATAAACTCAGACAGCCTTTCACCCTGCTCATTCCATTCCGTTCCGTGAGTCCCGATGTGAAGCTCATTGTCCGTTCTTCTAGGGCCGATCTTGGCGTTGAAGTCGCCGACGATGACCTTGAAGAAGGTGTGGTCTTACTTATAAATCTTCTCCGATTCCACATAAAATGCTTCGCGCTCGTCCTCGCCTAGCTTGATGTTGGTGCGTAGGCGACGAAGATGGTCAAAGCCGGTAATGAACCACATCTTTTCAATCGCAGACGTCCGATTTGGGTTGTCATATTTTCGTACGAATCGATGTTCATGGCCAAGTGCGTGTTGAAGAGAGCGCCCACTCCGCCAACGCCTCTCCTGTCGCATGTTTCAAGGATCAGTTCTTCATCAGTCTCGTACACCTTGTACTGCCACGCGGTTTCTTCGAGATAGTTCCGAGAATCCTTTATTGGGCGCACCAAGAAGACAATGTGACTGCTGGAAAAACTCTGCCGCTATGGCTCAGAGCGTCTTATATACAATGTCTAATGGGCGGAGAAAGAATATGATTACATTCTTCAAGTCAGATCAGCTAGAAGATTAGTTTTTCTCACAGTTACAATGAGTCATCAGGAAATCAGAGAATATTCTATGAGAATTGGAACAACGTAAAATAGGCATGTAAAGGATACAAAAAGGTACAATCTAACTACATTAAGCGATATCATAGAGAGTCTTCTCTATACACGGCGTGTATCGGGCGGTGCCTCCTCGTCTCGGTCAGTCCGATGACGTCGTATTTGATCTTCCTGGCTTGCATCATCAGATCTTCGATACTCGCTTCCGATGCAAGGGTTCGTGCGTTGTGAGTACGGATCGCCATCTTAGTCCTTCTCGATTTGGACAGCCTGTTGTAGCCCTGAGATTTTAGCAGCCTCTCCCGAGCGGTCCTACCCAACGCTGCCGTATTGGGGGCTTTCTCAGGTTCAGGGGAATGAGGCCCATTTTTATTGCTGTTTTCAGCATAACGAAGATCCACGAGTAGCTCGCCGGGTTCTGTCGTGGGGGCTGGGTATACTCCAGGTAGTTAGCCAGGCTATCCCGAAGTGGACGTGGGGTTTATTTGTTGGAGGCGACCCCGGACCGCCTCCCATGTACCTCCTAGTCGTTAGAATGCAAGCTTTTGGCTGGACCGAATGCAGTATACCAACTGCACCATACAGAACGCCTCCACACGTATGCAAGAAACATCTGCATGGATACAGAGGGTATGAATCAGTCCAGCGCAGCAGAAACAGGGAGTCCATCTTCTGGATTCACCTGTGTCTCAGGGTACATGGTGGCTTTTGGTCCGCGATTAGCCCCCTATCCGCTACCTGGGGTCGCGCCACGTAGCCTTGCCACCTGACGGCTCGAGATCCTTCACGAGAGAAGTCCCTCGGTGAAGGAGATCCGTGGCTTCAGTGAACATTGATTGATAATACTGGTTTTTTGTGCAGAATGCTGGGAAGGGTCAACGGATCAAGCCATTGCCTTATTGCTCTCATAGAAGTTAAAATCATGCAGCAACGCATCAATCGCCATTGATTGGAATTATCGGTTTTGTGCAGAAGACTTGATACGGCTCATCGACTATAACAGTGAGTGAAAGCCTTCACAGAAGGTGAAATTCTGTAGCCTCAGCCCATACATAATTAGCGAGCCACATCAATATATGCAGTTGCAGACACAAAAATTCTAAGAGATCGTAGCGGCCGACATCGATCGAAATAACAATATCAGTGTAAAAGACCGAAAGGAAGCATGATATACCTTCGAATGATTGTGGTCGTAGAAGTGAAACTCTGCGGAATCGGACGGCTTTGAACGTAACCGTCGGTTTTCGCACGGAGGGCGGGATGTGATAGACTTCACCTGACAAGGTTGTAGTATCTTACAGAACATAGCATACAGATCGTCACATATTGCTATGATGGGCATTAATAGTGAGGGCTATGAATGGACACTGCAACGGCACAAATGCTAAATCTTTAGATTCATGCAAAAACTATTGTCGTCAGACACATCGCCGAGTAACTTCTTTTCACGATTTTACTCACAGCCAGCGTTCCACCGTTGTCTCTAAGCAAGATGTCGGCGTTCTACCGTTGTCTCTAAGCAAGATGTCGCGAAGCTCACCGGGTATTACTACTATTCTAGCCATAGTCTGGCTGTTTTTTTTGCAACTTTCAAGGTTTTTGTGATTGGTCTGTATTTGGTTCTTTCCCAACTCGTTTACTTGGATTAATCCATCTCGAGGTGAGCGAAAAGTGAGTCCCAGCTATAAAGTGTTTGTTGCGATTACGTGCCGTTATCGGGTTATTTTTATCTACGATTCCCGTATTTTCTTCTAGAACTAAATTCCTTCTTGATATACTAGCTTTGCCGACGCACAGCATTGCGCGCTCACACGGCAAAACGGGCTCGAGTCGCTACTAGCATGGTCGAGCCTATTTTGCATTACTACATTGCTAGTTTATGAAGCGTTGACGAAGCTGGTAGTTCGGTGAAATAGGAGAACGCGGCGCAGCTATCCACTTCCTGCCACAAATCCTCACATCTAGAGAGAAATGTAAACAGCTTACAAAGTGCAACTGTATAAGAACTCATCAAAGGTGAAGATATGACAATTTCTAGGTAGAGTTCCTGGAAAAGGAAAGAGCAAATCTTCAAAGTCAGAGTGAGAGCCAAGCAATGTTACAGAACTCTCAAGTGAAAGCTCTTGAAGCGGTACGTTCATCACAAATATTGAAGCCAAAAGAGTGTTGAAGGACAGTTGGCTGAAAAAGAGCTTGCAGGTCCTCGAAAGCGTGACAAAGGAGAAAGAAGCAGCAAAAGAACATTACGAAAATATTCTAGTTAAGGAGAGACAGCAGGTAAGAGCATAAGTGAGTTTGTGAATGAAAGCGTGGCAAAGAAGAAAGAAGCAGCAACAGGACATTACGAAAATATTCTAGTTAAGGAGAGACAGCAGGTAAGAGCACAAATGAGTCTTGTGAATGAAGCACACTGACACACCGGCGCCCGCGTGGATCGGTGTGCACATGTTGAAACCCCACAATTATCTTAGTGCATCCGTGAATTCGACGAATTCATGATGCGTCAAATTGAAACACTCCATGCCTGCAATCTTAATAGTATGCGGAGTTAGGTAGTAATGGATAAAAAGTAATGTTGTATTCTATTATATTGATAATTAGACTAGTGATTATAGGTAATATATTCATAACCATATAATTGATTATACATAATGACTATAGATATACAATAATCAATCACTAGTAATAAAAAGTATTAGGTTGTCCCGAAAGTCTTGTGGGATTTTTTTCGATCATCACTTTTTATTATTTTTTTTTCTTCCAAGAAACAACAATTAGGCAACAACGTATTCACCATTGTTATCGACAACACTCTGCCACCTCATAGGTAGATCGTTCATTCCCTCCTCCCAGTACTCTGGGCTCTGAGAGTCGAAGAAGTCAGCCATCACCTTTGCAAGCGAGTCATAATCAATGAATTTTCTTTTGGCCAGGAAGGATTCAAGAGGGTGGGTAAGGTGATAGTCAGAAGGGGCAATGTTTGGAGAGTATGATGGGTGGGGCAGGACATCCTAGCCGAGCTCGTGCAGCTTTGCCTGGATACTCCTTGCGATGTGGGAGCTGGCGCTGTCATGAAGTAGGGTGACCGCGGACCTTTGCGGCGCTTTTCTCGAACAGCGGCGGCGAGCTGCTGGAGCTGGTAGGTGCATGCGGCAGCGGTGACTGTCTCGCCTTATACCAGCACCTCTTGAAAAAGCATTCCTTCCGCGTCCCAGAGGTGCACAGTCCTGAACGTGGTTTGTCTTCCATGTCAATCTCGCCGTTGCTGAAGCTGATGAAGCAGCGGCACACGGTCTCGTACCTCACACAATTCTTGCCCAATGCAGCTTTGATGGGGTGGCAAGCTTCTCGCTTTCGTGCCGCAAGACCACTCATAGTAGATGACACCGCGTGGTGGATAGGTATCGAACGGGCATTATAGCTCTCTCCACGGAATCTGGTGGGTCAATATATAATACACTAGAAAGCTTGGAGAACGTTCTACCTTATTCCTGAACCGTCTAGACCTGCCTCAAAGTGATCAAGAGTTATAGTTTTTTTTTGGAAAAATCCTACAAGACTTTTGGGGCAACCTGATAGTTTGCAATAGTTCTAGTAATGAGCTTAACTATTAAGCTAATGACTGAAGCCACCAGCTTCAGTCATGTCAGCTACATTTGAAGTAAACATTTCCCATCCCCGTAAAACTTTCAACTACTAAATGAACCTCAACTGTGATTTAAGCCTTAACCACTAGCTCCGGACCTTTTTCACGTTCATTGCCGTAAAATCATTGGAGGTACCCGCTGACTCTCAGCTACTTTTTAGATTACATGATCCTACCGTTGCCATTCGGACTAGTCCTCACTTGCTCGCCGCTTGACTTGTCCATTATACCAAATTTGCGAGGGATCTTTGAGTGCTAATTTTTTACGAGCACTCATTGAGATTTTCTATAGACCAGGTCGCTTGCAATAGTCGAGCGTAAAATCTCTCAACTGATCGTACAGCACTGGCACAGATTATTCAGAAAAGACTTTTTCCTCATAAATTAGGCACACATTGACATCCCATTCCCCACTGATGTCCCACGTCAAGCTTTGGGAAGGATCCTAGGTAGTCCAGCCGTCGTATGACAGGACATTCCTGATGTTGTAGGACGACAACAGTGCGACATGTTTTCGAAGTCAAGAAAATCTGAAGTTGTGTTTTGTTTCCCACAGGTGTCGCCAACGCAACAGCTTGACTTCACCATATTTCGACAGCATCTTCAGCCCATCGTAAAATTCCTGCCTTGAATTCGTTAATGAATCACGAGTAGAGGTAGGTATCTACTTTGGGATACTTCTGCTCAGCGGGATCCTCTCGTGAACAGCTTGCTCATATCGCCATTCAGCTGAAGGGAAAACGAAAAAACTTCATTTTGTGCCGCTAATCCTTGGGTGTGTGTCGTTAGGACAGAAAAATCGCGATGCGGCGTCGCATCCGCGATGCTCGCGCACGAGTCGCCCGTTTCTGATTGGGGCAACTTTGCTTCAGTGCATGAGTAACCGTTTATCCAAATCATTTTTCATTTCCGACTTTTTTATATCTTTTTTTTCATATACATTTTTATGTGCTAATGTAGGGTGGGGGAGTGTCACTAGACTGAGCTCGGCGTCCGGCGCTATTTTTACTAGGTGTTTTTTGGAGGGGCGGGTGAGCTCTTACCTTTCTAAAGTGAGGCTTAGGTGAAAATATACACTTGAATGTACAAATTAATTATTGTAGAATGGTTTCGAGTGAAGAACAACAGCGCGACAATGAGTAGATCTCTCCCAAGCATTGGCACCTTTCAAACTTTGAATTGTAGTGTGCAGATTTGTAAGTGAAAGTTTTTAAATTCCAGTGTTTTTCGCGACTGCAGAAAGGTTGCGATGCTCATACTTATTGAGCCTTATAGCATTAGGCCTAATTCTACCCTTACCAGTTTCGTCTCTTGTTTACTTGTTTACTCGTTTACTTTCGGTTTATTCCTATTTCCCTTATGTTCGCAATTGCAAAAAACTGATCACATGACAAAAGAAAACAAGCACAACGAAAAACCTCATTCTTTAGGAGCAGAAAAATCCCATTCTGTAGGAGCACTGTAGCTCTGGCGCAAATGCGCCGCCCCAATCCGAATTGAACAACTCGTACGCGATCGTTGCACGCCGCACGCGGCCGCGCGATTTACCTGTCCTAACGACATACACCCCTGACCCTTGACCCCTGTTGCAAAGATAATACATCAAAAATCGGTGAGTTCAACTTGAGCATTTCTCTCACGCCCATCGTATATTCTTAGCCTCTTGCTAACGGGCCATCACCTGCTGCTCTCTAGCTCCCATTCAAGAATCTCAAATCACACATGTCAAATTCAACATCTAATCTGCTCTCGGCCAGAAGTCTATGGAGTTTCGTTAGAAAGGGGTTTAGACAATATGTTTCAGACAGTTGTGGTGCATACTGAATGCTATGGGGACTACGAAAACTACCGAATATAAAATTGAGGAGCTCAACGGAACGGTCAGATTCTTCGAAAAAAAAAACAACACGCTCCTCCCTTCTTTGATGGTTTTCATCAGTAGAAGGTATTTTCGCCCCCTTTGCATCACTGGAAGAGTGAGACATCGCCAAGTCGAGTCGTTACTGTTGCCCCTACCTCCATGACTTTTCGGCAAATCGCATCACCTGCCACCGCACAGCCATGGCACTTGGGCTGGAACTCGATTCCAGTACTCGTTAGGACGCTACTCGTTAGGACGAATTTCCGCAATGGATTGCATCTGACTCGCATTCACTGCTCCTTCTCTTCTTTCTTCTTCTCGCGTTTCTTTTTCATATATTTGTTTCTCATCTGAACAAAAGTTTTCTGGCATGTTTGAACTTTCATCATTTCATCTATCGTTTCGACCATGTGCTTTTCGTAGCAACAAGAAAAAATTATCGCGAATCACCAGTATCACCTGTCGTCCCGTTGCTCATCGATGTCTCGCGCAGGCGCCAAGAACGTCTCCATTCGTTCCTGTCGCGAGCCAAAGCTGTCTAGTGCACCTTCCTGGCTTCAGGAGACATAGCATCTCGTTTCCTTCGCGCAGAGCTTCCGTGAAAAAGTCTGACCATCGGACCGGCGGTCGTTCAGGTTTCCGTTCGACGTCCCGAGGGATCCAGTCGGTAACCGCTTTGGTCCAACGGTCATCGTGTTATCGCATGACGTGTCCGGCCCATCTAATTTACGATTCTGTGGCAAATATGACGGCGTCCCAGATCTTTGATCGAACACCGGATCTCCCTCTGCACTTGCGTGTATCGGGATACTACAAGCATCGTCCTTTCGATGGAGCGTTGCATGACGCCGACCGCATGCTCCTCCTGCTCACGTAGAGTCCGAGTCTCCGAGGCGTATGCTACGGCAGGAAGGACAGCGGAATCGGAGAGATGGGCGCGCAGCCGATATTCTTCGTCTTTTTCACTGCTCTTTCGATGGATTTAAAGGCTCCCCGAGCCGCTCTTTCCTCCTGCTCGGCTCCGACGCTAAGTCGTTCATCATAATGACTTTCCGACCTAGGTACACATAGCTGAAGCACTCAGTGATGTTCGTTCCGTTGAGCGTGAATGGGGCATCAGGTAGCAATCTTTCCCCATAGACATCGTCCAGGTCAGGTTCAGCTGCAGGCCGACTTTCCCGCACTCGCAGACGAAATCGGCTAGCAATCGCTCCGCTTGCTAGATTGTCGGTGTTAAAAACACAATGTCGTCAGCGGAGGTGGTGCCGGCCATCAACCTTCACTCTCATGCCTTCGCATTCCTATTGACGCATGACGTTCTCAAGAGTGGCGCCGAATAGTTTAGGCGAGATAGTGTCGCCTTGTCAGATCCCTCTCTTCACGTCGATGATGATTTCCTTGTAGAATGGCAAGATCCTGGTCGTGAAGCTGCTGTAGAGCTCACGAAGTGCTCTTATGTGCTGCGTAGGCACACCCTGATTTCCCATGGCTTTGATAACCACTTCTGTCTCAACGAAGTCGAAGGCTTTCCACAAATCGATGAATGCGAAACAACGACGTCTTGTACTTCGCGACACTTCAATGAGCCTAGCGACCGTGTGGATGTGATCGATTATACTGAACCCTCTCTAAAACCCTGCTCGCTGATATGGCTGTCCTTTGTCTAAAGTCCTACCAGTTCTATTTGAGATGACTTGAGTGAAGAGCTCGTAGACTAGAGACAGCAGGCAGACTGAACGATAGTTGCCAATGTCGTGTGAATCTCCCTTATTGTACAGCGACACAGTCCTGCTGGTTTCCCACAAAATGGGTACCTTGCATTTGGATAGATAGCGTGTGAAAGGTCGGGTCAGTGTTTTGACGATACCTGGCGAGAGATTGTTCAGATGTTCCAGTCTAATCCGGTCGGGGCCGGATGCTGTACCATTCTTAACCGACGAAACTGCATGTCGGACTTTGCAAGGGAGAACTGATTTAACGACATACCCACCCTGCTTCGGATAGCTTGTAGGCAGTCGGACATGGCTATCGAAGAGATCTGAGTAAAACTCCTAGGTGACCTCCTCCATAGCGTGGGGGCCGGGTATACTCCGAGTAGTTAGCTAGGCTATCCCGAAGTGACTTGGGGTTTGGAGGCGACCCCGGACCCCCTCCCATGTACCTCCCAATCATTAGAATGCAAGCTTTTGGTTGGATCGAATGTAGGATACCAACTGTTCCATACAGAACGCTCCCACATAGATGTAAGAAACATCTGTATGGAGTATGAATCAGCCTAGCACAGCAGAAACAGGGGGTCCATCCCCTGAATCTACCCGCGCCTCAAGGAAGGTACATGGTGGCTTCCGGTCCGAGCCCCCTATCTGCCACCTGGGGACGCGCAAGGTAGCCTTGACACCTAATGGCTCGAGATTCTTCAGCGAGGGAAGCCCCTTCGTGAAGGAGATCTGTTGAATCCTAAAAACAAATGAAGAAGAACCAGTAGTTAAACGACATACAGTTGCTAATGTTGTCGAAGACTGAGTTGAGTTGTAAGCATTTTACAGAGGAAACTTGCACTTACCAAAAACTAGAGTAGGATTTATGAGAAAGGAATTGACCAAAAAAGAAGGAAAAGAAAGAGCAACGATGGAGCGCAGTAAGACCGCGTTCCACAGCGAAACGTCATTCCATCAACCGCGTTCCACAGCGAAACCTCATTTCATCAACCGCGTTCCACAGCGAAACCTCATTCCACCAACTACCGTACCAAACCTTACCGGGATCGCCCGCATTTTGCCGCGTGCGGCCAACCATGATCCTGATGCCCTCCTTCCATCAACACACGTGCTGTCACGTGAGCTAAGTCCTTTGCTGTGGATGCTTCGTAGTGCGTATGCTTCTTACTTCACAGAGCTCGGTCACGAGTTTAATCGCAGATGAGTTTGCTGTTCTGTTCTTTTTCACCATTTGCGGTGACGCAGAAAATATATAAACAGTTCCAATGCTCCACAAAAGGAAAGATTCTTGCGAAACAACCAAATAAAAAACCTGTGTGGAGGTGGTATGTACGGAAATCTCTCGCAATCACTGGCTCCACACTCCAATTTCCAAAAGCACTAAAACCAGTACTGCGGAAAGACTAGTCACTTATAGAGACGGCGCGATTTGGAGCCCGGATTGTGCCACAGTCATGTTAGGCTAACACAGCCATCTTGAGTGTGAAACGAAAATTTGAGCAATTTCCTGATGATAACCGTTTGCAAATTTTTTTTCGGCTCCAGTAACGAAGTATTGCTAACCTTTTCGCATACGGTACGACAGAGTGCCTCTCCTTTCCGTTGAGAAGTCTCGCACTGGAGAAATATCTCCTTCAGCTAGTATACGCATCAAAAATATTCCGTGAGCTGAAATTTTTGAAGCAGGCAAACTTAATGTAGCAAACACGGCAAAGAATGAGAGAAAATCTGCTCTTTCGTGCACAAAAATAACATCATGGACAGGTATTTGATGTAAGAAAAGTTCGGTGCGACTTCCCGTATTAACAGTATGAATCCAAATTCGAAAGCACAGCCGTCAGCTTGAATTGACTCACGTATGTATTGTGCGATTTAGATAGGTAAAAACTTACTCTTTTTGGAATATCTGCCCCTCTCTTCCATAAAGTTTTTTAGGTCAATTTTACTGTACAGTAGAAATGGCACTTTTTGAGTGACTTCACTCACAAGCTGTAATTTCGGTCAAGCATGAATGGAGGCAGTTGCAACTGCGGGGACTGAAAGAAGAGGAGGGATGCATTGGATGCAATAGTTTGACCTTATTTCCTAAGCTCCGACATGACAATGAAATGCTCGAAGTTTTAGATGCGCGACGTGCTTCAATGGAAACAGCACGAGGCTTGACCGTTTATCTTCGAAGGAAATACCTGATATGTGTTGATTCTCGCACACCAAAACGAACGACCACTTCGAGCAGCTTGCAAGCTTAAATTTGTCAAGGTCCAGTAATGGGTGTCGTGCATTGGCGCGCGACCGCATTCTTCACGGAGCGTCTCCCACAGTTTGACGGGTTGGAAACTGAAGCCATTATACATATTCGCCAGACCTGGCATTTTTTGTCGATCTGAGCGTGTAGGAAATGTCTCAAGTTTTATGTCGTCCCCTGCACTCTTGAGAAGAGTTGAGCAAAGTGGAAAATTGAATAGGAAGTTGTTCCGGAATTTGGTCCATCTGTGTCGAACAAAGAAACAAATTCACCGGACAACTGGCTGGAAGAACTTTTTTGAGTCGTCTGATAGGTGAAAGCAAGCAAAAAGCAAAAGGGAAGGACTATCCCATCTGAGAACTTAGTCCGTGGTCGAGCTCCCGTGTAAAGTGCATTTCTCAATTGTCTACTCAGCTATGAAGGGAAGTGGTAGGTCGAAGTGGCCGTTTGAAATGGGAGTTATACCAGTGATAGGGCTCGGTATGCCATTTACCAATCTGCATTCCATATATGCTGTGCGTTCCTATCCACATTTTCCTCAACTGGATTTGCATACAGAGAACTGGCAGGTCTTAGAGAAAGCAAGCGGTCATTGGATGGGCTAAGGAGGATATCATGAAAACAGTTTGCACTACTTGGAAAGATTGAGTTTTAATAAAGTTATAAGTGCTCGAAAATGCTCAAACATCGCGATGGCCGCGTCGCTACTACAGCAGCGTTGCGGCAATCGCAGTGGAGCGCATTACATGGCTTCGTTTTTGTTTCTAACTTTTTTTTATATTTTTGTTTTTTACCCCTGCGGCATAACTTCGGTGACTTTTAACGCTTCTCCTCTGTCATCAGAGGACGAGCACATAACCCATGATTGGCCACGCTTTCGTTTTGGAATATAAGTATTGGATTTTGCTAGGCTCTTATTTTTCTTGCTTTGTTACGAGCTAGGCCTCAGTTTTTTACCTTAAACTCTCAATGCTTTGATTGATTGCATTCACTGAATAGAAACCACAGAAATAGCAAAACCTGAAGAATAGGGAGAAGCCTTCATGGAAGCTCCCTCTTTGAAGAGGGCTCGTATTTTTTTGAAAATTTCCCTCGACGCCACTCTTGATCCTGGTCAGCGGAAAGAGCCAAGAGGTTTAGTTCGTGGGCTCGCGTTTTAGAGCTCACGAGTTCGGTTCCTTGATATACAAGCTTTTTTGCCTTTTCCGCAAATGCTTCCTCAATATTATAAACAAGAATTTGCATCCTTCTGCGTTCGAACGAAAAGCGTTTCTGAAGAAATAAATCCATTTTTGTTCGTTCTATCATGCACATTTCCTTTTCTTCGTTTCTTGCCTTCTCAAAAACGTTTTTCGGTCCTATGAATTAACCTGGAAGTTTACATGGTTGACTGGATGTCCGACACGGTTCCTTTGGTTTTCGGACAATCGACAGACTCCACTTCATCGCTCTCCCAAAGTGGGTCCACGACGTCGTCTTCAACCTGTTACATATTCGGTATCGATGATGAGGTCATCGTAAATTGCCTCGCCGAAAATCGGCGTGAAAATGTAATAGATGGGCTTCTGTTCTTTCCTAGTTAGTATTCGTGTTGTATAACAAGGGCCGAAGAACTCCAACAGGTGTGCTAGCACAATCTTCGGGCAGGATATTCCTCACAATACTTCAGAAATGACAATGACCCTCTGGTCTGAAATGAGCTCTGCCAAGATTGTAACAATGCAAGGCAGGCTATGTTGAATAATAGTCAACATTTGTACAAATGTTCGTTGGGTCTCAATTGAACCGTATAATTTTCCGGTGGAGACACAACTTTGACTCGTGTCCGTGTAACCATGTTGACCATGTCAACTTCTAGGTTAATTCATATAGTGACTGTGAAGAACATGTCTGTGAAGGCAACAAATGAAGAATGTCAAATGTGCATGATAAAGCATCGACAATGGATTCATATTTTTAGAAACCCTCTTTCGTAGCAAGATCAGGCACGCAAAGATGCAAATCCTCTCATTTCATGATGTTTGAGAAGTATTTGCGAAAAATGCAAAAAGGAAGGTTCATCCAAGAAGCGAGCTCGTGAACTCTCAACCATGAGCCCACACTTGAGCACTTGGCTGTCGAGTCAGCCGAGTACAGCGCTTGCCTATCCTCTAGATGACGAGTTGCTCTTCCTCGAACACTTATAACCCTGCTTCTACAGACGCACAGCAGACTGGTAAATGACATCCCGAGCCCTGTCACTAGTATAGTTCGCACTTCAAACAGCCACATCGACATACCAATCTTTCCTTGTAGGATTGATTGACAATCTCTTTTCTTTTATGTTATGTCTTTCAGCGAGTCGTTCACAGATTTGAAAAGCAGATTTGACACCGTCGTACATCGGAGACACCTTTTGTAAATGGCTCGACCAAGCTGTTAAGCTGTAACTTCAATTGGTATCACTGAATAAACTACTAGATTAGATTTCAAACACACAGCACTCTTTTGGCATCCTTGGTCAATAAGAGAATCCTCTAACAAGCTTAAACTGGTTCTTACCGGACTGCAACATAGTAGCTGATCACATTAACGGATGAAGGATAAACTTTTTGGCATTAATCACTCCCTTCGTGAGTTGCGCCCCGCATTTAAGTTCCACTCAGAATTGTGGTGGCAAGTGGGCCATTCTGGCCTATACGGTGATTTGCGTGGGTCAGCCGATGTACAAGTCAGTGCTTCAATCCTCCCGGACACGTCGTACCAGTTTACCCTCCCCCAGAAGAATG
Source organism: Trichostrongylus colubriformis (assembly GCA_963978905.1). NCBI lineage: Eukaryota > Metazoa > Nematoda > Chromadorea > Rhabditida > Trichostrongylidae > Trichostrongylus > Trichostrongylus colubriformis. The sequence goes on from OZ022261.1 coordinate 497,600, forward strand.
GAAGGCCTATGCGGGCATTGATGCGGGATTCGATTCGTGCACCGTTCGAGTAGGAGTGCGCCTGTTACTGCACCACCTCGCGCATTGATCCCAAATTTATCTGTTTCATTCACAGGCCCGACTCCGATAGCATCCATGTGAAGACTAGCTGCCATTTCTAGATATATCAGTTTGACAGATCTGCAGTACTGCGCCCATCAGATGCCTCTGCTTAAAGGAATCGTCCACGGAAAATGAGTTTTTGTGTTACCCATATATTTATGTTGTATTTGCCTAATGTTGGCCTCATGCAAAATTTCACGCGAAAAAATGTGAATCTGGCTGAGATACAGCACCATAAAGTGCGGTCCCAGTGGGCGGAGCCTCCGTGTAAAAACCTCGTACCGCGTCCGCCGTGGTCTGAGACGCATTGTAGGAACAGAAGGTTACGTAAACAGTCCCACTCTCCGTTCCCAACGGCGGCGGAAGACGGGACGAGGCTTTTACACGGAGGCCCCGCCCACTGGGACCGCACTTTGTGGTGCTGTATCTCAGCCAGATTCACATTTTTTCGCGTGAAATTTTGCATGAGGCCAACATTAGGCAAATACAACATAAATATATGGGTAACACAAAAACTCATTTTCCGTGGACGATTCCTTTAAGAAGAGACACTGCTGATCTATGTTTTTTCTATAATTTGAAATTCACTTCTTGTCGAAGTTAGCCTCATATCTCTCACATACATGTATAAGATAAGAAAAAAAAAAGAAAAACGAAAAGTGATGGGAAGCTAGAATAAGCTAAGAGAGGAGAATTCGGATGGAAGCCGAAAATTCCCGTAGAACGGCTTAAAAGGAATCGTTCACAACAAAATGAGTTTTTCTGTTACCCATATGTTTATGTTGTATTGCTTAGTGTGGGCCGCATGCAAAGTTTCATGCGAAAAAATGTGAACCCCGCTGAGATACAGCACTACAAAGTCTCGGCCGTGAGAGCGGGACCTTCGAGCGAGCGCCCGCGCTGTTTTTCGCAGTGGTAGGAGACGCATTTTAGGAACAAAAAGTTACGTCGACAAACCCATTCTCTGTTCCCAACCGCGGCGGACAACGGGACGGAGCTTTTATTCGAAGGCCTCGCCCACCCGGCCGAGAATTTGGGGAGCTGTATCTCAGCCGAATCCTCACTTTTTCGCGTGAGACTTTGTATGCGGACCTTATTAAGCAAATGCAATACGAATATATGGGTAACAAAGGACTAATTTGTCCGTGGATGATCCCCTTCGAGCTCTCAAGCGATCACGGCTGCCGGCGTAATAGGATGTTCTATTTTTGGAATTTGTGCGTCGCCAAGTATGCGCGCGCGAAATTGCCAATGGGCCTTACGTGTGATTTGCCAATGGCGCGGGCCTAACGTGTTAAGCACAGTCTGCGTTGGTCATGTGTGGATTATGATGGTTCACATTGTAGGCGGCCAGCCGCTGAGAGACATGCTGAAGGTGATAGGGCGTCTCTGAGTGGCTGACCGCATAACATCTGCTGTGCTGCATCTTACACAGGTCTTCACCGCAAAGTATTCCCTCAAAGAAAACCGTAGCAGGCCGAGGCACGGGAACATGCTATGAAGAAGGAGTTCAGCAGTAAGCTTAACGAGCTCGAGGAACAGTATACGTGTTTGAAAGAAGACCTAGAGCATTCGGCTAAATTGGACAGAAATGAATTGAGAGAGGTAAGTGGACGACTTTCGCAAGGGAAACGTTTTTCGTTGTAAACCCCAAGCTTTTCAAGATTAGCTATTATTTTTGTAGTGTTATCTCACAAGGAAAGGCTCCGGGTCTCCGTGGCCATTCAAGATGAGTTGTATTTGTACCTATGTAGTTTCAAAAGGGGATCTCAAATCTGTCCTCCAAATCTGCTAAACGATTCTGGGAAGCGAGTTACGAAGGTCTTGTTTTGCTTTTGCTTTGAGTGTTTTCTGAACGTTTGCAAAACGCTTTTACGCTTCGTTAAAGCATCCCGCGCCCCCCACTGATGAGTAATATGGGAAGATTGACTTTTCTAGATGATTGAACATTCTACCCATCTTTTTTACCCGATTATTCTGCGATTGAGGAGAATTATGTGTTGTTGCGTAAAACGACTGTGATATTCGCACTCAGGGGCTCGAATTACCACTATGTGCAAATTTCAGCCAAATCGAGTTTTTGGCCCATTTTCGGAAAATTAGGGGTGCCGGGGGGGGTAAGTAGTAGTTTTTTTTTTAAATTTTTTCTACAAAAAGTCGTGCAACCCGAACAAAGACAACCTAGACATATCTACTACATATGTACATAACAAAATACATAACAGAAAAGTACGTAACAAGCGTCTAACAAGGGCATTTTCTCGGCAAGGGTCAACGACTTCTCCTTCGTTGAGTGGGTTGCCAGCCTCAAGAATCTTTCCAAAATTCGGTCAAATTCTCGGATTGGCCAAAAACTTGTCCACTTAGGTAGTCTGATCCCCTAAACACGAAAATCACACTGGTTTTGCGCGAAAACGTCTGGCTCGAGCGCTGTAGCTTTCGGACGTACCATGTAAGCCCGGTTATTCAGGAGAAGCTCCATAACTTCACTCCCAGAATCGTTTGGCAGATTTGGAGAGCAGATTTGTGATTCTCCTTTGAGATTACATAGGAACATGTAGAACTCATCTGAATGGTTACGGTGACTCGGGAGCCTTTCCTTGTTAGCTTTAAGATATTTTTTTTCAGTCGACCCAATATGAGATTTCCACCCTGCAGACGGAAAAAGCTCTACTGGAAGCCGAAGTGAAGGCATTGAAGCAAAAATTCCTCGATGATCGTGATTCTGAGGTTCATTATATACCAGCGGAGAATTAGTAGTTGCTCTCTTTCAATTTGGAACCTAGGATCAAGTCGCACAGCAGCTAAGTATTATGGTAACCGAAACGGCTGGACTCACTAGGATTTTAGACGAGTATCGTGAACGAATACATAGCAAAGGTGAGTGAACTCCCAAATTCTGCTTCAACTGCAAGCGTTTCACTTAGTAATTATAACTAATAGCATAAGTTTATCAGTGAAACTTTTGCATCGCGGGCTGCGGCGATAACCACTAGCTATCAAAAATCAAAAATATCGGAATCGGTCCCAATTAGTATTTGGTCATTCCATAGGCAGTGTCGCTTTTTTTTTCAAACAAAAGTTTTTCGAAAAAACTACAAGCTTCTGTGGCACTCCATACATCATTTGAAAGACGTAAGAAAACTATCATTTGAAAGACAGTTTTCTTCTCTACGAAACGACATGCTAAGTTTTTCTGTGCATCATAATATAGCCGATTATAAGGCTGGTGAGGTGGTTCGTCTAGTCGACAAAAATTGATCAATGCGACCATTTTAATTAACCCATTCCGTCTCGGGAAAATGAATCAGTCATGTGTCTTGTCTTAGCCCCGCCCTCTTCAACAAGTTCCACTAATTGGTTGCTTGAGAAGACGCGTTGCCCTTTTTCCAAATTTCCGTCACAAATCAGTTATTTTTTAACAATTTTTTCGGATCAAGGCAAGAGAATTTCCTCAACCATTCCGCTGAAATGGTGGTGAAATGTCAAGAAAAGATAGTGAGTAAGGACGGGGAACATCATTAACCGATTTGCTCTAATGGAGAAAAATTGTGAAATATTGGCAAATAGACCCCTACTACACGGTTTTCAAATTCAATAGGAATCGCAGCGAAAACAAAATCGAAAAAAGATTTTGATAGAGCAGGAATCCTTCCCTTATTTAACAATGCTGAACGAGGATATTGAAAGGAAAAATTCCATTTTGAATAAACATGAGTGCTTTCGGAAAAAGGAATTCAGGAAAATAATGACGCATGCGTTCGATCAACCAATTGGTGGAATTTGCAGAAGAAGTCCAGGCTAATAATGACTACGGTAATAGTGTTTTGATTAATTGCCGCCTTGGTCGATATTCGTCAACTGAGCTTACCCCTTCGCCTGTCTGAAAATCGGTCCATATCCGAAAATTGAACATACCAGAGAAGAGCAATCTCCTTTGTGAACGATATATGAAATGCAGCACAAACTTGTAAATCCACCAGGCATATTTTCGTCTGAAAAGCGGCATTACTTGTGGAATGACCCAATATCAAGCAGTATGAGATAGCGACCTTTGCTGGTTCAACCGTCAACGAACGGGACGTCATTAGCACGGAAATGTAGTAAACAAAGGCGACTTTTTATTCCACCGCGCTATCACCAGGGACAAACGTGACGTCGAGGAAAACTCTCGAAAAATACGATCTCATTGAGAAGGGAGCCTCCATGCAACCCTCCCTCCCCTCTTCTTCAGGTTCCGCTTTTCTGTGGTTTCTACACACTCAGCGTGATTCATCAAAAAATAGGAGCCTACGTTTATAAAAATTGAGGCCAAAATCCTTGACAAAGCAATAAAAATAAGAACCTAATAAGATCAAATACTTATATTTTTGAACGAACGCGTCATCGACCATGGGTTATGTGCTCATCCTCTGATGACCGAGAAAAGGGTCAAAAAACATGCAAGTTATGCGGCAGGGATAAAGGATGAAAAAAAAGATATATAAAAAAGCTAGAAACTAAAACGAAGCTAAGTTATGCGCTCCACTGCGATTGCCGCGTCGCAATGTAATGGCGACTCGGCGATCGCGATGGAGCGCTGTATCTTCCCAGTTATAACTTGAGGCATTTTTTGAATACTTGTGAGTTTACTAAAACTCCACTTTATGAAGTATTGTAAACTGTTTTCTCAATACGTTGGACCAATCTTGCTAAATTTTCCCTAATGGTTGCGTAGTTCTCTATTTCGAAATTCAATTGGAAAAAATTGAAAATACACGTCTTTTGCTCTCAAAGGTCCAACGACTAGCGCTGGTCGGCCTCGCTGCCGGATCTTCATGCATGAGGATTACATTCTGATTATTGGCAATATGAACTCTTATCCGTTCCGTATAGTGGCTCGCTAGTATCAGTTTACATTCTTGTAATCGTAGTACGATATGGAAGAAGCTCATATTTTCGTTTTCACCTCATAGTTTCTTGAGTGTTCGTCCACGCTGTTACCTGTGGATAGATACCGCTCTCACGGCTAACCGCTGAATGTCGGAGGTCCCTCTGTACGTGGTTTCGATGTCAGCGGATCAACGAAGAGGCTATTAGCGTTGGCCGGTTTCGTTGTGGACCGCGCCATGCATGAGGTTTCCATCATCAACCCATCATCTTAAAGGGTACACTATTCCGTGGGCGCCTTGGAATTGTGAACTGTGAACATCAAGTATCGACTTAGCACCACAGCATAAGTTATGCGCGTTTGGTTGCAGAAGCTTGTCATCTAACACAGTTCCAGGAGGACCAAGGGAACAGCGTGTCCTTTGACTCTATTCATCTTTTGAGTTGTCCATACACTCTCCTCTCTGCAATATCGTCTATCGTCTTGAACACTGATCTTCGAAAAAACTGTGTGTTATCTTGTTCCCTATTTGTGTGTGTGTGATGGAGAGAGAGAGGGGGGGGGAAGCCTCTCTTTATGTCTTCCGACAATTTCAAGTGAAGACTGAATTGAGTATTAGTTTTGAGTTTGAACCCACTTAATCAGTTTTATCGCATCTCCCCTTTACACTTTGGACCCTCAACCTGAAAGTTTCCTGGAATCACTGCCTACCTCAACGAGCACTATCCCCTCCCCCTCCCAGCGAACCGAATACGACTCCCCCTGTCGAGGACTCCTCAACGAAGACATGACCCTGGCTATCACGCTTCAGTGAAGAGTTATCGCAAGCACACACAAGAAAACATAAGGTGGGCAGAGTGCATGCTCAAGACATAACATTTTGAGGGTGAGTTCAAGGCTAGATGATATTGTATTATTGAGCAGGAGTAAAGGGCTATGTCACGAGGATCTAAGTAACGTTTTCAGATGAAGAAATCACTTCCTTGCAACAACGCGTCGAGCGAGAGCTGTCGCTTTCTGAAGAGCAACTGCGAACGATCAAAGAGGAGCTGCGGAACGAAATGTTTTCCTCGGAGGAATACCGGATTAATCTCATGGGAAGCGAGCGCTTACAATCACAAGTGTGTCCAATAGCTCCAATATCGTGACTGCGAAGTGTTTCGTCTCTTTAGATATTTGACTGCGAGCGAAAACCTGAAAAAAGTGACGTATTCAAGGAAGAAGGCGTTAAGGATGAAAGAAACCTGGAGAGGGAGAACGAACAACTCAGGGTTAAAGTTAGAACGATGGAAGAGGTATGTCGAGATGAAATGTTGATCTCTCATAGATCCGATTTTCGTGATGTATTCCGATAACATTGGTAACCTACGAACTTGAACCCAGATGACTGCAATCGTAGGGAGCGTTTTTCCGTATGTAGCACCCGGTTGTTCCTTTAATGCTGCCCCCAAAATTCCTTCAAGTCAGTAGCAGCGAAAATTGCCCCACCATTAAAAGTGAGGGCACACGACAGGTAATGAGACATTGGAGAAAAAGGAAAGGAGGAGATTCACGTGGATCTATGCCTAGCAGAGGAGCTGCTTTCCCTACCCACCTCAGCAATTAGCGACGCGACGATATGTAGTTGCATTTCGTCAACAACCCTTAGTTTTGAGATACTTGAGTGACGAATCAACTTTTAACGCACCGGTATTTGAATGGGATGCGAAATGATAGACCCAGTTTTTTCTTTTCAACTCATAAGTGACTAACACACTTAATTCATGTCGAAAATCGATTCTGTCTGGTAGCAGAGGGTGTATATCGCTAGGACAGAAACGTCGCGTGGCCGTGTTCGGCACGCGATGGGATGGTGCGAGCTATGCGCGCCGTATTAGTTGAGTCCTGAAGCGATTACGCGTAGAATGAGGCGTAGAGCACTGTCATCGCTTCAAGACCCATCCAATACGGCGCGCATATCTCGCACCATCCCGTCGCGTGCCGATCACGGCCGCGCGACGTTTCTGTCCTAGCGATATACACCCGGTAGCAGAAACTTTTCACAAGCAGCTTACTACACTTTCATTTTCGAGCGCTAGCACTACACTATGTTGAAATACCGTGCAGTGAATTTGATATGTCGATAAAGCCATCTGTGGATCGTTTACAACACCAGCTCAAGATGTTTCTCAAATCAGCACCTCCAAGCTTAAAACATGGAAAAAGTTCTTTCCATTTTCTCGAGGATGTGACTTGTCCATTGCTTCAACTGAATCAGTTACTCTTCACTTCACTCGCTGCAATTGCTTCGGGGTTGTGATGTTTTACCTGGGGATGAGGGGAGCGGATTGCTAACTGACTTCTTAAAAACGGGAAGTTCATTGCAAATAAGAAACTGGAATTGAAAAATTGTCAGTTCGAGCAAGATTAAGACACTATTAAGCAAATGCGAGCAGTTTCATGAGTATGCACCGCTTCTCAAAGACACCGGAAGGAAAATTCGACAGATTGGGGAATAAAGTAGGGTGCTCAGCAGTATTATAGTAGAGAAGGAACGAAGTGAAAGGGCGACCTCTTCTTACTTTTCTCCTTTCGTGCCTCTCTGCATCACTAGCCGGTGGGATAAATGCAGACGGGTGATGAGCTACGTCAGCCGAAAGCGGACGTTGCCCCATCCTACAGGTAGCTCCCCCAGCGGATGAGTCTCAGCGAGATTTATAGGAATGCGGGATCGTGATATGGCCGCAAGACGCGCTTTTTTAATGCGAGTTGCGCCACTCATTTCCTCTAGAAAAGAATTTTTCCCAGAGAACATGTCATTCTAGTTCTCATTTTCTTCTTATCCTCACCGCATCTTCAAGAGAGGCAGCAAATCCCTCGAATATATGCTTGAAAATGAGATCTTTTTTGAAGCCTTATTTATCACTGAGAATTGTTCATCAGGTGTTATCAGAGCGGTGGTTCATTAATTTCTACGCAGGGCGTTCTTTATCATGACCTCAACTTCAGGCCGTTCTCGATGGCGTACTCCACCTTCCTCTTAAAGATACCGGAAGGGGGTAATTTTGGCCTACGGTAGAACAGACTAGTTCAGACGAGTTTAAGTGGCCGCCATTGCACAAGCTCGCCAATCTGACGCCTTGGCATGGTACCAAGAGGAGATGTTCCTATTATAAAGTTGTTTTTTCCTTTTACTTTTTCCTTTGCTCTTTCTTATATTGTCTCTAGGTACTTACATGAATGCTAATGTAGTTGGGAATGGCCACTCCAGAAAGAGTGAGGGTGTCAAGCTGATCCTTGGTGTATCTTTACCGAAATGCCTACTTCAACCACCAGCCCATGTGGAGAGCGCCTCCTATATAATATGAAGATAGCATTTGTTCTCAATCTCCCGAGCACGAACCTCAACTGCTCTTGTCTGCTCTTGAGGTATGTTCATGGTATGAACTGTCAACTTTATTCCACAGTAGTTGGACTCTCACCTACGTCCACCTTCTTTCTGACAAGGGAACAGTGTAAGTGGCTCCCCATGCATCTGGAAACTTCAATACCGGGCCATGTTGGGGAATCATGTAACTCACTTCATTCTGTACTCTGCGATAGTCTTCTATGCTTTTTTCTGGAAGACAGCTCGAAGTTTTCTCCCAGCTTTCCTAATCTTTGTCCCCTCCCTCCCCATTTGTCCAAGATGGCGTCTTGGGATGAGACCTATCGCTTCCATGTGCGCTTTTCTTCTGGAGAACTCCATGTTCAGAAACTCATCAAGTCCTTCTGCTAGCTCCTTTCAACTTTTACTGGACTCTTCAGGATGGCACATTGCTGATTTTCACGGTCTCTACTACCCTAAACTTGAGTGATTCGAGGTCGGACTTCAATCAGCCGGAACGAACTTATCTGCCTGCCAGCCACTCAGAATCTCATACAGTGCATCTAATTCCATGCTCTTGGCTTCAGCTACTGCTGTTTTAACGAGCCTTTCACAACTATTAGGGGTGAATTGCGCTCGGTTTCTTGTTTTCTGCCAACGACGTTTGTAGGCCTCTTTCTTTCTTCGGCTTCTCTTCTCGTTGAATCTTTCGTCAGAGCTATACAGCTTTTCCTTCCCTGATGCCGCCTCCACTCTCGCCAAGGGTTTCCTTGGCAAGATTCAGTAAGTCTCGGCTGCCTTACCCCAATTCTCTTGAACCGGAGGGTCTGGTGAGCCGGCATCTAATATCCTTCGTTTAAATGATCTTTCCACCCTATGCAGCTTCCACCATTTAGTTCTCCGTTCGGTTCTCATTCTTGTTCTCTTGGGCAACTCTATGGCAATGTCTACTGTGAGGCAGAGGCTTATGCTAGGTACCCAGCTCTCGTACGGTTTTGATGGCCGATCTTCCTACGCACAAATGGTCGCAGACTGCTGGATCGTGGGCTGTGGCCACTTTGAGTATATCACCTCGCTGCGTTATTTACCCGAAATCCATTGCATCTGTACCCCTTTCTGGTGTTCTTCGGTCTCTCCTCACGTGACCGTTCAGATCACCTACCATGGTATGGTAATCGTCATCCAAGAGATCTGATGTCTTCGTCCAGTTTCAGTTATAACTTGGCCTTCTCAACTCTAAGGCAGCTGAATTGCGGTGCGTACGTAGTTATCATAGTACAGTACCCTACTTATCTATCCTCATTCTGCCGTGATGCTGTTCAGCGCAGAGATGCAGCCTCACAGTGCTACAGCAATGGCATTGCCAATGCCGTTCGGCGTTTCCTCCATAGTGAAAGAGGTAGATACCTTCTCAATCTACCTTGCCTAACACCTTTCCAGAGGATCTCTTAGAGGCATAGGACCTGGATGTTAATACGTTTCATCAGGTCAGCAACTTATGAGACTTACTGTTGAGCAATTCCATGGTTGACAATCCCCAACCTGTTCAACTAGCTTTTTTGGCCAATGTCGTTCACCCTTCGGTAGCCTCCGCATACTGTTCACAAATACAGGCTTCTGCGCATTACTTTGAATAAGTTCCTAGCTTTATCACTAATAGTTTTGCAAATACAAACCATTGATATCAGTGGGTTTCTAAAGCTGAGGAAAGCATCGATTATAACAAGTGAACAACGAAAACCGAGTCGATTTTGCCAGAAGAACATTCTATACTAAGGTGCCTGTTGGACTCTAAAGTTTATCGTCCATTTTTTCGATATTTTTCCTTCACGTTGTTCTTTCTAATGGAAGAATCAAGTTGGGACAGCTCGCATAGCAATCGAATTCACTAGAATGGCCTCAGGAAGGGCAAACGTCATCTTCGATTATAGGTTTAAATTTATGTGATGGGTATTTTTAGCTGTCTTCCCCGATATTCATTCATTATACATTCGATGTTTACAAACCCTGTTCAATTCGAGATAAAGACACTGCTTCACGGTACTGGTTCTCAACTAATCATGCAACACATCATTTTATAGTGATCACAGGGTTGGCGCCTACTTTGTTCTGTTTAAATGTGGTCTTAACTACCCCGAGTTGTACATCAATTTTGAATACTTTATGAATATATCTTTGTCGCTTTTCATGTACCAGAGTGTTTCATAGAAGCAACTATGCAAATTGGAAATTCGGAATAAACACTGATCTTCGAAGTAGGAAACTCGAAAAGGTGGATTCATGGGTGGGCTACAATACCATCGAAGAAACTTCCGAACTTGTGTGTTGTTCTCGAAAATAAGAACTTCCCGAACAGCTGTCATGTGTCGTACTTAGCCTCTATTTTGGAGTAAAAATCGACAAACTGTCTCCGTGCAGTTTATGCTCATTCATATCAGCTGGAGCATTTCAGCATGGTTGAGCTGCCACTGAGAAGATATTGATGCCTGGTGAGCGTACAGCTCCAGCAATATTACGATGAAGAATATGTGGGACTTAATGGTGCGATGCAATTATGCTCGGAACGGGCTATTTAAAGTAGTCAAAAAACTCAAGCAAGCTATAATTGACAAGATTATTTCTATCACTTATATAAGAAGCTACATTTTCTCGAAAAAATCCACAGCCATTCATTTATTTACCTCATTTGTTTCATTTATTACATGAGGTAACTCATGTGAGGGACCACAACAATGCCCAAGAGATGATAAACATAAAACTGTAAATCATTGGCCACAGCGGCAAACATAACGACAAATATCAAACATGAGTAGACAAAGCAAGCGAGAAAAGGCTAAACCAGAAGAGGTAACAAAACACAAAAGCATAGAATAGAAGGAAACAATCAAAGTGAGAGGCCATTATTGGTCGAGGTATTCGTCAATGATCTTTTTGAAGGAGTAAAGACTGGCGGGAATCGCCTTCTTTTTGCTTAAAGTGTGATAAAGTGAGCAGGCGCGTAAGGAAAAAAAGTGAAATCAACTATTGAGTTTGGCTGGGGGCACGTGCAATTTAATTTTGCCATATCTGGTAATGGATGGTCTTGCAGTATACATTAAGTCCCGTGAGACCGTGAAGATTTTGTAGAACGTCAGCAAGTCAAACTTTCTCCTCCTCCATTGAAGAGATTGAAGACCAAGTTTACGGTTTCTTTCAAGGCTCGAAGGAATGTTTTCATAGTGCAGCCCCACTGCTCTGATCATGAGTTTTCTGGTGAAGCTGTTCTGGAATCAGTTCAACGAATTTCTTTTTGTAGGGGCTGAAGACTACTGTTCCATATTCAAGCAAGGGCCGCACATACGTTTTGAATGCGAGCAAAAGAATGGAACTGTCATATGTAGACAAAGCTTTGAATAGAATGTGTACGGCATTAAGACCTCTGTTAGCAATAAATTCGCTGTATTTGTCGAAGCTGAGGACTCTGGTGACCAGAAAGCCGAGGTTCTTCACTTGTGTGACAGCGGCTACCGGGGAACCAGCAATATTGTAGTGGTAGGACGTAAAGCTTGAATCCATGCAATAATTCTAGGGTGAATACCAACAGTGCACAGTTTGGAGAGGAGTTTACTATGTGCCACTTTGTCAAAGGGTTTAGAAAAGTCAAGGTACACGACATCGGTAGGGAAACCGTTGTCTAAGTCAAGGGTCCAGTCATTGAGGGTCTTCAACATCGCTATGATAGTAGACTTCCCTTTCGGAAGCCATGTTGATTGGGCGGAATGTTTGCATGCTCCTCCAGGTGTGACTCAATTCTTTTCTTCAAGATCTTTTCGGAAAGCCTAGCAAAAATAGAGGTAATGCCAACTGGTCGGTAGTTGTTAGGGGACGTCGCCGGCTGCTTCTTTAAGATGGGTGTGACGAAGGATAGCCTCCACCTGAGCGGCACTTCGGCACACATAAAGCTTAGATTGAATATGTGTTCTAGTGGACGCGATGTAATGTGTGCTATGCTCTTCAAGAAAAAGAGAAGAACATGATCCGGGGTGTCAGAGGTCGATGAGGGCCAGGCAGTGATAAGCTTGTAAATGTCTTCCATGTAGAACCAGACAGAATCGGTCATGACGGGAAAGGAAGGTGTGTGGGTACTCATGTCTACAATAGGAGAACTGACGGCTTTAACAAATGTGTCGGCAAGGAGTTCGGCTTTTTGATACTCAGTTCTAGCAATACCATTATCATTAGATTTTAATACACAGATATTGGGTCTATCATGGAGTCTTGAATTAATAAGTTGATAAAGAGCTTGTTTATCAGTGGAATGAATGACTTTCCTTTCAACACAACGGTTATACTTCCTCAGTTTCTTATCAAAGATGGCAGAAATCTTGTGATATAATTGCCAGTCAATGGGCGAAGAAATAGAAGTTGCACGCTGCCGAGCAGTGATCTCTTGTTATAAATAGAGCGGAGATGAGGAGGGAGATGAGAACTTTGCAATGGACCCTGCACACTGGAACAAACAAATCAATGGTGTGGTGCAAAATGGTAATAAAGAGCTCGTACTTCTCATTGAAAGAGAACGTTGTTAAAGGATCCAAACCAGTCTATGTCTGATAGGTACGCGCATATAGTGTCATAGTTTGCATCTAAACATCCTTCTTAACACAAAGCGTCCTTTGCTAGGAGTGAGATCAAGGCGGGGGAAAATGGTGGAGTGGTTACTGACGCCGATGGGAGGGCCGACATCTAAGTCCTGTATCAGGCCCTTTTTGTTGGCAAGGACAAGGTCAAGTATGTTGGTGCCGAGTGTATAACTATTGACATGTTGTGATAGGCCGTGTGTTGTGCACAAGTTCAAGAAGGTCCTTGCCGTAGAAACGGTAGCTACGGGCTTCGAATTCGACGACCATTTTATATCCGGCATATCGAAATCACCACACATAATGCAAGCCCGGTTACGAGAAATCAAATCACTAGTTGCATTGAACAACTGGTGAGTAAGGGGAGAGGGACAAGAAGGTGCTCTGTAAACTACGATGACACGAGCAGATCTGTTGGCGGCAGTGAAGTCACAACAAAGGAGTTCGTAGACCTTAGGAACAGATTCACTGGAAAGCAGATGGGAGCATAGAGATTTCTATACGAGGAGGGCAACCCCTCCTCCTTTCTTGATGAACGATCACAGCGGAACATTTCATATTGCGAAGACCAACCACCCAGGATCACAGGCAAGTTCATATGACGACTAAGCCATGTCTCAGCGATCGCAACTGTGTCATAGTGAGTTCTCAGTAATGCAAAAAGAAGAGCGAACCTGTTCTTAAAAACAGATCTGATATTTGTAGAAAGAAAAGATAATCTGTATTCTATCAACCCATCAACCGAGGACGGCTTCTCAGTTTGAAGCAACAGGTGATGGGGTAACAACAGGAGTAGCCTGCGTTAAAGCTAGAATTGCAAAACGGCGGCAGAGTTGAACTGCTATGAACATTACGACGAGTCATCCGCTCGGCCCGAAGCTTTTCCCTTTCCACCTTGGAAATGGAAGGGCGTATGAAAACGCCGGAAACCTTGTAATGCCTCAAACGGGGGGCCTGCGTAACATCAGTTTAGCATAGAACGAAGAAGGAAGTACAACTTTAAGAAGTCGTGGACGAGCGTTGCTTGAACGACCCATCCTATATACTGAAATAGTAGAGCAGTCAATCGATAAATAGTTCATTATGTCCCTAATAGCTTGATAATCATACATAACACGAGCAAAAAAAAACTGGGTCTTTACTCTCAACAATACCAGAAATAACCAGTGAGCGACTACGCTCAAAATCTTCATATGAATTGGTAACAGGCATGACAGTGGAACTTGGATTGGGAGGAATGGAGCATTCGAAAGATTGAGGAGGGAGAGTACCAGAGATAGGATCCACGACACGTTTCTTAAGCTTAGCATTTTTTACTCTGAGCTTATTAACCTCTTCAGATAGCTCTTTGCATAAATTATATATAGAACGCATTTGCCTGCGATCCTCCAATAGCCTGCCAGAACAGTTTTCATTGCATAGAAGTCGATTCGTCCGTGATAAGATGTTCGACGTGTCTGTCCAAGTCAGCAGCAGACGGGGGCGAGCCGTTCAGATCGGTACATTGACGCTTGAGAGGGCCCTGTCGTGTGCTCTGAAGAGAAGAAACACCGAGAGGGGTTGAACTCATTTCGTGAGATTAAACTTCAAAACGGAAGGACCTAGTCCGGTGGCTAGAGAGGAACGCTTGGATATAGTGAATAGTTTCCCAGCCATAAGGAAACAGCGCAGGTATCAACGGTACGGCGACGGGGAGCCAGGAAATGCAACCAATAACGAGATCGATCAATGTAGGTGCACAGCCAACAGTAAAAGAAATGCGATCCAAAATTAATACAAAAAATGACCTCACACGGTGGCAATTTCTTCTTTCTTTCCACACCTTGCCACAGTGGTGCTCACAATGCGATCCAGTAGAAGAAGTCGAATTCATCTAACTCGAATTCAAAACGGCCTCGAAGAGGAGCTAACAAAACTCAAAGGTTCGCCCGTATTTTGTATATCTCGCAGGATCACTGGAAAAGATAGATTTTACTTAAAATGGTTCACCCAGATTACGCCATTTATAGACGAGAATAAGAAGCTCTTAAGAATACAGTTTCAAATTTATGATACATCAGTCTTCGGAACGTTCCAGTTAATGTGGGGTTTATTTACAAATGCATTTGCATTTCGTGAATTCCTATTAGGATGTGGGGAAGAAATTTTTGATTCTTCTTTGCGAAAATATTTTCTCTACACCTCTACCAGGCCTTAACTTTGGGAAATCATTTCGAATTCATATTTATTCACAAGGATATATCATGATATAATTAATTTTTCAGAAATTGGTAAGAAAATTAGAAAAAAGTGTTTTTTAAATTGCGAGGAAAAATTATCTTGGAGTCGGATAAAAAACAAACTGTCAAATTGATTTTAGGTGCTGTTTGATATATGTAGTAATCTGCAAGCTCTAGAGAATTAGCGGAAAATTTTCTAAGAACTGTCAACTAATACTCTGAGAATTTTTCAGAATTTTTCAGGATTGGGCGCTTTTGGACCGTTAACAGATGTTTTATATAGCATCGTGGTCAGATTTATATACTGATTATGTAAAAGGACTCAAAAGGGTTCTCCTTCAGTCACGAATCGCTACTGAGCACAATCTATCCCAAGTCGCACCTTAAACTTGGGTAATTAAATTAAGAACTAAATGCGACTGGGATTGATGTAGTAAGCGATACAAGATTGATATACATGATCGAATAAGTGGCAAAATGAAGCGTAATGAATAAAATACAATTGATATGTCGCAAAAGTGTAAATCACAAATAGGAAGGAGGCAGGCGAATTAGTGACCTGAACAACACGTGACATGGTCTTACACGGAAGGCCCATCAGGTCATGGTGAGCTTTTTCAAAACGGTTTTTTGCATTTTATAGGGTCACATACATGAAGCAAAAAACCGGTCTCAAATTCGGCTGAACGGTTTTGGGGAGCCCAAAAAATAGTTGATGGTTCGATCCCCACTGAGGACGAATTTTTGCATTTTTCTAGTTTTCATTCATTTGTGCTCATGTAAGACCATACGTGCAAAATATGAGCAAAATCAATTTTTATTCGACCAGGGAACCGCTATCTCCAGTATTTTTGCGTACTAAGCGAATGATTGGTGTGGACCTACCACGCCCATAATAGGGGAACTAGGCGTTTTCCCGCAAAGTACGTGTGATATCCATGCTCAGGGGGTCGAACTACCCTAGGTGGCAAGTTTTCAGCCTAATCGTGATTTTGACCCAAACTCGCAAATTTGGGCGACCACTAGTATTACCTACTACCATAGTACTACCGTAACGAAAGAAGGTCGGTAGCCGATATAAGGAAATCTTTGCTATCTTTTGTCATGGCCCGGTGTTGCTAGGTGCAATTCACTTGGAATGCGTTGATTCTACACATGTTTCATTGAATTTAACCGAGGCTACTAGTTGTTTGTTTGTACAAGTAGAGCAGTGACTATGTAGCCATGTCCACTCCACTGTCTCGAGTATGGGTCAAACCTCAATTTGGATAATATTTTGCATCTAGGTCTAATTGGGTCTCCAGAGCACGAATAGCACACTAGTTTCGCACGGAAACGCCTGGCACTCGTGCTAGGGGTGTCGAAGGGTCCAATCACGTTATCCACTGAAAGCTTGTAAATGAGGTCACTTTCGTGCACCAGCAACGAGAATTGCAGTCATTTCGCTTGTGCGCAATTAGTATGGCTCTGGACAAAGAAAATTAAGAAATTGCAAAAGCGAAAACGGCAAGGAGGCTTGAACCACAAACACCCCTCCACCGTGCCAATGTCAGCCCATCCCCCTATCCATTCGCCCATCCAACCACTGCAAGCTTGCTAACCTGTGCATCCCCTATCAGTTTTCCTTGCTTCGTTTAGCAGTTACCGTAAGTGAATCTACATTTTTGAACCAGTTCGCTGTGGTTTTGGCGTAGGTTTGAAGGGACTCTTCTGATATGCATATACTGAAGATCACAGCTGGAAAGCACTGCAACAAACTGGTCAAAATTGCTCCTTTCCAAGTAACTTTTACCACTCATTTTTTGACCCCCTCAAAATCATTTAGCCGAATTTGAGACCGGTTTGTTACTTCATGTATGTGACCCTATAAAGTGCAAAAAACCGTTTTGAAAAAGCTCACCATGACCTGATGGGCCTTCCTTGTTAGGGTAGGTTACATGGGGGCGACGCAGCTGGCTTCAGAAAAGGGTTTTCCGCCACCAAAAGAGTGGGCCGAGTCTGAGCTATTCCTCGAAATCCAAACGGTTTTTTTTATCTGATGCATTTCGAAAATAATTGTTCGCAATCTGCGATGAGGTCCATGGAGGAGCCTCTCACATTGATGTTTGTTCTAAGAATTCAGTTACTATATTCTTACATCGACTTTCGACCTAGAAATGTTTTGTTTTTCAGGCCATTAGAAGTGAGGAGATCGAAGCACTGAAATCGGTTTTGACAGAAAAAGACAGTAAACTTGACTGCCTCGAAGAGGAGCTAACAAAACTCAAAGGTTCGCCCATATTTTGTATATCTCGCAGGATCACTGGAAAAGATAGATTTTACTTAAAATGGTTCACCCAAATTACGCCATTTATAGACGAGAATAAGAAGCTCTTGAATGAGAGGGAGCGAAGCAGGTCCTCTAACGAGACGGTATGTATTCTTCTCTCAGAATAGTGTAGCCACTCCGTGAATTCTTCCAAATAACTATCACTTCATTTTTCAGCTGCAGAACGAGATGGCTGCATTGCGAAGTGACAACAGCGAGAAAACCAATCAAATTGAATCTCTTCACATGAGGTGAACGCTTCCTATCTTCTCGTTGAATATGACATAGCTTACCCTAGCTTATGTGCTAAGCAAAGAGCAGCTACATCTGGAAGAAAAAAGCTTTCGCGTATGCTTTTATTCAAGTTAAGCTTGGAATGTATGTGCCAAAAAGGATAAGTAGCCTTCAAGAGGGAATTTCAAACCTGCTTCTTCTTGATGCTCATTGAACGTCTTCTTCCTAGTCGTTTGACCGCTTCTGGGTTATCCGCCGGAGTGTTTTTTTTTTCGGTTATAAGCTTCGAAGCAAGCGACTGCTGAATAACGTACTTGTTCTGAGCTTGACGCTCCCCAGCTGCACAAATTGCTTGCTGTCTTTTGAATTTCCCGCAGCATTTGAGGTGTACTTTGCACTAGAAGCGTAAATGGAGGCACTTAATCTATTCCTGGACGAGACGAGTAACAGGACAGATTCGTTTGAGGAGTCACGCCACCATACTGAAGTAAATATAAACTCAAGTAATATGTAAATAACGAGTGACAATCAGAATTGGATTCACAATGGAGATATGATGAGGTACAATTCTTTGCTTATGATCACCGCTTGATACCTTTAGCCCTGAAACATTGTTTGTGAGATGTGGGGTTCTAGACGATGGCTTCTGATAGAGAAGTCTTCATATAGATCGGAGAAGCTGTTGCATCTTTACATGAAGGTTTTAGAAACTATCTATTCACCCATTTCGAATCATCTACTTCGCGAGTCCGGCTTTCCATCGAACTTTTTCAGTGGTGCAAAATCCTTTCCATACACTCTTGCCAGCGACGATTATCGCGGTAGTTGATGAATTTGGGTAGTTCCTGCCACTTCAGTGGTAATACGCACAATAATGTGGGTGAGTCTTGTTCCCGGAATATCCACACCGTTGATTGGGCACGCTCTTTCCTTCGCAAACAAATGGGAACACCATATTCTCCGACTAGGGACCTCCTTTCAGGAATGCTGTCATGCATGGGTGTATGCCATTGGAAGAGACCATTCGCGTGTCGCGTTTAGTGCGCGACGTGATGGTGCGAGCTATGGGCACCGTATTGGTTGAGTCCTGGAGCGATAACACCTAGAATGAGGCGTAAACCACCGTTATCGCTTCAGGACCCATCCTTTACGGCACACGTAATCGCAGCATCACGTCGCACACCCAACGCGCAAAGCGAATTTTCTGTCTTCATGACATATACCCTGTCATGCATCCGTGTTGTGCTTCCTACGCTGGCGGCAGAAGCTGCAGACGAGCATGCGAGATCCCGTCGTAAACAGCGGTCTCTTTGAGTCGGCTTCTTTCCTTACAGACTATCGCTCAGGAAAACACGAATGTTGCCCTTTCCTTTTCAGCTCTCGCTATATTCGTCTTGGACTCTCCTTTTTTGATGCCTGCTCTTGACGAATTCTCTTGGAGTGGGAACACTTGAACTCCTTGCGATGTTTTTGTTACGTCGTGTCTTTCTCTCGGTGTCTTCTCAGGTGAACGGGCTCCATTTTTACCACTTCTGCGTCATCTTCAAGATGTGCTAGCACATCTTCCGGTGGTAGTGTGCTTTACCTTTGCTCCATTGTTTGTAGGCAAGACGCTAACGCCACGCGTTCGTTGAACAGTCCTCCCTCGTAAATTTCCTCTCCATGGGCTAACGAAGCTGTTTCGCGTTCTGCTCCATCTTCTCCTACATCTGCTGATCAACGGTTTTCAAAAACGGCTCGGTTTTCTCTTCCATCTCCTTTTGGAAGGTTTCCATACTACCAATTATTGTCTGGTATCGTGTATCCTCCTCTTTCCAGGCAGATGTTGTTGATTCTTTAACCTTGCCACCACTTCCTTGGTCCGCTTAGTGACTTTTTCAGGTCAGTATGGCTCACGGGGAGGGGGAGAGACGCAACTTCATGGTGTATGACTTGGTAATAGCGTATCGCGCATCATTGCTCACAAGCACGTATAGACATGACAGATCATGCTAGGAGGATGCTAGTTTAGCCAAAGCCTGGGGAGGGATGGAAACTCTAGGTGGGTGAACCGTTTT
Source organism: Trichostrongylus colubriformis (assembly GCA_963978905.1). Classification (NCBI taxonomy): domain Eukaryota; kingdom Metazoa; phylum Nematoda; class Chromadorea; order Rhabditida; family Trichostrongylidae; genus Trichostrongylus; species Trichostrongylus colubriformis. The sequence continues at coordinate 517,355 of OZ022261.1, forward strand.
TCATCAAGAAGGCCCTTTCGCAATTGAAAGTTGGGCGCTCATGTACTATGGGGGTGGCACTCAAAAAAATTTCTAGGAAGCGGACATTTTTTTCTCACCCTGAGAGATTAAGAAGGAGCTCCGAGGAGTGTCCTCAGCCAGAAAAAGGAAGAAAAAAATATTTGCTACACTAAAAAATATTACCCATTCCGATGCTCCTTTCCCCTCAAGGCTTAGGCAAAAACCACATTCCCCGGTTTGCACTGATATCTTAGTGCCTTCCAACTCATTAAAAACATAATACTAGAACAGACTCGCATAAAAACCCGAAGAACACGAAATGAGACAATGAAATAAGAAGGACCAAGCATTCAGCCTAAGCCTTGGAGGAGGGGGAACACTTCACACGCGGGAGATCATCAATGGCAGGCAGGATTTTGTTTGTTCGCTTACTTTCTACATTTCAAGAAAAAACATCCTAATGACAATTGGACACATTGATATTACATGTTTTGAGAATTAGCAATGGAATTAATTCTCTATTGTAATTTCAAATGTGTTTTTAAGTGCCACCCCCATAGTACATGAGCGCCGAAAGTTGTTTCACTCACGTCGAAGCTCCTTCCCTTCCCTGGGCTTAGGCTAAAATTCATATCCCTCTGTTTCTACCTAAAAAGCATCTGCCATAATCTGCTTCAGGAACGAGGTCGTGGTAGCGTCCCTTGCACCTTTTTACGTGTATGCCAGCTTGCAACATATAACGTAAAGTCGGATCTCTCTCTGTCTCCCCCCCCCCCCACCCCGAGCCTCATTGACCCGCTTTTTCCATTTTTCACTCACTACAGTCACCTTATGGCTTATGGTGGGGCACGCGGATGATGTCGCCTCCCCATGACTAAGTGGTTTATCTCGCTCGATATGGTCCATCGGGGAGTCCTGTTCGTTTTGAGCCCGAGGCGTGTTTCAGACGTTGCGGTTTTCTGTGATTGTGGTGACGACTGATCATCAATGCTGTGAAGCGATATTCCATCCTCGAGATTGAATAGTTGAATAGCGTCTCACTGCAACTTTTCTTGCAACTTGGTTAGTTGCTTATCGACGTTTCTTCGCCGATTATAGGTCTTAACGAAGTCATCGGAGTTGTGGCGAGTGGCGAGTGCTGTTTCCATTTCACGATATGCAACTTGGACTTTGGCCAGTGCTGTTTCCATTTCACTATATGCAACTTGGACTTTGGCCAGTGCTGTTTCCATTTCACGATATGCAACTTGGACTTTCTCACCTTTTAGAAAGGTAATCAATACCATGATGACCCCTTTCTCCCTCCCCCCCCCCAAAAAAAAATCTGCTCCTGCACGGTTTTGTTGCTGATGATCGCCCGAGCACGAACGGAGTCTTGTTGTAGAAGTTTCTTAACATCATCTAACTGACTTTCCATTCTATATATTCAACATTCGGTTGGCTTACATAGTGATCTTTTTTTCTTTGATGCTCTGATGCTCTGTTCCTGTTTTAATGATGAGTATTAGTGCCGATTTTCCTGATCTCAAATTGTGAGAGTTCTTCAATCGAAGTATTGTTCACTTGTTCTTCTTGTTCAGGTCCGTCGGGATTTTCGAGTTCTACAGGCTCGATGAGGTCTACTGGTCGTCTGGATTGTAGTTCATGACTGGAATAAAAACTTGCTTTTCCAGTATCACCTTTTCTCGCTGGACAATAAAAATACGTCCTCCAGAAGTGATTGCATATCGCCTTGGATGGGCATGATTTTGCCCTGTTTTGGCTGGTTGTGAGACCTTTACTTGTGAAACGATTTTCTTGTGACTGGGTAGTGTTCCCTTGAAACTGTTATGTAATGCTTTTGCCATACTTCCCAAAACTCATTAGTAATGGCGCACGAGCAGTTCGGAGCCTCTTATGGTTCGAGTCGCGCTTTCATTGCAATTGTTTTTAAGTGGCAAGTAGGAATCGTATGCTTCGAATGTCTTCATCTGACACTAGGTTCGTCGAGTACGTTGTATTCAATTCATTTCGTATGAAGTCATTAGTCCTGAAACTAACATGTTCTTCTCAGTCAGCTCACTGGTAAGTCAGAGGTCTGCTATTGAGACGATCTTGCATTTCTGTTAACGTGGTTCGCAATGAATCTTTATTTGCTATACGAGCCCCAATGACTTTGTAAAAGCAGCGGTCTAATAGAATGAATTGAACGCTCGCGAAATCGTACGAACCACGGCGCACATGGTGTGATCTTGAACTAGCTGACTGACTGATCTGCCCTGAAATAATTTATTCTGATTCTCGCGCGTTTTTTAAACTGTGTGTTTCACTCCTCTCAGAATGAATGTGGGAGCATTATCCCTTCTATGTTGGTTGGTATTCCTCTTCCTGCTATAAGTCGCATAGACGAATATTACGTTGTGTTTTTTGTTGTGAGTTCGACGTTGACCAAACTTGATGCAGCAGACGTCAACACACATACATATTTCTTTGTAGATTCTCCTACCGATATCTCTCTTTGAGCGAATCGCAGTAGCCAGGCTCAGCGAGCTTGAATGGCCTTGTCTTCGTACCCCTTCGTTTTGGCAAATTCTTTATGTCTCTGTACTGCTAAGACAAATGTTCAGTTTTTAGCACGCAAAACATTTCCTTATGAGCTTTGTAATGCTTCCAAAGTCTGCGGATCCAGTACTTAAGTCGAATCTTGTCATTGTGTACCCAGCCAATAGTTGATTTTCTCGTGTAGTTCAAACAGACGCGTTTAGATGGCCATTCGGTCGTTTCTCTCGCGGAGAAGTAGATCCGTCTAGCAGTTTTGGTTTAACAGCTCTTCCGTTGTCACACCTCCAGTAACGCTGTGAGCAGGATTCATACTTGCCTTGATGTATCTAAGCGATACAGCTACTCCGTGTTCGCTCAACCATTGTACCATATATGATTTTCACACAGTTATGTTTTTATGTTCCTCTCAACTGCTGTATTCTTGATATTTTTACCCTGCTGAATGAGACTTCTCGATTGGAGGTGTGTATACACATCCTGTTAATCCTAGTGGATGACTGAAGTTCTCCAACTGTAGATTTTGATAATCATGTCGGTAACGTCGAAACATTTGACACCAGCTTCGTAAGGTATGCTTTTTCTTTAGTTTTCGCAAATTAAAATTCGATATCACGAGATAGTGATCGTCGTTCCCGCAAGTATATAAATTGTAGTATTACTTGCATCGTTGTATTATAGGGCTTTGTGGTTTTCGTGTTTGGTGTCCACTCTGCTGGAGATTTCTTTCGTTAATCCTTGGATAGTTTTGCATGGTGCCATCTACTGTTCTTGATCTTTTCCTTCCAGTGGAACGTCCACAGAATATTCTTTGCTCCACAGTGGTTGTAAAAAGGCTTGTTTCTGATGAAAAAAGAGTTAACCCATCCTATTGGATCGTACTGATGCATTCGCATGTGAGGCGTTCGTGTAGCTTCCTGACAGGCTCGCCATATAGCATCCGACGTCTAGCTTATTCAGCTCCATACACCATTGGATACCTAGCACCTTGGGTTATGAGTGTTTGAAGTTATCCACTTTCTTGCTAAACTTGTTTACATTCTGGTCATTTAACATGAATTGGCAGAGATTTGAATTGGTTTTTTGAAGGTTCTCTCTCACTTCTTATACTTCTCCATGCCCTCTTTTATCGATATTGCACGTACGATCAGATCGTCGTTAAAGATTGTTGTTGAACTGAATGGCGACATCTTTATCAATATACACATTCTCGTAACGGGATCTGAAGGTATTGGCAAGGAGGAAGGGTGGAGCACTCAGTCCGAAATTGACTCTCGCACGTCAGAATTGTACGAGGTTGTCATCGCTAAGTTGCTAGAAGGTAGTATAGTCAAATAAATTAAAGTACGGAATCAGTTTCTCGAAACTCATCTCCATAATTGCTTCGCTCACTGATTAAGAGTTCGGATGTCGCGTAATTCCGCATGGAAAGGTGTATGTTGATATTCTCACTCAAAATAACGCGACATCCATGATCACAATTAGTAAGCCAGATACATTCGGATACCCGTTATAAAGGAGCTGATCATGCACCCTGTTTGGCCGCGCGTGCCTATGACAAGAGCACAGAGATTTTTCGCCAACGAATGCGGTATTTGTATGTTGCTAATAACGCTCCCCAAGTACAACCCAGCCAAATGGGTATATCAATGATGGTTCACCTTTTTGTCACTATCAAGATCAAAATAGCTGTGGGTGAAGTATCGGGGAAATTTTTGTTTCAATAATCTCTAATGAGTCTATGATAGGCACTCATAAAATGCTTAATAATTCCACACGTACAGGTAATGTGAACTAGCGAGGTGGTCGCATTGATTGGGATCATGGCCCAAAGGTTAGGGCAGACTGGAGCCAGGATGCCATCTTGCAGTGCCTGTGCCATACTAGTAAAGGCCACGAGAACCTTTGTAGAGGAGTAAAAGTGTTGGACAAGTGTTTGGACTAGCAAAAGCATCAAGGATTCGAACCGCGGTATTTGAAATGCGAGTGCAACCTGCTACCTGTTGCGCCATCCGATCTCTTCCGATGGTATTTCGGGGAAGAGGGAAAAACTCACCGGCGCGCGTATACGGCGCGTGCTTGATGACGTCACAGCCACCGCGATGCGCGACTGTGTGTGACGGCCTACCCTACCAAAATTGCGCTCCAATGAAGATAACTTCGCCAAAGTCTCGAGATGATTGGCACTGCTCCGTGTTTCCCCGCATGGTTATGCATCGGACGGAGCACACAGTATCCTGAAGATTCTACGCCATTGGGCTGAGGCGAATCCATACGGCTGGACAGACTAACCACATCAAAAATGGCCAGCTCTTCCAGCTGTGGGATTTCAGTCAAAACAGCAAAGCTCGCCGCAGCATCATGTGCTGACCTTATTGTTAGTGTATTGGCAATGTACCAACAAGGTTGCCCTCATTGAAGTGCAGTGGTAGGAGCGCAGGCCATAGTTCACCGTCGCGTCGCTCGGTGACTGTGACGTCACCCAGCAAGCGCCGCATTCGCGCCCCGGTGAATTTGTCCGTGAAGCCGGTGTTTCGCATTTCGCATAGGCCCATTGTACATGTTGCGCCGTATGTAACATGCCTCCGTAACATCGCTCCCAGATCGTTTAACGATTTGGAGGGCAGATTTGGGACTCGATAGCGACTTAGCTGGCTCGCTTTGCTGATTTCTATCAAGCAGCTTGGTGTGGAATTTTGTGGCTTCCGTATCTGCTATTCTCTTCTGAATTCTAGAAACAAATCCGTCACCTACTTCTTGCAGAGAGAAGAGATGCCTTCGGTAAAGTTTTCTTCCAAGATTGTTCCTTTCGGATATTGCCACAAATTGTTGAGTTGAAGCATAGTTCTCATGTTTACCCGTGCAAAATCGCAAACAAACTACGGTGGAGTTGTCCTGTTCCTGCTTCCCAGTGGTTTTAGGATTACCAAACGCAGGAGCAATCTACACCAGCATTTGCTTCAGCAATGCCGGTGTAGAATGTTCAGTCTTTTATCGCTTTGTCGCCTTTTTTCGATTTTGCTGGTTGATGGATTGCATATTGGCCGAGTTCTTTTATCTTTCCGCTTAACCTTATGCAGAACTGATCTGCCTCATTGACGTCTCGTTTATTGGTACTGAATAGTGTTGAACGATGGCAGTTGTGCTTCTTTCTTCATGCTTCCCTGTATTCCGAACACGACGTAGAATTGACCCATCAAAGGCATCGGGAGGGGCAAGGAAGGAAAACTCTGAGGCTTATTGCGATCCTAGCCCGCTTCACATCGAACTGCATGCTTCAGTGGCAGAGTTGCCTGCCGGTGGCGGACAGAGAAGGCAGTATTGATTTTGTCCTTGATGAGTTAAACAAATATAACAACAAACAGAAACAAACAAGTGAAATAATGAAAGGGAGAAGAAGCGAAGAAGTATGAAAAATACGTTTATGATGGAAAGCATCCAATGAAACCTTATCCGACATTTTGGCAAGGCGTCGTGTGTACAATAGCCGAACTACAAGCTAGTACCGTAGGCCAAAAGCCTCCCGGTGTCCTTGATTCATCGATGTAATCCTTTGCTGTTTAGACCTCATTTTCTTGTCCTTCCTGACCTTGTTTTTGACGCCTTTAGATATTCCATTTTGTCAAGTCAACATCGCTACTTTAAGGAACCGCAATTAGTGCCCGTGTTCTTTTTAGTTATAGACCAGCTCCGATTACAGCGATTTGTGGATGGCTATTTCGAGTCATCTGAGCTTATGCGGTATCCAGCTGCCAGTGTCGTTCGGTGTTCTGTATTCTACATAGCCTTCGGGCGACCTCTGCACTAAAAGTCGTAAAGCACACTGGTATGGGCAAGGCAAATATGGCACATAATCGAGGTCTTAACCGTTCAAGTCGACACGCTTTCAAACAGCGGTACGAAATGTATGATAACAATGTACTGGCAGGTGGTCATTTGTGTTCGCAACTATCTCAACTGTATGATAACAATTCTGTATGTCCCTTGTTACTTTCTCGTTACTCGATTTACCAACTGGATAACTAAGGCCTGAGACATATGTGAGGTGTGGGGATTTACTGGCAGATTTCTAACTAAGAGATCGTTATAAAAATCGCAGATGCTACCGTACTTGCCTACATGAGGACTGTCGAGGCTTCCTATTTCGTTACCATGTCATGCGGTAGTCCATGTATTCGCCTTATGGCAATATAATGAGGATTGCATAATGTTACAGCCACCTGAACTCGTTCTCTCTTCCAAGACTCCGTAGAAAGATGTGTCTAAAAAATCATCCAAGTAGGAAGTTTGGCGAGAGTGTAGACGCATTTGCACATCAACACATTCTTGAAAACACGAAGAGAACCAATGTCGAGGTTCATGGAGAGTCGAACATGGCGTCTACTGCGAAAAATTTCTTTTGGTTTTTTTTTTTCAGATTGCCGCGTTTTGTGTACTGCAAAATGATACAGCCATCTCATTCTTCACGTCATCTTTGATTCCCCCTCGCTGGAACTGTTCTGTCATGTTAATTCTTTTTTCCGGTTCCTGACAGGAGGATAATCGCTGTCTGATTCAGAGTAAGATCAATTTACACAAAGAAAAAGGCTGAAATAATCCCGTCGTCAGATCGCGCAAAAATGCGTAGGCGTCATGCAGCTCTGTATAATTTCAAAAAAGACCTGCAGTGCATGGAGGCAATATATGTACATCAGTGCTAAATGTGTTGCTTCGCTTTGCGATAGGGATACATGAGTACTTTGAGAGAGGAATCAACTTATACTCTGAAACGAGCTTATCCCTCAGCTTAAATAAGTTCATGAGGACTGTATATTGGGCTGTGAAAAAGTGCAAAATCTCATGTAGACGGGAAGTGATCAAGGCATCATTCATGACTGGAAAAGATCGCAGATCGCGAAAACCGAGCCGATTCAGCCAAATGGTTAGAAGCAGGCAGGAAGTAGACTACTCTAGGATGCCCTATATAGTAAATAATAAGCTTTGTACCTCTTTCTCATACTGTTTTCTTCCTTTAAAGGCAGTGTTAGGGGGAAATCGGACGAAATGCGAAAAAAGTGGCGAATATGACGGGCGAGATGATCAGTAATACGGCGGTAAAGGAAAAACGGAAATAAATGACCAAACACCCGAAAATAGAACTCCTTCCTAAGATTGATTCTGGACGTGGACGACCATTCCGTCAGCAAGCGGGTGGCCTGGACGACTCTGCCATTGGCATGTATCTAGGTAATCAATGCGCAAAAACAGCGTGGAAACAATACAAAAAACTTAAAAGGCATCCTATCGTTGCCTGCAGACGAGCGAAGACAACAAGTGAGTATTAATGGAAAAGAAAAGAAGAATAGAAAAGAAAAAGTTGCGAACTCTACGGGTAAGCAGCAAAAATCAAAAACACAGAAAAAGATAATCAACTGATTAGAAAAGGGTATGCGACGCTCTGTTTACGAAAGCGCGCCGTGATCGCTCCAGCCGGCCGCATCGCCTTGGCCCTCCCACTCCAGCCAATCATGGGGAGCTCGTCGCTAGGAGGCGGGCTGTCCTATACCAAGGCGGCTTGTCCTGATAAGGCCGCCACAGCTCAAGGGGGCGCCTTCCGCGGGGGACTTCGCCATGCATTGGCCTTTCAGACCCGTAGTTTTTCACTAAATGACTCCTTCTGGGGTTCTTCATCAGCCACATTACCCCTAACACTGTCTTTAAGTTGTTCTTCCCAACAAAAAAGTTTAATTGCAATGGCCCGCACAGCAGCAGAGTTTGCTGGCTTCACCACAAGAGGAACAAACCTCACTGTCCAGGAGGAACTTTAAATGAGGTGATGACATTGGTGTTTGGTGTTGGTTCCTGGAAACCTACGTTTTTTTGTTTCTTCACAAAAGGAAGAACCCTTCCGATTACCGAGTAGTCTTGTGCCGTCTCTTCTCTGATCATGGGTGTCGGAATCTTCTTTTCATGCATGTCGAAGCGAAAGTTGATGTCAGCATAAGTACTTGAGCATGCTGAAGCTTCATACCCGAATGGACCCTATCAGTTGTCAGACAAACAGTACTGACCTTAATTCGTTGAAGAGATTGTGGGGCTTTACGATACGAGAGATCTTGAAAAATTCAATTCGAAAGATTCAGAGAGTTTGAACAGCCTGAACAGCCATCATTGAAGCGTGATTCCAAGTGAGATAAATACCTTCTGAGAAGCTTTTATGAGATTAGGAAGCCGTGACTTTTGCTCATTGAAACCAAGTGGGGAGTTGAAGTTTGCCGAATTATCTGCTTCCCATTGATCCTGTTTCCTCGTTGTTGAAAATACTTCAACTTGTTCAGTGGCTGTATCATTCTGCAAAATGGGAAAGCAGCATTGAAAAAAATGACGAGAAAATTTTTGCATTTTTAAGCTGGAATTTGGTGTGATGCGCGATTGCGCATCCACATTTGCTACACTTTGTTCGTAGTGAACGTAGGGATTTCTTTCGCAAGCAACCTTTGATGAGTTTACGGATGTTTTTAGGTAGCTTCATCATTATGCTAAGCTACATATGTATTATATATAGACTACATATGTACATCATATCTTTGAATTGATTATATGAGCTTGTAGCACCTACTGCTTACATTTAGGCATATAGAAACATTATAAATCGGCCCTCGGTCTGACTTTTTGAACAGTTATTACATAGTTTACGGAGCATATTCAGAATAAAAGAGCTGATGGGCCAGATGGGTGCAATCAGGGAGGAACTGGAAAAGAAAAACATTGAAATCCAACATATTGGAAAGCGTGCGGATATTTTCAAGTGAGTACTGTTGTGGGATCAGTACATGTACTGTATGTTAGCACTGGGTGGAGTGTGTGGCCTTTGGCTCGTCGGGGCCGGCACCTGTAGTTTTCGCGGCGAAGTGCGGCGACGCGGCCGACGTTGATTGTTGATTGAGGCGCGAAACGCAATGGAACGGATAAAGGCCAAGGTGAATAGAAATTTTATTGAGCACAGGCTCTTCCTTCCTTTCATCAGTGATTATATGATAAGCCTTCCCTGTGTAATACTCCTATTGTTTAGTGTCCTCATATTGCCACCCAGATCGCTTATTGTTCTTTTTGGGAGCATCTTTTTCTAAAGTCTGTTGACAATGTGATGAAATCCGCTCCTTTCCTACTTGTTTCTATGTCATTACATACAAGAACACTTAAGTACATATAAAGTGTTCATCCCCCAGCAACGGAGAAGGAATAAAGCGGATTGCATCATATTGACATCATGACCAAAAAAGTAACTTCGAATGGAGAAAGGTAAGGAATGGGATAATCGAGCAACATTAAATGTCGTCGACACTTCAGCACGATTCCACATTGAAGGCAGTGTTTGGGGAAATTCGGCAGAAAAGTAAAAGAAGTAGTGAATATGAAAGCCGAAATGCTTAGTAACAGGACACTGAAGAAAAAACGGATGGAAATGATCAAAAACCTTAGAAATAGGAGCCTTCCCCACCATTGATTCCCACAACGGAGCCTTTCCGTGAAGAAGCGGGTAGTCCGGACGAGTTTTCCATTGACGTGTTGCCATGTCTTAAACACGAAGGGATGTTCGGAAATGAGGAAGCATCCTTTTTCGGTAGTGAGCTTTAAGCTAAAACTGAGAAAGCAGGCCGCGATACCTTCGATTTCCTCCCGGGCCAATCAGTCGCTAGGAGGCGGACCGAGCTAAGTAGGGCGGCTGGAGCTGAAAAGACCGCCTCTGTCACAGATCCGAGGCGCGCCATTCGCGGGGGATTTCGCCGCAAATAGGCTTTTCAGACCAGTAATTTTTGAGTGAATGACTCCTCTTAGGGATTCCTTGTCACCCACCTTACCCCTAACACTGTTTTAAGAGGCCTATGCAGAAAGAAAAAAGCAGATTCTATCACATTATCATCGAACTTCAAAATTAACTTCGTAAAGAAGACAATAAGTAATCTGAGTGGTAATAAAAAAGTGTTGTACGAATAAGAACATAATACGCGGAAGTTCCAACATATGAACACGCATGAGAGAAAGGAGAAGCCCTTCTCTCGACAAAACCCCTGAGTATCTTGCTCTAAAACAGCACGATTGCGAATTCGTGCTCGTGTCCAAGTTGCCGCGGAGGGACGCGGTGTCGCACAATTTGCCGCGCAAATCGTCGCGTGCCAGCCAGCACGAGTGAAGGCCCGTCTCCCGTAAGCACTAGCCGTAATGTATTAGGTTGTGTACAAATTAATTGCGTTTTTTGATCTGATGCCTTTTGTCGATTTGGTGACAGTAGGTATCCGTGTTGATCGATTCACCCGGCTTCAGGGACTCATGATGTAGAACTTTTTGTTTTTTTTTTAATTTTTTCAAATTTTTGGAACCAGAGTTGAGTACTGCAATTGAAAAGACGTCTGGTCCCCACGCTTTGACAATAGTCTCATGAGCCTCCACAGCTTTCCGTCCACGTTTGAACTTATGAAGCAGAATGACACGATTCTGCTCCTTAGAGAGCATCTTAGACATTCGGCCTGAAATTCCTGAAGAATTAAATTTGAGACAAATGAAAAAAACGATCAACCCTTAGATAAGCTTCAAAATGATGTACAACCTCGAGTGAATAATACACAAAAAACAGTTAGTTAAAAATTGATGTGCAAAAAAAAACGCAATTAATTTGTACATAACCTAATAGTATGATGTGTCTCGTACGTAGCCAACTGTATGATGACAGATTCAGATTCGAAACTTCGCACATGGAATCTGATGAAAAACTGAACCATCTCAGACTAGAACATGAAAAAATTGTCGAAGATTTAAAGGTATGTCTCATACATGCATGTTTGATGCAGTGTTTCGAAACTATGTCATGCGCAGATTTAATACGCATGATGTGAAATTTTGTCTCCTCCTATGCCATGTGTCAGAGATTATTCAAGAAGCATTGAACGCTGGCATTTTTTTATATTTCATTGGTTGGGATTTACAGGATGGTTCCACCACTGCAGCACGAACGCTAAAGTGCATTAACTGAACTGAGGAAGTGAGAGTGCAGACTTCACTTGCAACCATTACTCTAACTAGGGAAGGTATTTTACTCCCCATGGAACTTTGAAATGAGACTCGAGGGGATCGATAGAGCTTCGAACGCTGATTATAGCTCTGAAAATCAAAATTGCTAAATGGCATTCTGAAGCGAGTTACGAGGGGTCAAAGTTTGCCTGTGACACCTCATTGGCGAGGCACTTTGCCATCAGACGGTTTGTCGAAATGGCCATTTGCAATTAGACACATATCACTGTACGCGTTTTTAAATGCCGATCTCAAATCTGCATTCAGAATCTATCAAACGATCACCTGAATGAAGTTATGAAGGTTTTTCTGAAAAAGAAGAGTAATACCATTTCATGGTGTGTTTTGGAGCCCATAGCGAGCGAGCCATACGTTTTCACGCGAAATTAGTGTGATTTTCGTGTTCAGGGGATCAAATTACCCTATGAGACAAGATTCCAGCCAGTTCAAGAATTTGACCAAATCTCGGAAAAATTCATGGGCTATTGGTTGGCAACCCTTCAGCAAAGGAGAAGTCGTTGACCCTTGCCCAGCGAACGCTCTTGGCGCTTGTTACGTGCGTTTAGTGTGACGGGCAAGTGTGATAGGTATGTTTAGGTTATCTTGTTCAGCTTGCAGGATTTTTTGTGGAAGGAAATTCAAAAACTCCTACTTAACCCCTGGCCACCCCTAATTTTCCGAAGTTGGGCCAAAAACTGGATCCGGCTGGAAATTTGCACAGAAGGGTATTTCGACCCCCTACGCGCGAATATCATACAAGGAAGCGTTTAGAAGTGAAAGAAAAGCACTTACTGAACACAAAATGCCAAAATGCAAAAAAAGCCGCGCCGGCGGGAAGCAAACCCACAGCCTCGCGCCTGCAGAACCGGGGCACTACCACTGAGCCACGGAAACCATTACTGGCACTGCGCTAGTCATCCTGATGACGAAGCGCCTCGCCATTGAAGTGTCACAGGCAAGTCACAGGCAAACTTTGACCCCTCGTAACTCGCTTCAGAATGCCATTTATCAATTTTGGTTTTCACAGTTATAATCAGCGTTCGAAGATCTATCGATCCCCCGGGTCTCATTTCAAAGTTCCATGGGAAGTAAAATACCTTCCCTAGTAAGTACTATCGGAAAATGGATGATCCTGAAACCTTAAAAACTTTCTCATAAAGCCGATTGGCCAAGGAATTATGCAAATCAGTGAATGGAAAGCCAATATGCACTTCAAAACGCGATATCGAGTTACAAAATGGGTTAATGTTAGTTCGGTTCGGTAATGAACGAATTGTGAACAAACAGTGAGAAGCAGCATGCTCCGTATGAGATCAAAAGTGCGGAGGGCAGAGATGAAATACTCGACCTTGACCAATAACGTTTTGGGATGCGCAGGGCATTTTCTTCACTTGGAAATCGTGGTGGTATTTGAATGAGATTTGAATTGCATAATAGGCGCTAGCCTACCACACACGAATTAGAGTCTTACAAACAATCCGGTACCGATTTATCGGCCGCGAATTATAGGTGGCCATGTTTATTAAGGGCGCACGTCGGTCTTTATTTAACCCACGGACAATGGGTATGGGAGCAACATATTACAGCATCAATTTTTTCAACTCGGAAGCATCAAGGACACCAGGGTTATTCTAGGAAATAGCTACGGCGACAGTCCTCGGTAGGTTGCCTGTCAGTGATGAGAATCAGGAAAGTACGTTGCTGCGAGATACATCAAACCCAAGGTTTACTTCAAATGTGTCTTCATCAACAGGTCAAAACAACTGATGGGGGCTTTTTTGTTTATTGAGAAACATTTCGCGAGTACTTCGCGCAGTTCCACAACCCATGCCTGATTAATCTTTTGTGAAAAGTGATTTGTTCTCAAAAATATATGGTGTACTCGCTCAATGCGAACCACTTGTGTGTTACCTTACGTTGATTTGCAGAACCAAAATCATACCGGGTACATAAAATCCAGGCTCAATATTTGGAGTACTTTGAAAAGCTTGTCTGGATGTTACTGATATTAATGTTAGCGTTAAACAAGGAAAGGATATGATGCCCTTAATATAGCATATTTTCATGATGCCGTACACGTGAACATTGTGAATATATCTATAGTAAGTTCAAGAAATTGAATAAAACGGTTCTTTCTAGTAATGACACCTAGAGTGGCTTCGGGGCGCACTATCTTCGAAAATTGTACGGTGGAATCCAAATGACACCGCACTCACATCCTTTTTGTATTTTATTAGAAAAAGGGACCGGTCTTCCAAATTAGTGATGGCTTCAAGGTACCGCAATGAGAGGAGCTGGCTATTTAGCACAGGCATCTCCTAGCAGATTTTACCATAGAGCTTCTCAAGGGAGCAAGGTAGGAACTGAAAAGAGAATTCGATAGTGTAGGTGCACGAGATGGAAAGAGATAAAGTCCAACAAGAGGTTGGAGGAGGCCTTCTAGACCCCCCGGTCCGGTTTAGAAGACCTAGGGTAAGCGGTCGAGGTCATCCTGCAACGCGGCAAGAAAACACAGGGTGAAACTCAAGGTGAGATGCTTCGCATGGGAAGCTGGACGGCTGGCAGACAGATAAGCTCCTCTGCCCGCTGATTAAAGCGCGAAATCGAATCTCCAGGAAATCGGGTTAGAAGACCGTGAAAATGAGCGATGGTTCTATCCTCAAGAAATCAGCGGAGTTCAAAAGGAGGCAGCGGGAGGATTTGATGAGCTTCTGGACAAAGAGTTTAAAAAAAAGGCGCAGATGGAAGCTTTCCCTGATTCCATTCTATTTTGGAAAGATGAAGAGGGAGAAGACGGTGATTAGAAAGCCCTTGGTTCAAATTGAGTACCAAAAGTGGCATGGAAGGCTGTGGAGTGTACGGGATGAATTGGTTCACACGATTCCCAATCGTGGTGCCTGCTGCAAAAATATGAACACATGCATGAGGGACCATCCCCATTGTTCCGAAAGTCAAGAAGAAGGTGAAGTAGCAAACTGTTTAGCAACCGTGGAATAAAGTGAGATGAACTTGGCAGCTCCTAGCATGAAGTTGTGTAATGGACTGGTTGAGTCCAGGGTGAGGGAGCTCGTCACGATATCTCAAGAGCAACTCGGGCTCATGCTTGAACGATCAACAAGAGACGCCATCCTCACCGCTAGAGAGGTGACGGAGAAGCATCGAAAAAAGTGTCACCGATGCTACTACCTTCCTCGATCTTGACGAGGCCTTCGACCGGATTCTCCGACCAGCAATCTGGAAAGCGCGTCGAAAACGACACATCTCAGAGCGCCTGATTTCTGCTGTGAAGGATATGTACGATGATGCCAAAGCAGCCATATGGGCTGGTAGTTGAAGAGGGCACCTTGAGATGGGGGTACAGCAAGGACCTTTTTCTCCTCCCAGTTACTCTGGATCGCAGGTAAAAGACCTCTTAAAGGGATGGCCCAGGGCCATCCTCTGCACTAGAGACATTGTTGCGATAGCGTATAGCAGAAACATATTTCAGGCCAAGTCGCAGAAGTAGTAATCAAAGCTAGCAGAGAGCGGTTTGTGATCGAACAAAAAGAAGTTCAGAGCTCCTGAGCTCAAAGAAAGACAGAGGTGTAATTGTGGACACGGCGAAAACGGCTCAAGGAATTCCGGTGCTCGGTAACAAATGCGGCGTGAATTAAATGGAAAGAAAATTCTCTGGAATCCCTTGCGATTGACAGTATTCCGGAACTCTGAAAGGCAAGGGTCCCGGTCGGTGGTGGATCCACAATGCTGTACAGCAGCGAGGTTTGGCTCATAACCAAGAACCAAGAGATACAGTGGCATTCCGCAGAAATGAGCGTGGGCAGATATGAGACGAGCATGTGACTGGAAGCGAATTGCCCAATTCAAGACGCAAGGGCAGTTATGTAGACTACCCCTATCCGGATGAAGGCAAGGGAACAACGGTGCGATGTGCGGGCAGGTGCTTAGAAGATTTGATTATCTTTTGGTAAAAGAGCAATTTTTTTATTCCCTTTTGTGTTTCTCACAAAGCATTGAATCCTGTTTATTGGCTTCAAACGGATAACCCCAAAATCCCCGTGGATGATCATAATAAACATCGGTAATGTTAGCGACAAATGGATTTAGTACAAAAGGCTGTAGAGGTGCCTAAAAGTTTTCTGTCAAAGATTGTTCGACATTTCGACAAGGTAATCAACCAAATGAGCATTTATAGGATAATCGACCTGCACCGTCACTTCCCTGAGCATGTCGGGTTGCAGCCTCACTCACAAAAATCCGGATAGAAATTCACATGTGGTGCACTACGTGTTCTTATGCATTTCAGTACAGGCGTCATTACTGAATAATACGTGGAGCGATTACAAGGAGAATTTGCAATACAAAAAAATATACACCAGCGCAGAATAACGTTAAACTTACCATGACTGAGAGCATATAGCCTGGCTCCAGTACGTTAGTGTACGGACCAAGAGGCATTTCAACACACTACGATCCTTAAAGGAACCGGAAGGGGTCCGAAACAAGAGGAAGATGCAAAGAAATGAACATTTTGTAACGAACACTCAAGGTTAGAAGCGATAATTGACGAAAAAATCTGGACTCGAAAGCGCGACGCTGTGGTGTGTATTCGCAACACATTCGCATCAACACATTGACTTTCCGAGTTGTCCGCTGTAGAAGACGGGCCGTGGGCCAACCTTAATTTTAGCACTCCCGCGCAGTGGAGTGCCCCTTCCCAATTACGTTAGCATCCATGTAAGTACATCTAGGAACAATACAAGAAAAAACAAAAGAAAAAGTAAAAGAAAAGGACAACTTCATAATAAAAACATCTCCACCTGGCATCATGCCAAGGCGTCAAATTGGCGAGTTTGTGCAATGGCGGCTCCTCAAATTCGTCCGAACTACGACTGTTCTACGTAGACCGAAAATTACCCCCTTCCGGTGTCTTTAGTGCTCGTAGTACAGCCCAAAAGAATGTTCATGTCATGTATGCTATTCATTTTCTAAACAGCAGCAGACGAGTAAAATTTTTACAAGTGGACCGAATTTTTTCGACTACTTGTTTTTGAGGATGGTGTGGGGTTCCAGCATTGCAATGGAAGAGTCTTTATTACTACGCGGAATGATATTTCAATCAGTATACTGTCAACGATGGGAAACTTTTAAAATACAAATTCGTCGTTTCTTGTCCATGACTGAAAATTTTTCTGGTAGCTTACTTTTGGTTGATGGCCCTTACTGTTATCGAATCAGTCACCGCTCGGATGCAACGTATCGCAGTATCGTATAACTTATCCGGTCCATCTAACCATCATGGAAGCGTTCTTCGATTGTCGACGGAGTTCGCATCACTGGTTTCTATCTGCACTCTGACCGTGCGGGTATCGGATGCTCTGTGCATCGTCTTTGTGACGCTGACCGCAAGTTCATCTTACGTGCGCAAATTTCTCGGATGCTCTGTGCATCGTCTTTGTGACGCTGACCGCAAGTTCATCTTACGTGCACAAATTTCAAGTCACCAAGGCATATGTAGGGGCAGAAAGGTCGGTGGAGTCAAAGAGATGTGCGCAAAGCCGGATGATCTTTGACTTTCTCACTGCCATCTTGAAGATGAAATCTCTTCAAATCGTAGTTTCCTACTATAGCTATAGTTCTGGGTCGTTCATCATATTCTTGCCATAGGCAAATATAGCTGAAGCATTCGGATGTTTGCTCCGCTTAGCGTAAATGAGTATGCGTAATCAGTTACCAGTCTATTTTTCACAGTATCGTCCTCTTGAGAATCAACTATGAGGTAATTTTTTCACATTCGCAGTCAAAATCAGCTAGATTCCACTCCGCTTGCTTCATTGTCAAAGTTATAAGCAGGACTCGGCCAGCGAAGCGGAGGTGTTGTAGATGCCTGTCGTCGCCTTGACTCGTATGCCTTCCATCCAGTTGACGCATGACTTTTTCATGTTTTCTGTTCGAAAGGTTTCAATCTCGACTTCAGTTTCGAAAGCAATGCTGTAAATTTTGGACAAAACGGTATTGTCTTGTTGAGCTCCTCTCTTCTTACGATGGCGAGTGAAATGGTGAAATGTGGTCGTTCGATGATAAACCCCTTGTACTGCTGGATGATGAAACTCTGTATGTGAAATTGCTGTAGAACTTATGAAGTATTCATAGGTACTAAGTAGATCCTCAGTCTCCGATAAGCGCTTCTGTCTCAACGGAGTCGAAGGCTCTCTTCAAATATGAATGTGAAGCATAGCGACACCTTGTACCGTGCAATACTTCAATGAGCTTAGTAACCTAGTGGCTGTGATCCGTCGTACTAAACCCTCGCGAAATCTGGTTTCTCGAGGCTTTCCTTCGTCATGTTCTGCCATTTCAAGATGACTCAAGTAAAATGCTTGTAAACTGTAAACAGCCATTAGATGGGGGATATTTGCCAGTGTCGTGCGAGTCGCCCTTCTTATCCTGCAACACAGCCTGAAGTTGCGAGTAACCATGGATGTGGGGAAGATAGAGTCGCTGATAATGACCTGAAGGGTGCGGTCTACCCTATAGCACCTCTACTTCTACATAAGATGCTTTGAGCTTGTCCTCGTTGTGACTTGATGTTGGTGCGTGCGAAGCGATGCCCATAGCCAGAGTCGAGCAACATCTTTTTAATAGCTACATTCGATTTGGGCTGTGAGGCTTTCATGCGATCGATGTTCGCGGACAAAAGCGTGTTGACAAGAGCACCCGATTTTTCAACGATTTCCATGTCTCACGTTTAAAGAATGGTTTTTTCTTCACTTTCGTGGGAGAAATGTAAAGGGGAATGCCGTCTCGTTTCCGAGGAGGGTAAATTCGAGTTCGTCGCGCTTTGATGTCCTCTGCTAGTATCATCAAATCTTCGATGGTTGTTACGTGCGTTGAAAGTGCATATCGCCATTGGAGGAGGTTATAGCCGTTAAACGCTAACATAACAATCTGTAGTGTGGTCAAAATTTCTCCGTTATAGCTACTGCCAAGACACTTCTCACCTTACAGAAAAGTCTCAATATTTGCTATCTTCATAGTTCGCAGTTTGCGAGTAATCCTATTGCTAGAAAGTTGAAACCATTCGAAAACCTGACATATTCTTCTAGAGGTGGATAACGCGCCCCAGTTCCAATATGCAGCGCAACTGCGATTAAGTGATAGATTGTCTTTCGGTTGTGGTGGGCTCTTGTGTTTGTCCTGCTAGCTACCTTACTCCGACAACTAATTCCCACTGAGAGCAGTTTTCCACGAGCCGTTTTAGTATGGAAGGGGAGTGTTTTCAGGGAACGAAACGAGGAAACATTCGTGACTCAGAAATGAAAGAATAGGTATATTCAGGGACTCGCTTGCTTGTTCATTTTATGTCTGAGCTTGAGGAGAAGATGCAGATGGAAAGAAGGACCGATTGTTCGAAGGCCCTGATAGGGGAAATTCGAAAGGATAGTGAAAAATTTAGTGAATATGAAAGTCGAGGTGCTTACTATACGATGCTGACAAAAATACGGAAGAAAATGGTCAAAGAATAGAATTCCTATCTCACCGTTGTTCTCAGCGCGGGCGACCTTTCCGTCAAGAGGCTGGCTGGGTCTTTCACTGGCAGGTGGCCAAGAGATGAGCACGAAGGGATGATCGAAAATAGGACACCATCTATTTCCTGGAGCGAGCGTCAAGCTGAAACTGAGAAAGAACGCCGCGATACCTTTAACCTTGCCGCAGCTCCTTGGCCACTCTTACCGTCGCCGATCGGGAAGCACATCCTCCTGGATTCGTGGTCTGTCATCCAAAGGGGTCATCTGTCAACCGTAACGCCCTTTATACAGCTCGGGTGCGCGCTTTTTGACGAGGATTCGCTATATGTAGGCTTCTTATGTCCCTAGTTTCTGAACGAGCGACTTCTTTTAGGAATTTCTATATCCACATTACCCCTAATGCTGTCTGAGAGCACGCAAATGCCTTATTCATTGGCTGCCAACCGTAAGGCCGTTTATACAGCTCGGGGACGCGCTTTGCGACGAGGATTTCGCCATATAAAGGCTTCTTAGGCCTCGGTTTCTGAGTGAATGACTTCTTTTAGGGATTTCCTTACAACCACATTACTCCTAATGCTGTCTTTGAAAGCACGCAATTGCAAATGTCATATTCATTGGAAATCTCACTCGCATTTCAGTCGATGGGGTCGCTTTGGAGACTCCATTACGCCGCGTTCATACCTTGCAGTGCCGGCGGCAAGCAGTGGCTGCATGTCTCTGCGTCTCCGCACTTGCCACCCTATCTCGTTGCCTGCGTCGTCTCTGCACCTCCCCCGTGCCACTCTGCATTGCTGTGAACGTAGCCACGCTATGCCGGCGCAAAGTATGACCGCGGTCTAGGAGCACATCGACACCACAGTTGATCGGATGCCTTCCTACCGTTCCTAAAATAGCCATCAAATTTTCATCATTGAATTCCTGACATTGCTCTGCAGTGAACCACTGTCTACTTTCGCCAAGCGTGTGCAGCTAAATAATGCTGTGCCTTTTATTGAGGTTCGGTTGAAATTAAGTAATTACTAAAAGCGAGCGCTTAAAAAACAAATAGCATTTCGTTTTTTCCAAATTGCATTGCTGTAAAATAAAGAAAAGAACTTGGGAGACTGCAATCGCTGAACAACCATTCCTTTATTTAGCAGCGGGAGGCCGATTTGAAGCATCAGTTGGAGGAAATGCGCGATGAAATTAGCGCCAGTCAAATGTCAAAGAAAGAATTGGTCAGTTTCGCTGAACAGTTGAAAGAAGAGGTCAGGCAGAAAGTAGAAATGCTACAACGAATGGAGAAGGATTTAAAAGTATGAGTTTTCACTGTAAAAAATGAAAGTCATTCAATTACAATTGATTGCACAGATTTGTTGCAAAAACCTGTTGAGAATTAAGAGTCGTTTCAGGAGAACGAAGATCTTTTGAAGGTCAAGAACCAGGAGCTCGACAAAAGAGCAGACGAAATCAGTCTGCTGAAGGCAAAAGTGAAGAAAGGCGAGGATCACTACGAGAAGGAACTCCGCAAATTACAGAATGAAGCATCTGAGAAGATATGTAACGAAGATGAAGGCAAAATGTGAAGAGTTACTCCCGCACTCAAATGTACCTCTTGACTAAAATAATCAAAAAGCTTTACGTTTGCATTCAACTTATGTTCCCTTGCTTACCTGCTGATGGTGATAGGATGCGGTACGTCCAGTTTTTCACATTTGCACAGGTTGCACAGGAGAGGCAGAAAGGCTCTCTGAGATTCTCGTTAGCACCATAGTCCGTTTCTACCTCGCGCTCATTTCACTGCATTGCTGTTCTTTCGGGAATGGAGCGTTATTTTAAAACGGTTCTTATCAGCTTCAGGCTTCTTATCAGGCCTTATCAGCTGCTATCAATTCCCGTCCACCACCGCTAGGGTCTCCTCACCACCCTCTATACCATTTGTAAAATTCAGGGTACCAGCTCTACTGCGACGCGAGATATGAATTTAGTGACAGACAGACGGACACACACACAGACATGCTAAGCGAATTAGAGATTGTGGGATCTTTCGTCAGAAACCCATCGCTGACCTGTATCCATTTTCTCCTCACGTATGGGGCACACTGAACCCAATTAACAATTTTCGGTCTGAAAACGGAACATTTCAAAGACTCCGAGCACCGTGGGTGAAGCTTGACTTGGTTCATGTATGGTCTTCATTCTTGTCCCATGCCCTCCCCATCCCACACTTGTCCCCATCTCCACGGCCGTCTTTCATGTAACGTTCAAGCTCCGCCCACCACCACAAACGCTCCGCCCACTGTGCCCAGGACTCTTTTGTGACGTTCAGGGACTCATCGCTGACCTAAATCCATCTCCATCTTACCCCCTCCCCCCACCTTTGGACCACCTATGGGCACATTGGAACCCTATTGCCGATTTTCGGTCTGAAAACGGAACGTTTCGGTGCACGTCCCGCCCACCGTGGGGGGAGCCTGACTTGGTCCATGTATGGTCTTTACTTTTTGTCTCATGCCCTACCCATCCCACACTATTCCCCATCTCAACAGGTCGTTTTTCATATAATACCTAATTTCGTGACAGGCAGATGGACATACACAGACAGACAAACAGACAGACAAACAGACAGACAAACAGGCAGACAAACGGACAGACAAACAAACAGACAGACAGATAGACAGACAGACAGACAGACAGACAGACGGAAGGACGGACGACAGACAGACAGACGGACGGACGGACGACAGACAGACAGACAGACAGACAGACAGACAGACAGACAGACAGACAAACAGACAGACAGACAGACAGACAGACAGACAGACAAAGAGACAGACAGACAGACAGACAGATTAAGAGACAGACAGACGTTTCATATATAGTAAGGATTATTAGACATTAGCTGCTAAAAATCTTGTTTGTGTGGTACTTTTTCAAATTAGAGTTACGCTTGCAGAGTTGAGACCTTCACCAGTGAGATGCAGACTGATCCCATCAGCGCCCCCGCACCTATACCGATCGTGGACCTGGCCCGAGAAAAAGAACTCAAGTCACGAATAACTGAGCTGGAACACGCTCTGGAAGTCAGTGTCATTACTTCAATGCAGAAAGTGTAGCACACACATCTGAATTACCAAAATTAGACAAGGTTCAATCTACTTTTTTCGCAATCATAGGTAAAAAATGATCTTATCGAGAAGCTTCACGAACAACTACCTCACATTTCCGGAGAAAACATGTCGTTAAAAAAGAAGGACCGATCGGTGAGTGCCACTTACTCGGAATTTTATGCCTTTCTGAATCTTTGGCAGGAACGTACTTCCATGGAAACGAGTGTTGACCCCCTGAACTCTGTAAATCTCGCGTAGCTTCCAGCGAAGTGCGGGTTGCACCAGCGTGCACGACGTGCACGAATGAAGCATATACCAGTTTGCATTCGCCAAATATGGCATATAGCATAGTGGGGGTTTGGAGAGCGATCAATCTATGCCAATACATACTTTTGTGTCCCATTCACGTCTTGCTTGTTGTAAGCAGTGCGTAAATGCTGATAGCATCGCATTCCCGTTTGGTGAAGAGCATATCTCTTTCGCTTCGGAGACTCTTGTATATTTCGAGCAATTTAATGAGCTAATTTAGTACTGTATTCCAGCAAAGTATGACCACGGGTGTAGTGTTTCAAAATTTTGTTAGTCAAATGAAGGACAAACGTGATGAGACAAACGAAAGAAATCGAAAACGGGAAGCCGAAAAGAAGGCAGCTAAAGAAGCGCCGAGAGATGAGTGAGTCCATGAAAGACTGGATGTATTGAACCGTTGTTCACTTTTGATAGATTGAACACCTCATTCAGAGTAATCAAATCGCCACTTCGATCTAAATCTCCATCACTGCTGACACGACTTCGAGAACGCAGCCCTGTCAAAACGCGTTCGCCCCTGGATAATCTGGAGTTAACACCATCAACATCGAGCAGGTGACTCTCAGTACCTCATCAGCCTGTGCATATGCTCATATCATAGAGATAGTTCCAACGAAAGTTGCGCATCATCCACTCGGTGATTATTGACTCTCTTAGAAGTTCAGCATAGTACGAGACTTTTCAGTTTCTACCAGCTGAATCTGATTCTCTGATTATATAAGAGAATGGCTAACCATCAGGTTGCGGATTAACGTTCTCTTTGTTTCCTTAATTTTTAGAGCAAACATTTTATCGTGACCAATACCATTCGAAAAGGCATTATCTATTCAAGGGGAATGTATTATCTTCTCCTTCTTATGTACTTGTCCTCTGAGGCTTCAGTCACCCACTGGAACTGATTTGATGCCTCCATGAAAGCTCAGACAGAGACCTTCCTTTTGTCTGTTCCGACCCTCAGATCACCTGCCACGGAGATCGCCCTTCAAGACTTATCTGAGGCCTGCAATTAAAAAAACATTGAACTAATTCGTCTAGACTCAGATACAACTTGACTTCCAAATTTCCAGAGCAGCCGGGTTGTGGTGCATGCCCAGCCATGATGGTGCAGTACTCATCTTGCTATCTATCTTTGCAGCCGTAATACGTATCTATTTTCATGGCCATAATTCTGACGCTGTTGTGTTTACTGCAAAACCCAGATCTCTAAAGCACTCTGTTACCTTATTGGCTACGCCTTTCCGTTTGGTGTCCTGCTCGCACACAGTTTCGATCATTCCTGCCAAAACACATTCATTTAAAGGAAGTCGCCGAAGCGAGCTTCGTGGGAATATGTTCCACTACTTGTTATGGCCTCTTCATGTTTTTCCGACAAGTTTGCGATACCATCGCGATAGAACGTTTCGGAGCGATCCATCCTCCACACATACTTGCACTTCTTCAAATTCATAAACGCGTACTGGCTAGGCTGTGCTGCATAGAACTGGGAAGGTGAGAAGAGGCCTTGTCCATAGAGTATGCCAGAAGCGAGGGAGCTCCTATCCGTGTTGCAAACCGTTTCCTCAAAACTTTTTGCAACGTGAGACTGCGCGTTATCGTACAAAAAAGATGACTTCGCCATGTTGCTTGCTATTGCCTGTCTTCATAAAAGTGATTAATCGTTCATTTTGTTCAGTTGAAGTTCATACACCTCTGCAATATCCGTTTCTGCAAATTCAAAAGCTTGTAGCACAACACTCATGTTCAATCGATTCGCCACTGTCTTGCACGCATTTCGCGCGGCAGCGACTCTCCTTCCTACTAAATCTTCCACTCTGTATATAAACGTTTAGTGACAGCCTGCGTTTGAGTGAAGTTCATACCCAACAAAGCTCGCAGTCATTGTCTTGGAACCTTTACTGGGTTGTTTCTTGACACAAACATCGAAATCATCTCTTTTTACCCGTTAATCTCAATTAGGACAAGTGGGGTGTGATGGAGTCTGATCATTGTAAGTAAACCTACAAGTGTTTAGTGAGCTTCAGTAGCTGATTTCTCAAAACCAAATAACAGAAGGAGAATGTCAGGGACGCTTTTCCAATCGCTCCATTCTCAAGGCGTGTGAAACAATAAATAATCCACGGACAGTGGCGCCAACTGTGTTCAAGTCTGGTATTCCTCACTGGAAGTTGAATTCTTCAAACTGGTACATCCACCGAATCTTGCCCGCACCAGAATTATGTATGGGACCTAATATAAGAATTTGGCACTATCTACGGTTTTCCTTGCCTTATTTTCTTTCCAGGGTGCCTGAAGGCACGGGCATGCTGCGCTTTATCAGGCCGGAGAACAATCCTACGTTCAGAGTCCCGATTTGAACTAACTTATTTGACCGAACTCGTCCTACCCTGGTTAGCTCTCGAATATTGGCCACAGACCTCCGATGAGGGTTTAAGCGTAACCTGAGTGACGTCAACCTTTATCACTTGTACTTTGCGACTTTCCCTCATATTATGAAACTAAGTTTGTCCATCAGCCGGCCTCTCAACCTGAACTGACGGAGGGTCACCATGGCAGTTTCTTGCAAGGCTTGGTTTGTGCCTCACTAGGAATCGAACCCCACGATGAAATGTGCGGACGTGAGCCTGCACTCTTGAACGCACGGATGTCCTTGCCTGGAATACATAATGCAGACTACTGAAATTTGGAAAGTACACGTTGTGATCTTGTTCTTCGTGCCTGCATTGTATGAAAGCTGTCCTAAAGGAGTTGCAAAAAAAATGAGCTTCTCTGTTACCCCTATACTTATGTTGGATTCGCCCAAAAGGGCCGCATGCACAGCAGCTCCTCAAGGTGGTGCGGGAGGCAGGGGAGCCCCTCAATAAGTGGCCCGCCCCGTCGACTGCAGCGGTTCGAGACGGAGATTGGGGACTATTTATGTAACTTTCTGTTCCCACTATGCGTCTCCGTCTCTCTCTCTCTCTTTTGTATGTTTTTTATTTGAAAAAAGGTTGCTCAAGGAGGATCGAACGCATCATGCATTCTCTGGTTTCTTAAAGGAATCGTCCACGGAAAATGAGTTTTTGTGTTACCCATACGTTTATGTTGTATTTGCCTTATGTGGGCCTCATGCAAAATTTCACGCGAAAAAATGTGAATTCGGCTGAGATACAGCACCACAAAGTGCGGTCCCAGTGGGCGGAGCCTGAGAAAAAAGCCTCGTCCCGTCATCCGCCGTGGTCGGAGACGCATTGTAGATAAAGAAGGTTACGTAAACAGTCCCACTCTTCGTTCCCAACGGCGGCGGACGACGGGACGAGGCTTTTACTCTTAGGCTCCGCCCACTGGGACCGCACTTTGTGGTGCTGTATCTCAGCCAAATTCACATTTTTTCGCGTGAAATTTTGCATGAGGCCCACATTAGGCAAATACAACATAAACGTATGGGTAACACAAAAACTCATTTTCCGTGGACGATTCCTTTAAGGATTCTTCTTCCTTGTTCGCTCAATCTAACACCTCACAAGCTTTTTTCTGGTACTGGAGCCTCTTCAATAAGCGGGCTGGTTACTATCCTCCCTATTTTCTATGCCATCCTACTTGTTCATCAGCTCTTCGCTGATGGGGAGCCTTCTCAGAATAGAAGGAGCGGTTGGACGTTTGTAGGTGTGTTCAGACGTAAGAAAGATGCCAGGTAATGTAGGATTTACCCATATTAAGGTGGCAAACAACAAGGCCCACAAAGTGATTTTTTCAAATCCATATAAATGAATACACGTGGGAAACAACTTGGCTTAATTCGCCAGCACGAAACACGTGTGCTGAATCCTGAATTCGCTATGGTTGCTTCAACATTCTGCAGAGTCTGTTGCGTCGCGCTTTATTCAAAACATGTGACCCAACTGTGTGAACTTCCATTTCATCGAATACTTTTTGCACCATAGAAACGAAAATAGCAAATGATCGCCAAAAAAGCTTACAGATTCATGAATACTATTGTGAAAGATAGAAAAGCTTTTAAAAGAGAGAGAAGTGCAAAAAGAAGAAGAAACGTGTAGTCGTACCATCGTCATCAAATGAGACATAGTTGTGTCAAATGGTTGCGCGTCGCCAAAAGGGCCGGTGATAGCGCCGAACAATATGAAGGTAAGCTAAACAGTTTCTTTTTCGGAGATCTCCATTTTTGAAACAAGAGAGTATGAATCGTTTACATGAGAATAGCCAAGGGCAGAACAATAGATTTACCTACTACAAAGCTTCTTGCTCGCTCCTACGCTTGTACAGGAATCACTTGCCACGACACACAACTATGTCTTGGGGTAGCCTAGCGAAGAAACAATTTCACACAAAAATAAAGTACAGGAAAACTACAGAACGTTAAAAACAATCGGAAGAAAGTGAGCCGTAGCTTCATTCCCAACTGACGTAACCGTTACTTCTCTTCTCTATAGGAATTCCATGGGTATGACTCTTGAGAACTCTGTTAGGGTGGCGAGAAAGTTTCACCATAGTTTTCAGAACGAGGTACTAGGTTGTTCGAAAATTTCTTGCTGTTTCAAATGCTCCACTTTCTGAATAATTTTTTGCTCCATTGCTAGGAATGCCCACACCGTACTGAAACCTGCTTATTGCCCTATTCAAACATAGTAACGTTAATGTCATTCATGTGTATTTGAACTTTATTATAGTCTCTAGAACATAAACGGCAAATCCGCACTATTTTCCCGTATACTCTTCTTCTCCGGCATAAACGACCCATTTCTTGACCGCAAGGTGACATGAGTGAGAATCGCATTCTGTAGGACAAACCGAGGTGACCTGCCTAAAGGTTGGGTGAAGGTCAATCTCTCCAACATTTCCCGCAGTCGTGGTGGTGGTGGTACGGTGGTTAGCGGCTGGTCTAATCCATCATAGCTGAAAAGTAGTGTGAGGGCCTCAGCGAGATGCATCGCAGAGTGCAGATCATCAGTCCAATATTGACCTATCCTTCTTCCCTCTAAAAGTTGAATGAGCTGGGCTACGAAGTTCTGCCGCATCGACCATAGTCACCTGACCTGGCCTCTACCGATTACCATTTCCTCAGGTATCTGAACAGGTTCCTCCGTGAGGAACGCCCTAACGCCCCAGGTACCAACACGATTCTGAAGCAATATTCAAGGAATTTATCTCCATTAGATTTCTAGAGTTTTGGGCGACAGGAATAAGCAAGCTTGTATCTTTGGTAAATCTTGTCTGGATTCTCACGATTCTTATCTTTACTTTGGCCTTGGTGGTAGAAGTCAAAAGTGCAAAGTCGCGTTGGTGGTGGCCGCAGTCCCAGGGTCAAGCGTTGCGCTGAGATTGAATTTTCAAAAAATACGATTTCCCATACCTGATGCTATGCGGGGTGTGTAGCCTTATGTCGAAAAATCGCAAGGCGCCCGCCGCGAGTGGCGCGGAGTGTCTGAGGTGGTTTTCCG
Organism: Trichostrongylus colubriformis; assembly: GCA_963978905.1. Lineage (NCBI taxonomy): Eukaryota > Metazoa > Nematoda > Chromadorea > Rhabditida > Trichostrongylidae > Trichostrongylus > Trichostrongylus colubriformis. Next base: position 545,300 of record OZ022261.1, read on the forward strand.
CGTGCGATTTCGAACAGGTCCTTTAAAGTTTGATGCCCGAAGTAGTTGTTTGCTGATTATTGAGCGTTTTTGGATTGATATTGTTTACGTTGTTGTTGTTTGTTACCGTTTTTAACTTTTCAATTTTTGTTGTTGAGTTTTAGACAGCCAAAAATCGAACCGTGGCGAAGAGCGCAAGAGAAAAGGTTCCTACGGTCGATTTTGCATTTCAAATGGAGAACGAAATTCGAAAAGGGAAGAACATCAGTAATCAATTCTACAATTCTAAACTCTATAGAAAAACCAACAAAAGACATATGGGCTGAGCAGACTGCTGTTGTGCTATCTCAACAAAGGGGGGGGGGGGGACATCTCACTGTGGACATTAATCACCTCAGCCTAGAATAGGAAAGGAATCACTTTTCTACACTAAGACTCAGGCAAAAATTTAAAAAAAGCAAAAATATTTGCCTGAGAGTGCAGATTGACCCCTAAAAAATCTACTCAAGATGCTTAGATGAGCAACTTGTTGTTAGATGCCCCCTCATAACGATAGCACCATGCAAGTATACAGTCTGCGTCACTGCATCATGGTTCTCAGCTATCAAAACAGAACAAATTTGGTTTTTCAAAGGGCTTCCATGGTGCCATAATTTTGGGTCCTGAGTAGAATCCCAGCTGACAGCGGCAAGTCGTGTTGATGGCGCCGCGGGTGCGACGCCGCGAAGCGATTTTTCGATATAAGTGTGCACACCCGATGTAAATCCTTGTTTGGTCAAGGAAAAGCCCGTTCATCAAGGAACCGAACTCGTGACCTCTTGAAATTGAGCTCAAGCAAATCTGCTGCGCTGTCTTATCAAATATATAGTGAATTGCTCCTTTTCAAAGAGTTGTTAAACTGCTTCTAGGGACGCACAGTAGACATGGAATGCAGATCGGTTAATGGCATTCCGAGTCCTGTCACTGGCATAATACCTATTTCAAAAGGCCACTTCGTCCTATCACGCTCTCCTGTAGGCAGCGGGTGACGGTTGGGAAACGAGGTCAGTGAGGTCACTAGGCCACAGTGCGGCACGCTCATTCGCGCGAGCAGGCACACCAGTAAAAACAAAAACAAAACCCCAGTGCAGCGAAATAGCATAATACCGAACGCAGTTGTCGTATTGATCGATGAAATGAGGGAGAGGAGGGGGGAAACAGCTTGGCAACTTGCCAGAACAGCCGGCTTTGAGACAACGCGAACAATTTGCGAAGCGTAGCCGCGTGCGGCGAGTCGACCTCAGGCCGAGGTCAAAATCGGTGTGTTCTAACATACATTCCTTGGGCGCCCTTATGCATAAGGCTTGCCCTTATTCCGGACCACTCACAATCATTACTGCAAAAATCACAGGATGTATTCCAAAGTTTCGCCTCATGTGTCTAGTGTGTTGCCAACCTTTAGCATTCCGCTTAGCTAACCAGCTCTCGCCTTTGCTATTATCGAGATTAGTGACGAGCTCTTCGAGGCTTAATTTTCGACGGGCACCACTTGAAACCTTCCAAGGGCCAAAGTGTAGGCGACATCAGCCAAACAATGGAGGGCGGGTGCGGTGCCGCGAAGCGATGTTTAAGGCTACACAGACTACTGTACTTGCGTTGATATACTGCTGAAAAGCGGTGACTAAAGGGGTCAACAAACGGTAATCTTTTGTACTACTTTGTGATTTTTGAGCTAATATCACGCGCAACATATGATCATCGACATGGATGAACTATAATTATCGCAAGGGGAAGAGAAGAGAGCACGACAAGGTTCGAATGGGAATAATTGCTGGGCAGAATTCGGCTGTCGAAAGCAAATCAACCTTCCCCCCCCAAAAAAAAATCACCTCAAGGTAATCGATGACGAAATGTCTTATTGTTACCTCGACACTACTTCTGTTATAAGAATGTCGGTATTCGCTAATTTATCATTTGTCGGATGACAATGCGTGTCCACGTGTCCACTGATTAATCAATGTTGTCGAATGTTATGAACAGCCCTATTGCTTGTTTCTCCTTCCATAGCAAGAACACGGAACCATGTGTTTCGTGTCACAAAGGAATATGCCATTATAAGCTCGAAGAAGAGCTTGTTGTGGGGACGGAGATGTCGCTTCACCCGGGATACAGCTCGCCAGTTGAGTATGGCTAAGGAACACGGTACTCAAACAGTTGAGAGCTACTTGGATATGGGACGTTACTGGAACAACTCCCGCGACCTCCTACCGTACCTATTTCTTAAGCAGTGTAAGTGATTGATATGCACAGGAGTAAATCTCAATTAGGGAAGAGTAAGCATCACCGCTAATTACATCAGGTTGAGGTATATGAACCTATAATCTGATAGGAGACCCGAAGAAAATGGGTGTGTGCAGATATGACGGGAAATCGCTTCGTGGCGTTTCACTCGCAGCGCCACCGGTACGAGTTGCGAACCGATTGCTCTTGGGAGCCCGGCAGAGCGTGGCTGCCCCACCCACCTGCGCTTCCACCCATGCCACACTGCCTCGCGAAGGCTGCCATGCCCCGCCACTGGCACTCGCACACGCCGCGCCGCTCGCCGCGGGCGACCACGCTATTCTCCGTCATATCTGCACAAGCCCGAAGAAAATAGCCGATAACAAAGTGGGAGCTCGCTCATTTACTGACTCAACTTCCTAGTGCTCTGGGTCAATAAAGGCCTAAAAGATGGAAGCCAGAACGAGTTAGCATGATTGCTGTGATTAATGAAAAGGGAATAACCCTGATTACAGCTGTCAGTATCATCAGTGTCAAAGTAAAAGATGTGCAAAACCCAGAAAGTATGATGGGTCTTTGTCGCTACCTAATAATGTAACAAAAGAAATTCCTGTCTCAGCGTTCACAGACTCTCAACCGTTTTTAGCGAAAAACTGGTATCGAAGTGATTGCTTCATTCTGAGAAACACAGCGATATATATTCGCATATTTTTAGCACGTTGCTCTATGTATGGTAAAACACCAGTGTGCGTTTTACTCTGTGTACTGTCTAAACTCTCTTGCTCAAAAAATCATGGGAAGCTTCCAATCAGGGTCAAGCCTCCGTCGAGGAATCCTCAACAGGGGGAACGTATTTGGTGCTAGGAGGGGGTCGTAATTGTTGAGGCAGGCAGTGATCAACAGAATTTTTCAGGCTGAGGGTCTAAAGTGTAAGGGAAAAAATGATAAAACTGACTAATGGGGTTCGAATCCGAAACTAGTTCAACTTATTCATCATGGAAACCTCATGCATGGCGCGATGCGCAACGAAATCGGTCAACGCCAATAGTCCTTTTGTTGGTCCGTTGACACCGAAACCACGTACAGAGACACCTCCAAAATTCACCGATTAACCGTGGAAAGGGATATCTATCAACGATTACCACCGTGGATGGACACTCCAGAAACAATGAGATGAAAACGAAAAATTAGCTGATATGGACTTCCTTCACATCTTACTGCGATTGCAAGTTCTTACTGCGATTGCAAGTACGTAATTTGGTGTAAACGGCACCTATGCGGACAGGAAAAACGTTTGTATTCAATGAGAATGTGGATGAAATCCTCATGCATGGCGCATGCCATAGAGAAGCTGACCGACGCTTCTCGTCCTCCCACTAGGCTTTCGAGAGCGAATGATGCATATTAGAGAAATTTCAGTTACAATGAAACAATTTTTTGGAAGAAACTTGGGAATATATCGCGAATTCACGAAAAAAAAACTTCTCAACTGGTTTTCCAACATTTTTCTTGCTTCGTTGTGGAGATATGGCATAGCTCAGGTAGTCGTTCGAAAGCGGCAACCTTGCGAACCCCAAGCATCCGAAAATGCACTCATATGATTGGTTTGAGGGAAGTTATGACCAATTGAAGTAGAACACTTCAATTTTTCGAAATTTTCCTCATCTAATCCTCATCTGGCCTCCCTCGAAATAACTTCCTTCGTTTCGAAGATATGGCATAGCTCAGGTAGTTATTCGGAAGCGGCAACCTCGCAGATCCAGCTTCAATGAATAGAACTCATATTTTTAAGTTTGAAGGAGGTTATGACCATTTGAAGTGAAACACTTCGAAATTTTCCTTATCTAATCTTCAACTGGGAACCCATATCGAGAACTAAGCAACCATTAGGGAAAGCAAGCGGCCAATAGATAGGTCTGATGGAGCTTTTAGGAAAACAGTTTACTGCTGTTTGAAAGATGGGCTCTAGATAAAGTTTGAAGTGTTTTAATAATGTCGGAATTTAGTATGGGGAAGATACCGCGCTTCATTGGATCGCCGCGTCGCAGCGACCGCCTGAAATGAAATACCGCCAATGGTTCGTCTCTATATGATTTTCATTGATTTCCGAATTAATTTTTGAAGGTTATTTATCACCTTCATCATCTCCGGTTATGTGTATGATTTTTGACTGTGAATATCTTATTTGTGAGCGACAGAAAAACCAAATTGACCTCATGTTGAGGATGGTTTCAGAATGTGTTTTGAAGTGTGAATCCCAGACTGGACTGTTTTGGATCCAATGGTTGTTTTTTTCCTATCTCTATTTTACGATTGTTCTCCACTAGTAGGAAATTTACGGCAAATGTTTTCTGGTAGTGGTAAACCTTATGCTTGATTGATTAATGTCTATAGTGTCTACTAGGTAGTGCGTTCCTGATCAATCGACGTCACAATTGATAATCTCGATTATACATATTGTATGATGCTGCTCTTGCTATGTAGGGCTCTGGTGTTTAGAATGAAGGTGATTGTGGGGTGTGAAAAGTTTTGCGTGGGATCTACAGAGGTGTAAGGTATTATATGATGGTTTTTGAGTAGTCAGCGCTTAATATACAGTTATTTTCGAGTAGTAAGCGCTTAATTATTACTGCAGAACTGATTGTTTGAGAACATCTCGAAGTGCGTAAAATGTCCCCTCTCCCATTTTCAAATCGGAGCTCTACCTCATCGTTTCATTCTCATTTTAGACCTTAGACCTTCATCTTTCTCGTGGTTGAGAAATCCTAATTATAAACTATCGATGTCTCAACACGTCTCACCTAGCAGTTGAAGCTTCAGATTATTTCCAAGCCCCGGATGCTGAAGTGTTCTACTCATGCAAGTTCTGGAAAGGGCATGTGCTGTGTATGTGAAGCGGAAAATGGTAAGCGTATTGATTGAGAGTGAGAAGCAGATAGCAAGTTCCTGTCCATAAAATGGACAGGAACTGAGTATTGTCTCTTTCACTGTATGATATATGTGAGTTGAGCCCACGGCCTATAAGATCTCAGGAAAAACCATTCGTTACCTGATTTGAACTAGAAGTTACTGTAAATGGGCATGTCTTCACACCCTTCACTTGTCTTTCTTCAGTCATCCTCATCATCATTTTTCAATCAATTCTGTACATGTTTTGCACTTTTGCTTCTTTTGTTTCTATACTGAACAATTGATGTGTGTAATTAACAAATGTTAATACAAGGGCTCGTATGTTTCACCAGATTGATGAATCTCATTCTCAACCGTTTTGGGTCAAATAAAGTCGGGGGGGGGAGGGGGAGGAGACGCAACTTTGCGTCATATTTTCGCCAAGGTCAAAGCTTCTCCCCCTCCCTAGGCTTAGGCTAGACCAGATGAGACCTATGCTTTGAGAGATGCTCTTTCATGTGGAAGGAGGGGATATCAATTTTAGCCTAAGCCTAGGGAGGGAAAGGAGCTTGAAGTTGACGCAAATTTGCGTATCCTCCCCCCCCCCCCGACTTTATTTGACCAACCGTTTTTCTTTCGTTCATAAAATTTATGGATGTCATTTGTCCGTTTCTCTTTCGTTCATCAATCTTTTGTTTTTCCCCATCCCATCCCATTCTCTTTCCTTGTGCAAAAGAGAATGGGATGGGATCTCTTTCCCTGGGGTGGAAGGGAAAGGGAGGGAGGGAGGGCATTTTGTTCTCCACCTTTCGATCGAAAAAGGTTTTTTTGGGGTGGGAAGGAGGGAGGGAGGACGTTTTCTTCGCCACGCGAAGCTGTTTTTTGATAAAACTGTGTTAACATTAAAAAAACCTTTATTGATATGCAACAGATTGTAGCAAATTGAAAACTAACAATAACAGACGGAAAAGGGGGGGGGGGTCGTACTGAGACCCCCTTTTTGGCAAGGGGTCGTATTTTTTGAAAATTTTCCTTATCTGGACGCTTGACCCTGCTTCCAATATGCGCGAGTGCCCACTGGGCATAATTGCAGCTTGCTTGCTGATGAGTGCCTGCTGGCACCCTACGGGAAGGAAGTCAGGATGAACTTTTCTCGGATTTCAATTCCCTGCCGTTACAGCTCATTCAGATTGTTTTAAGAATAGTATCTTTCTGAGAACAATACATGAAGAATCCAGTTATAGTCAAGGGTCAAAAAGCGGAAGTGCTTTCGTAGCTCTTTACCGATTAGGCTACGAGGGGCACTATTTATATTTCGGGAATAGGCAATACTGTGATCATGGGAGTAAATCTGGTGGTTCCATCGTGAAGTTCGCTTTTTTTTTAACTATATACCCCATCACTCAATTTGCCGCACGGCGCTACTACTTGTTTATTTTATATTCGTCTGCAAAATTTCGTTTTTTCAGGAAATGAAAATGAAGTTTTAAAAAAATTTAAAAATTTGGCAATGAAGCTCAATCAAAGACCACAGTGTATCGTTGATTTAGGGGATTAAATCGTGGCCGTAGTCCAATGTCCGACGAGATTCGTGAAGAATGTCCAAAATCAGCAGTTGTTTCAGAAAACATTGATGCTGTGTGCACTATGATTAAGCAAGATCGCCATGTCACCCATCCTAAGATTGAGGCATCCCTAGACATTATTTCCACCAACAAACATGCAATTTTACATGAACACATGGATTTGCAAAAAACATTTCCCCGTTGGAACCCACACAATTTGACAAACGCACCAAAAAAGGCTTGTGTCGACCAAATCTTCAGATGAATATAAAATAAACAAATAGCGCCGTACGGCAAATTGAATGATGGGGCATATAGTAAAAAAAGGCGAACTTTACGATGGAACCATCAGATTTACTCCCATGATCACAGTATTGCCTATTCCCGGAATATAACTAGTGCCCTACGTACTGGCTTCTTCGGACCTTATTTGTCTACAGTCTCGCTATCCGCTCGGGAATAAATAGAAAGAGTCGTGTCTTATGGAAACCTTCAGCCGCTGCTTGTGTGTAGTGCTGACAGAGACAATTTTTGCGACAGCGTGCCATGATTCTGAATGTGCCGCTCCTCAGAACGTGTACGCGGTATGTATATTCAGTTCTTTCAATTCAGGAACCTTCTGTCCCCAGTCGACGCCGATCGATTAGAGCGAAGAGGATCACCGTCAAGACCATTGTTCAGTCGATATCGTAAGGAACAACGAGACGCCGAAAAGCGACCAGCATGGAAGTTCTAGGCACTACCAGAAAACTACAGTCTGACCTCTCTCACTGTTCGAGAGACGAGGGCTTACTGAGCGTTATTGTCACGTATATGTAGTGCTGCCATGTTACATTCACGTTACCTCACTGGATAGTCTAAAAAATGAAATGTTCGCAGCTGACGAAGTAGGAATGATAAAGCAAGATCATAACGTACAGACTACACAAGTACATATCTACATCGAAATCAAAATCAAAGATCGCCCTGTGTATCTATATCCACTTGGGTGATCACAAAATTCGCTTAGAGTACACAGTGCTGTTCCCAAATGGTGGTCAATCTATGGATCGCCAGATCCATTCCGTGCGCACTGTGATTTCAAACGAATATGCGCGTCAACTTTGCACTCACATTGCTTCAAATGGAAGACCAGAGGCGCTATGTCAGTGTTAGAGGAATGAGAACATCGTCACTGAAAAGCATAGCGAATACGTTTTGAATACCGTCCCGCTGTGCCGCTGTCATCAAAAGTCGTGGTCTTTCTACAATATATTAATGTTCTCTGAGGCTTGCTCGTTTTGTTTTTGTAAAGAAAGCCGTTCCCCTTGACCAAGCCTTTTACTTTTTTTGGGTGGTCTTGTAGTAAATTCTTGTAAAAAAACATGAAAAGTGTCAAGCGGCACTCAAGTAGAAGGAAATGTTGATAATAGGTTCAGGCATCACATATTAAAATTTTGTCAAAATTGGTCAAGTAGAAAAAAAGTTATGACAAAATAGTTTTGGCCGATGACTTTTGAGCGCTACTGTATATGGATGGAATGAGGTGGCATAAAGCAGTCACTTCTCAGCCCATTCAGTCCATCACAAAGCTGTTTGCAGCACTACTACACTTTCCGGGAATATCCATCTTGTCTTCTGACCTCACCCTCTATGGAAGCGATCAGTCGATGTTGCCTTCGAACTTTAAGTTGATGTATATATGTATGTAGATGAGTGGATGTATGAGTTGAGCGAAACATCTATGCCTTGATGATATGATGAGGGTTCAACAGAACATACAATCTGTGACCTGAATCACTTTTTATGGGGGAAAGGGTGATGGTGATGGTTGTTGTAAGCAGAGGCATGTTGTTGTTGCAGAAAGGGGCCGTCCATCTACAAAAAGGTGAGTTACCCGGGTGTGTACCCTTATGTCAGGATTTCGCCCTGCGGCATGTCGCAAGCGAAACAATGCGGACGAGTTGAAGGCGCCATGATGTTGGGTCCCGAAGCGATCACAGGTCAGCTGCGTATCGCACCCCTAGCATCACCGTGTAATCGTTCCAAGACCCAACTACCGCGACGCGCATAGCTCGCACACACTGCGTTGCCCGCCGCTCGTCGTCGTGCAAGATCTTGACATAATGGTACACACCCAGTTACCCTGGGTGACGGTTGGGACACACGGTCAGAAGGTAGCCAGTTCACGCGGTGACCATGCTCCTAACTCTAACGCGTCCTCTGTAACAGTCTCTCCAGAAATAGTTTAAAAAGCGAGTAGAACATTGTACGAGTAGTGAAATGAGAAGTGGGTATGACATTTGACTTCAACAAATTGTATTTTCTCAGAAGTAGGAAAGCTTTATTTTGATTTTCTCTCAATTAGGAAATTCACCCTTTTCCAAGTATTATGTCACTGTAGCATCCCACTCACGATATAAAGAGGAATAGATTTGTACAGAGGATAGGATTTACATGGACAAATTGTCTGAATAACCTATTTGATAGGACTAAAGGCCACAGGCTGTCACAGTGTTGCAGGCCGAGGTCGAAATCCGTGTGTCCCAACCTACACCCGAGTTATTCTAGCCGCTTGGTACTGGTTGGCCCTGTGATATTATTTTCTACGCGAACCCATCGTACACAGCCCTGTGGTCCAATATTCGTTTATCAGATAAGGTACAGCAAGCAGAATGGTACGGAGGGTTCAATGTGGACAACTGGCTGCGAATTAAACAAATGGTGTACAATTCCCACGTGATGATGTAACATGTATACCTAAAGGAACAGGAAGGGGTCCGAAACAAGAGTAAGATGCAAAGAAATGAGCATTTTGTAACGAACATTCAAGGTTAGAAGCGATAATCGGCGAAAAAACCCGGATTCAAAAGCGCGACGCTATGGTGTGTATTCGCATTACATTCGTATCAACACACTGACTTTCCGTGTTGTCCGCTGTGGGAGACGGACCGCGGGCCAACGTTAATTCTAGCACCTGACCTTCAGCGCAGTAAAGTGCCCCTTCCCAACTACATTAACATCCATGTAAGTACATCTAGAAACAATACGAGAAAGAACAAAAGAAAAGTCAAAGATAAGAACAACTTTATAATAAAAACATCACCATGCCAAGGCGTCAAATTGACGAGTTTGTGCAATGGCAGCCCCTTAAACTCGTCCGAACTATGTGCAATGGCGGCCCCTTAAACTCATCCAAACCACGACTGTTCTACCGTAGGCCAAAAATTACCCCCTCCCGGTGTCTTGAAATATGTAATATAATGTGGTTGGACGTATTAACAATTAATGTGTCTCTGATTCGAGTTGCGACATCTTTCATTAAACATGTAAGGTCTATACTATAGGTGGAAGGTGAGATAATATCCGAACAGAACAATTCCTGACCACTCAGCCATCCTCCACTCAATCCGACCGTCAATAAATCTGCCAATCGATGTACTCCACCCGGCTGTTTACTGCATAATGGCGTTTTAGCATTATGGATCTCCAGTGGCAACGCTTGAATTCACTTTGCACCACGGAAGAAAGGATACTAATATCTGCCAAAACGTTTTCATGGCGGGACATTGCAAAGACGTTAAAGAAATACGTCTTTGACAAGGCCATTTAACAATTGCCAGGTTTCATTCGATTCACTTTTGCCAACTCTGAAGCAAAAACTAAGTCACTGAAGACACGTCAATAAAGAATCGCGTATGTAAGCTGAGTGTGGAGAAAACGGACACTTGTACAGCGCAATTTTCATAGAGGTCTGCTGAATCTTCACAAGTTTCGCTTGCAATCTCTCAGTGTTGAAGCTACGGATAGACGATCCACATTAATATCGGAAAATACGCTTCGCAATGCTTCAAGAAGATTGTTGTCAGTGGAAGGGGGATTGGCACACCCAGATTACCGTGCATACAAATGACACGTTGAGGTACATAAATCAGTTTTTTTCAAGAACGCTATGAAGTGACTTCCACATACACTCTACTCATTCGAACTTTCTTGGGCGATCAACATCTTTTACGACCTAACCTAGTTCCACAGCAGGAGGAAAGGATGAAGGCAGTGGGCAATTATTAGACGGAGTATCGTCGCCCAGAACTTAGACGAGAGCAATCGCTATAGCGTGAGATATTTGACAAAAGACACGTTGAGGTACATAAATCGGTTCTTTTCGAGAACGCTATGAAGTGACTTCCACATACACTCTACTCATTCGAACTTTCTTGGGCGATCAACATCTTTTACGACCTAACCTAGTTCCACAGCAGGAGGAAAGGATGAAGGCAATGGGCAATTATTATGACGGAGTATCGTCGCCCAGAACTTAGACGAGAGCAATCGCTATAGCGTGAGATCTTTGAGCGATTTCTTATCTTCTTCCAACTACCTGCCCCATTTATCGTGCTGTCTCTGCGCAACCACTATTTCTTGCGTCCCTTCGCCACAGAATATCTTTACAAGGCTTCTTTTATCAAGGAGGTTGAACACCACAACTGAACTGCTTCTATGATTTCCAGTTGCTTTATCTGATGACGTACAAATGCTTCTTTGTATACTTAAGTACTCTTTGCGTTTGACTGACGTTACAGGCAACACATACAGGGTGTCCCAAAATTATGGGCGCCTGAACTCGTGTTTCTTCGTATTCCTCTAAACAATTGTATCAGGCCTTTTTCTTTCATTTGCTGCTCAGTGGATGCACAGGATCTTCTTCTATCGAGGTACATGTTTGTCGGGGTGAAGCTCATGGTATTTTTGAAATTTCAGGAGTTTTCCAAATACACTTCGCGGTCATTTGCTTCAACGGTGACACGCACCTCACCGTACTTTTGTTTAAGTGAAAAAATTTACACGTCTTGAACCGTTAAGGGCAACCCACTGTGGCCAACAACGTCTGGTAGGGTATACCATGTCTCTGAGATGTTTGGGTACCAGCAAGCGGGTCTCAGTAATGATTGAGGGTCCAATGATGACACGCTGTTGGTTTCCGTTGATTGCGTAAAGCTTGTGAATGTGAACATGAAGAACACACTGCTACACATAATGGAGCATTGGCCTCACTAGTATTCCGCAACAACACTTGGTAAATTTAGCGGCATGGCGCTCAAGTTTATAGAATCAAATTGATACAAGAGCTAATGCCGACCCGATTTGTTCGAATTCATCACTTTTCCAAACGTCCGTCAAATCTGCCAAAAAATGATTCCATTGATCTCGTGCCGGGGTTCAACAAGAACAAGGTCTGACGAGTCAGCCACCCTAGAATGGAATTACATAAGGTAGCCCTGAGAAAGATTTGGAATGGAATGTATGGAAAAAGTTGCGTGTCATGGGTGATTGAGTGATAGAGGGACTTTGAGCTTGTATCCTTGTCGGGGCAGAGAAACTTATGATTTGACTGCTGTGACTTGTTACATAAGATGTGAGTAAAGTTGTGAATGGGTTGATTTTTCATTCACTCTATTGACGCCAACAAAATATTGCAATACATGGGCGCCCATAATTTTGGGACACCCTGTAGTTTCTTTGCAATCAACTGCTTTACTTTGTGTTTCCTTTAAAAGCGGAATCACCAATACCACTGATACGTTTCTCTATTTTGACTGAAGCTTCCAGCGTAATAGATTGTGATGCTCATCAACTGTCATATACTTGTTTCTCTGAAACACTTGCTGAGTAAACTCCATGTGGCTGCTTCGAAACAGCATTTCATATAATTTTTGCAACATTGGAATTAAGGACAACACTCTCGCTAGAAGTGTCCCGCCAGGGTCAATCTCACTCGTAATCCATTTGACCTCGTTTGGAAAAGAGCGATAGACCAACAAAGCGTCTGAGGCAACGGTGCACTCATGCGAGATAATTGAGACGTGGTGATGGTGTCATTGCACTTCACTGCGCCTTCATTGATTTGTCCTCACAACTTGAGCATTGTCTGGATAAAATACTGTTACAATGGTCCAGAAGACTCTTACAGGCACAAGTCGCAGAAACTGACCACTTTGGTCCTTTCCACGGGCAGAGTGCTCGAAACGCAACCGTCGACTGTACCTTAGTCACGGCAGGGTTGCGAGAAAATCCTCGAAGAAATTTCGAAAATGCAACCCTATTATGAGGATTCATCGAGCTATGTGGTTTGCTGCAGGCACCTCCATATGTGCCCTCTTGCGCTAATCTCTCCCCTTTTGGCCCTGCCTCTTGTCTGGTGCTATCACCAATCTCCTACAAAGCACGCGTAATATCGGGACACAAAGACAGATAGGAGAATCCGACGAAATGATAAGGTTAATTTCCTTCAGTGGCTGACCATTTAGTAGGTTGTTTTCAGTACTACACGCGTGCTCATCGTTTTTCGTCACATGTGCATATCAATACACCAGATGCAGTACTTTATCGATTGCTGAGTAAGAAAGTCGGCAAGCCAAGTGGTGTAACAGTGGGTAAAGATGGCCGTCTCGAACGTGCTTACGCCTAGAACTCTATCGTTTGCCTGAGCTCCCTCTCTCTTGATCAACAGCGTACGTTACAGAGTCCATTAAAAGCACTGAGTAGTACAGTATGGTGATGCAACTAGGTTAGATGCGGGATCCAGATGGGTAAAAAGGCAAATCTCACATCCCAAACGTCAAATTTGCGCTCAATTGAGTTCCCTTCTCAGTATACAGGGGGTGCCAAAAAATTTTTCTCCTCCACTTTCAACCCTATTTTGGTTGAACTTCAGCAGATCTTGATGAGGTATTTCCATACCCAGCTTTGAGAACAGGCCTCACGCTATTCACTAAACTCCGTAACAGCCTTCTGCACGAGCACGATTGGGATTCTTTCGAGTGGACATGATGTGTCACCTCAACTCGGCAAAATCCGGACTTTCGTCACCCTCGTTCACAACCTTGCTAAGGTCCGTTCACTCTGGGTACCTGAGAGGATTCATATTTGTTGATGTTCTTGAACAGTCTGTTTTTCCGAGTTCCTAGACCCTTCGCCAAGAGCCAGAACGTGCCATTACCACTGAAAACCCACGGAGGCAGCTTTAAGGCATGAAAAATGACACTTTGGATCACAGCAGCGTTGTCCAAGCAGTAAGAGCTCTGTGACTTTTATGAACCAGAGGGTTAGTCCTCAGAAAACTTTCCACAAGAAACCTCCATGGAGGCTGGCTCTGCAGTTTCAGGCAGACCTTGATGCCGTACGTGCTCCATGTCCCGGTGCCGACTGAAGGCTCCATATTTTTATGACGGTGAAAGCAGCGAGCCACAGCTTGATTCTCGTTTTAGAAGAACATTCCAGGAATATTTTGCCCTAACATCTTATCTCTTTCGGTATCCTCTGTCTTGTACAATGTGTAAGCCGTGAGCAAGAATAATTTTTTTCGGCACCCCCTGCACAATCGCGGTCACCTATTGTCCAGCAGGTATGAAGGATAGGCCTAGTTCGTAATTTCTCTCAACCCATGAGAAAATGCGATAGAAGGCGATTCTACAGTCACCTCATGTTGGGATTTATATCATACTGAGTACGATAACATTCATAGGATTACTGATGGTTGTGCCTTTGAAAAAAAGAATAGAATATGCACAAACGAGTGAGCCATATGCCAGCGTTTGACCTTCTTCTCTGTGTTTCATCGGGTATTTGCTAGCCATGATTTTTTCAACTGTTAACGGCCGCGTTCATACTTTACGCACTGCACTGGCACCGGCGGCGACGGCGGCAAAATCATGTGCTCACCGCCGACCGGAAGCTATTCTACAGCATGATGATCGTGACGAGAGGTCACGAATTCTAATTCGAAATTCAAATGGTTTGGCATTATACCATGTTTTGGAATGACATCCGTGGGCTCTCGTCGCGATCATTGTACTGCAGTGTAGTGAATCAAGCGTTGCAGAAACAGAGCGCGCCACCAGAGTGCCGCCGTGGTAGGCGGTGGCCAAATGATTTTGCCCTGAGGTCAGCGGTGGGCACATGATTCTGCCGCCGCCGCCACCCGTGCCGCCGTCGGTGCGCAAAGTATGAACGCGGCCCAAAAGCGCGCTTGAAGCGTGTACCACAGACAACCGCCCATGCTACTTTGTTCACATGGTCATTCAGTAGATTTAAGAGTTGTATTTGGAATCTTCATACGAGCTTGTATACGTCTTAACTTGATGCCACTGCTACTTCGGTTAGGCTTTGCAAGTTGTCTGTTTTGACCCAACTACACATTCGAATGTCCGAAGTGTTCTTGCTAGATGTTGTTCGTTCGATTCTCTCAACAATAATGGATATTTTGCTTGCGTCAGCAAACCGCTTAGGGAACGCCAATTGCTTTTTCATCTGGCTAACATTGCTATGTGTTTGACAGATGCTTCGAATATTTGTAAGCTTCCTGCTTGTGCCAGTGGTTACGTCGTCAAGCACGAACTGTCAAGGATTATTACATGGTACGCCCATGAATTATTTCCACATAACAAATCTAATATAGTCGTGATTACGCTCATTATATCGTCTTTCCATATTTCAATGTACTTGCCAAGCATCGTCATATAACTACTCCCTTGAGAGTTACTTCACTACACAGTGGCCGCTAGTCTTACACTAGTCCGTTTGGATTGCGCTCTGCTGGAAAGAAAGGCGAAGATCGCCGGAAATGATGCTCAGGGTTTTCGCTCTTCGTCCTATATTGCACCATTTTACAAAGAGTGGTTGTCCATCAACGCGGTTCAAAGAGTGACGTACTTCATAGGTGCTTTGTGTCGACCATTGTAATCCAGCAGGATTGCTTTAATTGAAACTGATCGGGATGGTCCTAGCGACCACTTTACCTGAGAAATTTTCCTGTACCTTTCCAATATATCACTACAAACCATTTTAGGCGGATAGTTAAAAGTAGGCCATACTCCAAAACTGATCGAACACAATTTTTTCCGCTTTCAGTAGTAGAAGGGTTGTTGATGTCGAAATTGTTACCTGAACCTACACCCAAAAAATTGCAGGACGAGTTTCCCGAGTCAACCAGCCACAGCTAAGACCTAGTTAGTTCGTTGCAAGACCAAGGTTCGTTGTAACCTAAAGCACACCTCGCGATAATCAGATTAGTCGACTTACCTCTTTAGAGCATTACTTTTTGGGATAGCTATCCAGACAGCACCTCTTTGTGCACGGCGCTACACCCAGTTTAATTCACTGTTACGGATAGCTCCGCGATGTCGCAGCGGGCAGCGCAAAAAAAAAGGTGCAACCTGGAAAGTCACACACAAATCTACTGCTCTATGTAAGTAAGTCCACTTAGTCATCGTGTGATGTGCGTTTGCAGCCGCTGAAAGGGAGCGATATGGAAATCACGTACAAACGTCTGTAGACGAATATTCGAGTTCAGAACAGATAATAAATGGAGGATGAATCTGCGTCAAAAGCGCTCCTTTAGGGTTTCATTGCGATCTCATCACGTTTCACTTCGACCTGCAGCGCTTTACTGCTCGAATTGATGCGAAGGAGGGGCAAGGTTTGCGACTGGCTGGCATAGCTCCTCGCCATCTGCCGGCGGCAGGGCATGGCTGCCTGTCGCTGCGTCTCCACCTGTGCCACCCTGTGTCGTTGCCTGCGTCTCCGCACCTCTCTCGTGCCACACTGCCTCGCTGCCTGTGAACGCAGACATACCCGTCCGGCGCTAAGTATGAACGCGGCCTCAGAAACGGCGGGCTTAGCTAACGGATGTGAACGCACTATAGAGCGACTAACCTCTTTAGACAAAATGAAGCAGAATTTTCATGACAACGATGTTTCCGCCTTGCAGAAGAGTGCTGTTCATCAAAACTGCATCATGAATGTGTTTCTAAACATTGCATGGGGTGGATCTCTAATCACTGTCCATGGAGAAGACCAACTTTATTCAACGATGAACGTGAAGTGAGACGATCCCCATCACAAGAGGTATCAACATATATTTTCCCACAAGCATTGCTTAATTGCCAATAATCTTTAGCGAGTCGGTAAAGGGGTAGTGTTGTCTCAGAAAAATACTAGGTCATGAAGAATGTTCTGTAGGTTAATTAGTTCCCATTTCAAGTGCTCCTTGTATTGCTGTGGAACAAGAGTAAGCACTGTTATGTCGCGAAACTTACTACTGAGCGGTTCATTTTATAAAAAGGTTTTGTTCAGGCACTTTGCGGAACAAGGGAGCATAACTACAAACCTTGTACAAGCAAGCTGATTGCTGATAAATTGTTCAAGTCCTGCTGTGATATGTATGTACCGGAGGAATGCCATTTCATGTGCAATTACGAGGCTACTCAAAGTCGAGCGAGACAAATGTTACGTTTTTTTATATTTGGCCTTTGCTTAAATCTTTTTTCCCTGAGTAACTGTCAAGAGGGGAGGGAAACTCTTACGTATGGGGACTAGCGTGTCGGTTTTGATATTACCCGCATGAGCTTTACCTCAGTTCGATTCAACTTGGACACCCCCTCAGCACGCAGCCGATTCACGACTGTATAGAGTTTAGGAATAGAAGAGAGTTGGGGTGAAAGAGAGTTACGTTTGAAAAAGATTAGTGAAGCATAGTTATCAGACAATCACATAATTTGAGACGCTAACACAGCGTTCACGCGGCGCGGTGATCTAGTTGGGCTAAACTGGCGTGCACTTTGCCTACTCCTCAAATCCCCTTCGATGGGAAACATTTTCGCAGTTTCCCTATGTCTCCTATCTCGTTTAGAAAAGGCAAAGCAGAAATCGTGTTGCCTACAGCACCCAACATAAACGCAATGAGTGCCGTGCGGCTGCGATTCGGTGGTGTAGCTGAGTGGGTCAGTTCGGGACACACGTATATTTGCGCTGGTCTGCGACCCTGTGACAGCCTGTGGCCTTTGGCCCAGTGGAATATGTAGTTCAGACAGTTTGTTCATGTAAATCTTACCCTCCGCACAAATCTATCCCACTGTATTCATGACGGGGTGATGCTACCGTGACATGATACTTTAAAAAGGTGAATTTTCAAGTTGAGAGAAACTTGAAGTAAACCATTCCATACCTCAGAGAAGATCGAAATTGTTAAAGTCAAATGTCACACCCACTTTAGATTCAGTATTCGTACAGTGGTCTACTCGCTTGCAAAATATATCTGAAGGAACCTGTCACAAAGAACACCTCAAAGGCAGCATTAGGGGGAATTCGGACGAAGGGTAAAAGAAGTAGTGAATGGGAAAGTCGATATGCCTAGTAACAAGACAGTGAAGAAAAAACGGATGGAAATGGCCAAAAACCCGAGAAATAGGACCCCCCTCCCACCGTTGATTCTAGGCGTGGACGACCATTCCGTCGGGAGGCGGATACTCCGAACGAATGGTCCATTGGCATGCTGCCAAGTAGACACAACGGTGTTTGGAAATACGACAGCATCTTTTTCCTGAAGTGAACTTCAGGCTAAAACTGCGAAGGCGCGCTGTAACACCTTCGATCTCACCGCATATCCTTTGCCGCTCTCATCGGAGCCGACCAGGTATCACGTCGGTAGGAGGCGGGGTCGATCATCCAAAGGCGGCAGCTCCTATCCGTCACGCCCTTTCTACAGCTCGAAGGCGCACTTTTTCACCGGAATTTCGCCACAGATAGCCTTCTTGACTCATAGTTTCCATGTAAATGACTTCTTTCAGGGATTTCTCAATAACCACATTACCCCTAATGCTGTCTTTGAAGGGATGGGCATAGTTACCGCGTGAACTGGCTACCTATAGACCGTGTGCCCAAACCGTCACCCGTGCGTGAGTCGTTTCTGTGTACAGCCTGCGTACTGCAGTGGAGAGGGTTTTCGAAAATTCCCATTAGAAATAAGCAGAGTCTCATTCTCGTTGAAAAACGGGAAGTAATGTTTCGATCACAGATGGAGCGCTACGTATGTTCGATGTCTTGATAATAGTTCCAGGAAATATGGATTTTTTTCTGAAATTCCGTTAAAGAATCTTATTCAGATATTCTTCTATTTTGGTATAACTGCGCATGATAGCATTGTCGCAAGTCCAAGACATCTGACGGGCTTGGACTGTGACCATCTATCGGGTGTGCATAAGGACTGTCCAGCTATGTCATAGTGCTAGGATACGACAGCTATGTCACCTAGCGACCGGCCATCCAAAACGGGACTAGCAAAATACTCGACGCGCGCTGTGACCTAGTTGGAAGATCCTGACCCACAACAACCTGCTATGTGACTTGAGATTTCATCAAAAATTTAAATGATGTGAACAGAACATGTGAGAATTTCTGTGAGTTTTCGCGTTGCTAAACTCGCATGGAAAAGGAAATCACATCCAAGAACACCATCGCTATGATACTAACCTGTTGAAAACTACTTCTCTTCATAGCCTTGCTATAGCTCCTGAGGCTGCCATCCGTCGCGGTAAAGCCTAAGGCCTCACCAGGTTTCAGCAGTTATCTCGTGGCTGTGCTCATTTAATGGATTAATGGATAATAGGCTTTATTTAATAGGCTTGATAATCAAAAAATAAAAGTCAAACTATTTGCATAGCTGCCCTCTTCAAGACTTAGCTATTCAGCTGAGCGATGGAATGCATAATTGCACATGATGAGCAGTTGATAAAGCTGGTAACTATGTTCTTTTAGTTGACTCATCTAGTGAAGGAGAAACGTTGCAGTTTGCGGTACCTCTCCTCAATCCTGTATTGTGCAAGCCAGAATAGGGATAATCGCAAGTGTTGCGCAGATCTCGACTTGAATGCGACTCAACTACAGGTTCGTTATTATGAAGTAATCTAATTGAAGATTCAAAAGCACAATCAGATTAGACGACTCAATTACTGCAAATAGAAAAAATATAAAATAGACTCCGCTGCCGCTGTGCGCCATCAAGGTGCTATACCCTCTCAAACCGATGCTAGCCACGCCCGCTTGCACTCTCACTGGTCATCTGAGCTAAACAGGGGAGTGGTTAACGTGAGTTCGAGCGAATGGCACGTGACGGCGCAAAAAGAGTGCAGCCTGGATAGTTAGACAAGGACCCACTACCCCAAGATGGTAGGTCGACTAGTCTTCGCAAAGTGGGCTTTCACCACAGTAACTGAATTCGTTTCAATACTGAATGAGAATGAGTCTGAATTATGTCACACTGTACTCATTTACACATTTGACGTTAGCATAACTGGATAACACCAGGAATCTCAGGTTGGTTCACGATGCTTGCGTATGTGCGATCCTTCCGGAAGTGCGCTCGAAAGAATGACAAAAGAAGACGTCACGTGTTTGTACAATTGGAACGTCATCATGTATTGCCATCATGCCGGAATTCGAGAAATGTAACTGGTCGCACACTAGGCACTGTGTCTTAAGTCTATCGAAATAACAATCACTAATAAAACTTTCAACACTTTCGTATTCCCTGCACTTGTGAACAAAAATCAATCAATTCAAACGACAAACAGCCTCTTATCAGGAACGGAAAATATATATAATCCATTTCGCAGCGCTTGATTGGGCGTGGCCTACGGATTTGAGTGAGAGTGCATAAAACTCTCTCGCCACTCACTCAAGTCCGCTCCGCAGGCCACGCTCCGCAAACGTCCTGGACAGCTGCCGGCACTATCGTCCCAGGAACAGACTTGAATTTTCAAGAAGAACTTCAAAAGAGGAGGTTTCATGGTGTGGGATCAAAAGTCATTTGAATTTGTATCCCGTACTTGAAAGGATGAACCATCCGATTACCGTTCTTCGCGCGTCGTACCCATCTTGCGCCTTGCGTTTTGGAGTCTTCACCAAAATCCAGTTCATGCAAGTTAATGGGCTATTTCATGTTAACCGGTGTACTCGATCATGGTGAAGCCGTCACCAAATGGACCTTCTCACCCGGATGACCAAAGGCCCTGACCTTTATCAGATGGACGGTTACCTGGAGTTTCATGAGGAAAAGAATCTAGGCCGATTGGAAGGAAATTAAAGAAACTGTCATCGAAGCGTGTCAGCAAGTGGACTAATAACATTTTGTAAAACCTCGTATGGACCTAGATCATCGAAATTAGTGGCTGTTCGAAGCAATGGATGACTAGATGATCGCAGAACTAGCATTTTTCTCTTTTTTGTTCTTTCTCGCTTGACAAATGCCTCAATCTGTTCGGTGGCTGTATCGTTTCGCAGAATAGTAAAAGTACTATTTTCAAAACAAATGAGGAGAAAGATTTTCCGTGTTTCTTACCTAAAATATGGTGTTGATGCGCGAGTGCATGTCAACACTGACGACTCTTTTTACCTGAGGAGCTCTCCCGAATCACTTTGTAAACAAAGTTTTTAGACAAGAAATCACAGAGCCCTCGCAGCTTGGGCGACGCTGCTATGATCCGAAGTGTCATTTTTCATGCCTCAAACCCACCTTCGTAGGGGTTTTAATGGTAATAGCACGTCTGGTTCTTGGGAACGAAGGGCGTTATGAACCCGGAAAAAACAGGATGCTCGAAAACACCACCTACTAAGAATCCGCTTAGGTACCCAGAGTGAACGGACCTCAGCAAGTGAACGAAAGTGGCGGAACCTCGGATTATGCCGTTGAGGTGACACATCATGTTCATGCAGGAGAAGCTCCCAATCCTGCTCGTGCAGAAGCCTCTAACGAAGTTCAGTGATAGTGTGAGGTGTACTTTTGAAATTGGCGATGGAAATACCTCGTCAGAAGTTGCTGAAGTTCGACTAATGTGGGTTTGAAAGTGGAGGAAAATTTACCTTTTTTGGCATCCCCTGTACTTTGCATTTATATATTTGCATTCATATATTTAAATATGTATATATTTATATACATATATATTCATTTATATATAAACATATTTATTTATTCATACTGCTTTATCGTATTGCTTGTACTTCAGCCTTGTCTTGTCCCAAAGCCTCATGTTGATCTGAATATGTATTGAACAATGTGAGGCTTGCATGATTTATTGCAAAAGACTCAAAAAGACTTTCGATTGCAAAAAGTCGTTGCAAGAAAATTTTGAGCTTTTAATTGGCAAGCTTTCGGCGCCTAGCGCCTTTCTCAAGCCTGAAATGGTACAAATTAAAACCTATCGAGAGACTCTATTTCAGAGCCGCTCTGGCTTATTTGTACTATACCGACTTACTGCTGCTTGGTGGGGTCCCTGGTAATAGAGCAGAAATCGTTGACCCACCCTGATCTAACCCTTAAATAGCGTAGACGTGCTATGAGTGCGATAGCGTAGGTATCACATTCATTTCATAGTGCATAACACTGTAGTCATGTGATTAGTTCAAGAGAGTCACGCAGCTCGTCTCTGCCATTTATTTCTAGGGATAACCTTCCCATTTCCAGTGTCTCGAGGATTTGCCTTTCCACCGTATTGAAGTCTTTTTGAGTCTTTTGAAATAAATCATGCAAGTCTCACATTGTTCAATGTATTGTTTGTGTCTCGAGTTTCGGACCACCTTAGCCACTTTTCGTTTCCTACTCTTCTGTTATTCCACCATTATACTCATTCAATCTCATATGCGCCGCACCTATCTATAATATATTGTCAATGCTTGGGGAGCCAGTCAATTTCCCTCCCAAGAAGCTTCACATATTTCGGTCAATGGATGTTGATTTTGAGATCACCCTAGCTGCCATTTCTTCTCAAGAAAGCGAGCTAGAGAGCAGATTGAGTGATGGTTTGTCAGGCGAGGTTAGGTCCTACACAATGGATGATGAAGAAATGCCCACAAAAAGTCCTCGATTTTTACTGATTTTCTTCGAAATGAGGGCCGGGACCAACATGAAAGAAGCAGATTCCGGCACATTTCTATTTTAACTGAATGGCTACAAGTGCAAGCTCTTCACAGCGCAGTTCCGGTCGAGCAACAGCTTTAAAAGGTAGAAGGTATCATCAAGCAGCTGTTTCCGTTTTCCATTAAAAAAGTCGGGTATCTTTTTTCACGGGCTTGCACTTTGGCTAGCGAACTCCCGAACTGTTTAAGCACAGCCACTGCCAATTGTGGATCGCTTCACATGAACTACCCCCTCTTTATCGCCAGTGAGTATGGATAGCCATGGAAAGGTGCAAACAGAAGTGCAGAGGGACACGTGAAGTCGTAGGTTGAACTGTCGCTTGCTCAGCACATGTAGGAAACCAACTCCAGTTTCCTTTTTCAAGTTTTCGATTTTGTGAGCATGGCTCAGTGTTGTCGTCTTAAAACACGAGGTTGCCCTGTCACGTGACGGCTGCACTGCCTAGAATCATTCTCATAAGCTAGGGACATTGATAGCGAATGTGGAGCTGCTTCTAGGATGATGTAAACACGGGTACCACATTATGAAATGAGTAGCGGGACCTTGAGTTTCTTTCATGAATTTTCACAGGAGTAAATAAAGTGGGTGGTTAAACACGTTTGCGACGATGTCGGGCAACGTTGTCCAGCAGCTGGCCTGTCCCATGGGACCATGTCGGAAGCGCTGACCGACAACGCTGAAAGTTAGCCAAATCATGAGAAATTGGCGATTTTTTGCCCTAGTGATTATTTCAAGCTTTCACCCTCTGAAACCGGCTTCTCGTGTGGTCTGTTCATCGGTTTATAAAATTCTTACTTCAGTTCTAAACTATCATCTACCCGAATACACTGCCACCCATATCTACAAAACGAGAACACGCAGTGTAGTTTTTCGGAGTCGATTCGTCCTTCATGTGACCGGTCCCGTCCCTTTAACTTATTCAATGTTGCCATCGACTGCAATGTTGCGTGATATGCTGCTGCTGTTTCGAATACATGCTACTTTGCCTCATGCTTCAGGAAGCATATAGATAATAAATAATGTAGATGTAAACCTATAATGTCGCTATCATCAAGAGCCATCCTTCCTTCGTGGTTATGGATAAACTAGAATCGGTGATGAATGACTGGCATACCTTTCAAACAAAGAACTTTCTTGTGGCAAGTAGGTACTCGAATATGTGCTCCAGCTTGTTGCGTCTGCACGGTGCACCCTCACGGAGTTGTGCCTGCTTGAAACAACCAAGCCACGCCCACCAAACCACATCACACGTGGCCTTAGACGAGCAAATTTTCAACGTGGAAACTGCCTTCATTATCGAAATGGCGTTCCATTGAATAATCTTCTCTTATCGCATGTTTCCTTCTTCACGTGAGCGCCACATTGGAAATTTGTTCGTCTAAGGCCAGGTGTGATTTGGTTGGGTAGGCGTGGCTAAGTTGCATCCCAGCAAGCACAATACGGTGAGAGTGCACCGTGCAGCCACAGCAATGGTGCAGTGTGTCGCCGGCCACAGGCAGGTCAGAAACCCCTGTTGTGACGTCGACACTGGCGGTCCCGAGACGAAACCCCGCGTCCACTGAGTATTCGATGCTACCAAGAGCGCGCGAAATCGCAGCAATCAAACAACGGGGTTTTTCCTTTTCGGGTTTTTTGGGGGCTTTTTTCCTTCTTCTTGCTTGGAGTCGTCTGGAGTCAAGGGACCGTCGCAAGATCCCCGTTCCTTTATTTCGTCTCGGATCCGCTCATACCATCGTGCAGAAGACTAACGTATTTTGTTCTAGAAACGAGTCCACCTTTAGAAGAAAGGGTCCCACTGTATTCGTGTTCTCATCCTAATAGTTATACCGCAGCATCAGAAGTTCTACTCCATTATTTGGTATTCTGTTATTCTACCCAGTTATTTGGTATCCAATTACTACTGTTAACCTCATCGTTATTGGAAGTTGTCGACTCCCTTTCGCAGAGGAGTCGAAGAAGTTATCGTAGCACGATATTCCTGTAGTCCTGGTTTTTTATATATTGTCAACTTCGTCAACGTCGCAGTATCGCCACGACAGGTTGGTAATTTGCTCACAAAAGAAGGTGACTTTTTCCGTGCGCGTGTTAATTTTGCCAAAATCCACTGAACCGCCTTACGCGCCGGAGAACGTCACCACATGCAGCCTGCTCAGTTGTTCAAAGACATATCTCCCCAAGAAAGAAAGATTTGATCATCGCGTGGTGTGCCTTTAACGGCTGTAATGATAATAAAGGAAGGAAGCACTAATTGACAAGACTATACAATGACTTATGGCCTCTTTTAAGAGTTTAGAGTACTATGTTCAGCATCTTCATGAGAATCGAAACTTCAGCATTAAACGCTGACTCGTAGTAAATCAAGGTGCAATAAATTAATGATGCCACTCTGGCGGTAGACTCCCCCTTTCTAAGCATACAACAAATTTCACGCTTTCGTTCTTCACTTGACGCCTTCCTACAAATATCACTTTGTGTTCTGAAAGCGCATATTTTTACCTATGCCTGTTAGAGAAGAGGTTGGAGTACCCATAATTTGAGGCTAAGGCAAAACTCTAGGCAAAAGTAGCGCTGCACGCTAAGTGCAATGAAGTGACACCCGCAACTACGTAAGACATTTCAGATATTTCTCTATTGTTTATGCTTCCACGTGCTTCCACACAGCTGAAAAATAAGTTCCGTAGGTGCTGCCATACAATGCTATTACCATACAGAATTATTAAGAGCTCATTCGTAATGGAAGAGGATTCGTGTCACGGCCGCTCCGAAGACTCTGCATGAGCGCTATAAATGTGCTCATCCCTTCATCAACTGAAAAGTAATCTTTCTGCTGCAATAAAGATTTCATATAAAAGAGATTAATAGAGATTTCATATCATGTAACGGTAATTTCGACACCAACGCACATCTACTCCTTTCTTCGCAGTCGTTTTTCGAGAGTGAGTCAATCTTACTTTGCGTATCCTGCACTCAGGAGAAAAAGGTAGAGGTCAGGTAAAATAATCGAATTCTCAGAAAGCATCCCTCAACATTTCCCCTTCTACTGATGGAAATTTGTGCAGGTTAAAAAGCGAAGAGTAACTACATTCCATTACTACTTTTTCATAGCGCCCCCCACTGCAAGCCTCCTTCGCAGGATCCTTCACTGCTGAAATGTCCTGTAGCGAAGGTGACATGAGCACTCCAGCGGTAATACGTTGCCATTTGATGTCTGCGCATGCATTAGGAGAGATGATTTGTTATAAGTGCATTACGTATGAAATGTGCTGGAAACTTCCGAACTTTGTTGTATCATTTTTTTTGATTTGGGGAATGACTAAAACTGGCGCTAAGAAATAAAATCGCTCAGAAAAAATCTACTGATCGTTGACGCACATGAAATATGACGATACGGGCGAATTGATCGCTGCTGATCATCCGTTCTGAAAGTCATCAATTAGCCGTGCGACGTTTAAGTGCTCGTTTTCAATCGCAACAGCCCTTTGGTAGTCTGATACTGGCCTCGTCTTTTCTCACCTTAGCTTAAGTTATGCAATGAAAAGTTGAGTTCCCAACTGGAATATCGCCGAACCGACAACAACGCTAAATTGTGCAGCACTGCAGTCGATGGAAGATGGAAATGGTAAAGGGAAAGCGGGGCTTGGTGCAGCGTTTGATTGGCAGACGGTCATAACGAGGACCAGTCACCCATGAAAAACTCGCACTGCATTTCGCGCAAGGCAGATTTAGGCGACAGTCCCAAGTACAACCTAAGTTACACAAATTAACAAATGTCACACCTTGTCTTGGTTTTCCGTGCTAAATTGATAGGGATCAGGAAAATGTCGGTAAATTCGAGTCATAAACAATCCTCAAAACATTTACTGATACTAATTTTTCCCTCGATTTCCTTTGTAAAGCTATTAACAACTCGAAGTTCAAAGTTCCTTATTTACTACCGAAATTTTAAAGAATAAGACAAGTTCTCACGTGGATCTTGGTCATTGCTAACCTGCGCTCACCACGCGAGAAATATGTGCTTCGTCCTGTGTGACAGCAACGTGAGAACGGGCATGTCGTCAACGTTTTATTTTAAAGGAACCGGAAGGGGGTCCGAAACAAGAGGAAGATGCAAAGAATGAGCATTTTGTAATGAACATTCAAGGTTAGAAGCGATAGTAGGCGAAAAAACCCGTACTCAAAAGCGCGACGCTGCGGTGTGTATTCGCATCCATTCGCATCAGCGCATCCAGTCCGAGTTGTCGGCTGTAGGAGACGGGCCGTGGGCCAACGTTAGTTGTAGCACCTTACTCCCAACGCAGTGAAGTGGCCATTCCCAGCTTCATTAGCATTCATGTAAGTACATCTAGAAACAATATAAGAAAGAACAAAGTAAAAAGTAAAGGAAAAACAAATTTATAATAGAAATATCTTCTTTTGGCACCATTCCAAAGCGTCAAATTGGCGAGTTTGTGCAATGGTGGCCACTTAAACTCGTCCACACTACGTCTGTTCTACCGTAAGTCAAAATTACCCCCTTCTGGTGTCTTTAATTTAGGCGGTTTTCTTGAAATATAGTGGCGAATAATTTACTAGTTCTTTGGCTAGGTTAGGTATGACAAGCATAACGTAACTTTTCAGAAAACGCAAATGAGCAGAAAATGGGCGCGGCCTGCTTTTGTCGTGAGGCTCCCCCTCCTTCCGACTCCAGTAACACCGCCACTGTACAAAGCAAATAGAATGATGCTGGAGCGACCCGACGAGCTTCGTCTCACTACTCACCTTGCACATGAGACACTAGATACAATACAGAAGAAAGTAATTCGATTTAGAGAAATGAAATAAAACAACCCATGTAAAAACTGAAGGTTGCAAACCCTACGCTGCTGCGTCGCTGCCTGTGAATTGGAGCGCGTTACCTTCAGGGTATGCGGATTAGTATTCCACGAATGAAATTCTGAATACCGTTGAGAAAAATGTCAGAATTCGCGAATCTGCGGTGCAGAGACTTTGCATGCGAAACCGCAGATGCGCACCCGTCAAAGGAGCGAGTCTGACATCTCCCTCAAGGGAGACGGTCGTTTGGCGCGGCCCCTTGGAGCTAATTTGCCAATGGGGCACTGCCAAAGCTCCTCCCCTAAAAAGGCATAGGTAAATCTGGGAGAGTCCAGACGGCCCATGCGCCCCGGGTGTGTGGCGTTTGGCTCGTCCGAGCTGACACGCGGCAACTTGTGCGGCGAAGTGCGCGGCGTCGATTGGGGCGCGAACACGTAAGAACACGTAAAGGAACGGATAAAGGCTGAGGTAATTAGAAATTTGACTGGACACAGGCTTTTCCTTCCTTCCATTAGCGGTTATAAGATGAGCTTTTCTTGTCTAATACTTCTGTTTACTTACTACCCTCATATTACCACCCAGATCACTTACTATTCTTTTTGATTTTGAGAGCATCGTTTTCTGAAAAGTTTGGTGGCGATGAGATAAAATCCGCTTCTTCCCTAATTGTTTTATTTCATTACATACAAGTTCACTTGAGTTCATGAAATCTGTTTGTCACTTTAGCGACGGAAAAGAAGTAAATCGGATTGGGAGGAAGAGAAAGCCCTTTTCTTAACGAAATCCCTAAGTATCTTGATCTAAATCAGCACGACTGCGAATTCGCGCTCCAGTCAAAGAAGACGAGGTCGGACGTGGCATCGCGCAGTTTGCCGCGCAAATTGTCGCGTGTCAGCCCGGACGAGCCAAAGGCCCGTCTCCCATGCGCCCCATTGGCAAATTAGCTGCAAGGGCGTCGCCAAACGACATACACCCCTCCCTCAAAGGTATTGACTAGGAGGGTCTTCCAACTCATGACGCGCTTTTTGAAAGCTGTTTTTGCATGTATAGAGGTACGTATAGGAAGCATATAACTGATGTCCATTTTTGCTGAGCGGCCCTACGAAAGCCAAAAAAAGGGTTGATGGTTCGATCCGCAATGAGAACAAATTCTTGCAAAATTTGGATTTTCATTTTTTGGGTTCGTAAACATTTGAATATAGAGATTTAATGCAGCAATCACATTTAGAACTCTGGATTACCATCCATTGTGAGTTTTCAGCAAGTTTGACATCAATTTTTTGGCCTTTCAGCGCTCACAGCGCACGAACGAGGCGTTTTTGCGCAAAATGGATTTGATATTCGTGTTCAGGAGGTCGAACTACCCCATGAGTAAGTTTTTAGCCCAATCAAGGTTTTGGCCCAAATTCGAAAATTTGAGCTGGGCACTGGTATACCCTCGACTGCACGTTCGACGACGGAGACGGCTATAGCACTTGTCAGGAAATTCTCACTATTTCTCCTGTTCCATGCTTGGAAGGTAGAAATATAGCTATACGCATTCGTGCTGTGCATATTCCACTGATTTTCATGCTGTGCATATTCCACCGATTTTGTTAGTTATTCACTTCTACAAATAGAAGGGGCACATTGGCCAAACACTCTTTCTCGAAGTTAGGGTCAAAATTTGGAATTGGCTAGAATTGTGTCCCTAGGGGTAGTCCCCCCTGAACACGAATGTCGCACTCATTTTGTGCGAAATCGCGAATTTCGAGCGCTACGAGCCCTTATGTGTCCAAAAAAGTCAGATCACCAAATTCACTGAAAATTCGTAAGTGGAGCATTTTGGCATCCTATCAACGAAAATCATAGTCATTTGGTATAAATAGACATGTCTGAAGATGAAAAAGTGAAGGCAAAATTAAATGCAAAACTCCAGCAAGGCTAGGGTCCTATCCACCAACTCTTGCATTTCGTCCGGTTGACAGTCCATCGTCGTATCCAGTAGGCCACCCGATCGCCGCATCAGGGGTACATCGGGGAAACGTAATGAAACTGCTACACACTTTTAGTACAAGGTGGAGATAGGGTTTTATTTTTTTCGTATTTGACTTTGTTTCGGATGTGAAATGGAAGAACACCTTTGGATTTCCACATGATCAAAGCTTCAGGAGTATGCGTTACAATAAGTGGGTTAAAATCGCCTTTTTGAAAAAATTTTTTTACTCCTTTTCTGGCATTCGTAGGGCCGCTCAGCAAAAATGAAAGTCAGATATATGTTTCACGTAGGTACCCCCATATAATGGAGAAAACCGTTTTCCAAAAGCGCGTCATGACCTGAAAGACCTCCCTTGTGAGCGCCATGTAAACTTTGAGTCGGGCCATGCTATCTTGCCATATCTGCTACGTTTACAGTGACACTGGAGAAATTGAGGGAGACCACATTCACATACATTCAGAGTAGAAAGTGTAAGCACGCAAAAGCGATGAACGATTATCAGACCAGCGATGCTTTTTTTAAAACAAGTTCAAAAATTCGGCACTATTCAACTATCCCTACCCCAGATACCGCGAGTTGGGTCAAAAAAAAATTTTCGCTGAAACTTCGCCTTTAGGGGTTATTTGGGGTGCTGATCACGAATATGACAATCGTTTTTGGCGTTTGCGCCAATTTGGTGCAATTGCACCGTGTTGGTGCAACAACTCGTTTTCACCAAAATCGCTAACTTTGCCCAGGGGGGTTATTTGAGAAAATCGTTTTCACCAAAATCGTTGAAACTTAACCTCCCTGGGCTAAGTTTCAACGATTTTGGTGAAAACGAGTTGTTGCACCAAAATGGTGCAACTGCACCAAATTGGCGTGAACGCCAAAAACGGATATCATATTCGCGATCAGCACCCCAAATAACCCCTACAGGCGAAGTTTCAGCGAAAATCATTTTTTTGGACCCAACTCGCGGTATCTGGGGTAGGGATAGTTGTATATGTAGTACCAAAAATTCTTCATCTCATCCCTGAACATCTTATAAACCTACACAAGACATCGCAGAAGTGTGGACCCTTGTCTGGACTCACCTACAGGGAATAATTTGTAACCTTGTCGATACGCTAGTTTTGCTGCAATACGGCAATCGTCCGTACGTAATTTGCTGCAGTACGGAAGCCGTCTGTACCTGAACAGCTTGAACGAGTTTTCCCCGTGTACCGGTAATATGCACAACAGCATAGATCCCTTCCGACCGACGGTGGCAGCCATGGGATCGGCTTCAAATTTCCTTTTCAGAAGCCAAAGAAAAGAACACTTGCGAAGCATCAAATATTCACAGGCAAATGAGTCCTATCTACCATGAACTCAGAGATAAAAACGAATACTTTCATTTACTACAATTGTATTAGCACACTGCACGTATAAATAAATAAAGTGAACAAGTTGACTAAAGTCATACTCTTTTTCAATTACAGTTAGTCATTTTCATGCTCATTTATGTACAACAATTCCCTCATTTACTCAACTCAACGACTTTTACAACTCCTCCCATCTCCATATTTCCATTTAAAAATTTCACTTATTTTACAAAATGCTTCTTCTTGAATATATGTTAACTATCAATGTTTGCAGTTAGTTGCATGTGGAGTGCTCATTTTGAGGAGCTTGCCGTTTCTAGCCACAAGTATGCTAATGAAGTAGAATGGCAGTCGTCCTGTAATAAACAATGTAAATATATAGTGAATAATTATAAATACACCTGCAATGTTCCCAGACCTTTCTAATTTCAAGGTGACGATTGCTGAGATACGGCTGGTTGAAGTAATGCTTCCTTCGATAGTTCAATCAGCTGCCTAAGAAATTTGTTTCGATCTGGTATGCCATGGCACATGATGAAGGCAATTACTTCAATTATGAGAGAAATCCCCGCAGACAGGGTTCGGAATACCTACGCATCTTCATGCAGACTTTGAACTACCGTACAAGAGGGTGCATGCCATTAGGACAGAGGATTCGAAAGGCAACGTTCAAAGCGCGACGTGATGGCGCAAGCTACGGGCGCCGTACGATCACACCTAGAATGAGGCGTAGGGCACCGTAATCGCTTCAGGACCCATGCACTACAGTGCGTATAGCTCGCACCATCGCGTCGCTTCCCGAACGTCGCAAAGCGAACTTTCTTTCCTAGTAGCACACACCCTAGTAAGCATACGCTAGTCATGAAGTGCAAATTTTTCGAGAAAAACGTACAAATGAACGAATAAGCATACGTACAAACAACTCTACAAGGACGAGCAAGTGAACTTGAAAAGTAAAAAAAAAAGAAGTTGAATAATCATCAAGAATCGGAGGGCAAGAAAAGGCTATATTGCACTGAATCCTGGGATTCTACCAGGTGCATCCAGAAGTCTGTGATTCTTACCATCGATAAGGGACGATAATAAGTTGTGGACAGTTGCAGTGTATGGGGGTAGGTGATGATTATGATGGATCCAAAGTATTAGGTTGGAACATAATTTCTGTCACACTTTTTGTTTTCCTTGGGGAAAACTGTGGAAGCTTCGGGAGCATTTGGTAGTGGAGGGGGGGGGGGGGGGTATATGAAGCGTCTGAAAAGGGCTTCTGAATAGCACATTCATATTCTCTACGGCTTCAACTAGCAGTGAATTTACGGCAATTTCGCGAAAGATGCGAAATTCACGAACACCGCCTCGGTTCCTCAGCATGCGAGGCCACTAACAAAATTAACCAGTCGATGGACCCAGGTACTGTCTCTCATATGGCGGCAGCCCGATGGCTCGATCGGCTCAAATTGGAACAGGAAAAACTTCAAAAAATTGCATTGAGAAAAAAACTTTTTTTTTTGAAAATTTTCAAAAAAATAGGAAACTGTTACCATCCAACACGACAGCCACTGCCGATCTCTACTGCAGGCAATTGGACACCGGAGCGGCAAAACTTACCGGAAAAATGGACCAAGACCTCTTCCTCCACGATAACGCTCACCCACATGTGGCAAAGTTGGCGTGTCAAAGGATCCAGTACCTTGGTTAAACGAAGCTCCCCCGTCCACCGTAATCTCCGGACATGGCCCCAACTGACTACCACCTATTCCGATCTCTGAGCCACTTCCTCGATGGACGGCAGTTCAAAGATGACGATGATCTCAAGATCGGCCTCCAGACTTTCTTCGACCAGAAATCTCCAGACTTCTATAAGCAAGGCATCTATAATCTCCCCATTCGTTGGCAATATATTGTTGATCATAATGGTGCATATTTTGTTGATTGAAGTTAGACACAAATAAAGAAAAATAAATTTGAAATTTTTTGTCATTGTGTGACAGAAATTATGTTTCAACCTAATAGTAAATATGAATGCATACCATGATTATCGCTAAGTTAAATGCAACGAAGGGTGATATGTAAGGTTTGTGCCGGTTGAAAAGATTAAGCTGAGATGGACCACGCGCCCCACCCCCATATTACCTCTATGGATTTGGTTCCTCGCGATATCCACTTTCCTGAATAATCAATCACCTGTAAGAGAAGTGCTTGTTACGTTGGTTCTGTGTCAGGTGACATCTTAATGCTGAGAGTCAAACGAAAAGATAATCCTTTAATTTCTGAACCTGATGTGCAATATCTCTGAGGATTGATGCAGGTAAAAGTTCTGACCTCTTCAACGACAACGCCCGAGAGATCAGTTCACGCTCCTTACTTCGCCACTGCGAAGCATACTTCCTGAGTTGATCTTGCTCTGTCCAGTCAATCTGCCATCGGAAGAACAACCTTGGCCACACATGCTGAAGTTACGTATGCCTACTATAAATAATTTGTAATTTGTAATGGCAAACATGCTACTTACAATGCTTTGTGGTGCGACCGACGGCCAAAGCACAGATACTCTTGGTTCATATGAAGTGTTAACAAAAAACCGAAGAATTTCGGGATTGTTAACGTACGACCATAGGGAAACAGTAGATGCTTTGACGCCAAGCTCCGCTTTCATCTGAACAGTATGCTAAACGTGGCTTACCACATTATGATTAAGTCTTCATTTCAAAGTGTCTCGATCTTTAAAGAAGAAACGGAAAAATAGAAGGCCTCAAATTCGTTTTAACTCGAAGTTAATGGATAAATATAAATTACCCCATTAGACAGCATGGATGCAAAAGAACGTAATTGAATACTGGAGGTATATGGAGTCGGTAACGACGAAGAGATGGCAGGTCAAGGTGGCCATTTGAGGGTAGGCATTCGGACGCTGATTACAAATCCGTTTCACATGCCTGCTGAACGACGCTGCTAACAATACTGCAAACTTTTTGGGAACAATCCAGTCACTCTTAAAATTCACACGGCGAACCATTCCTTTGCATATGTCCCGGCAGCCTAATGGACAGCATGCACACTTGCGACGTGAGGTATTCGGATCTATGGTACCTACACCGCTTCGCATTTTTTCGGTAATGTTCTCAATACGTTTCACACTCAAGAAAATTATTCGTGTTCAAAGTTAGAGTGTCTGTAAACAGGGAACTACCGTGCGAGCGATATCAAACATACTTTTCCGCGGTTACTGCGGCTACGAACTTCCCCAAATAAGTATCGCAGAGATCATTGAGGCGAACTTGTGCCCCTTGCAGTACGCATTTTCCCTTGATTGTTCAGAAATTCTTACAAAAAGACTCAGAAAGGGCTGATTTTGTACGTGAACAACGTTTCTGGAAATGTGGAAGTGACTTCAAACGTACGTACAGGGAACACTTCTGGAAAATAGAGGCGTGTGCACCGAGAATCTGAACTAGTTTTGAAAA
This sequence comes from Trichostrongylus colubriformis, assembly GCA_963978905.1. Taxonomy (NCBI): domain Eukaryota; kingdom Metazoa; phylum Nematoda; class Chromadorea; order Rhabditida; family Trichostrongylidae; genus Trichostrongylus; species Trichostrongylus colubriformis. The sequence goes on from OZ022261.1 coordinate 579,319, forward strand.
TGTAAGGTCAATCACCACCTAAGGAGTGCCTGGGCCATTTAATCAAGAAGATTAGCCATGTTTATGTTCAGCGTGATTGAATTGCCCTCGAAAACAAACCCTAGGCTTAATTACCCAAGTTTGAGCGAGTGGCAGCGTTCACGTGGCTCTCTCGTCTCGACTGTATTCAACCTCGCCTGTTGTATATTCTACTGTTATCTTCTACTTACCCATCCAGCTGCTGCCCTAGTGGCTGGGGCTTCTGTTTGTCGTTGAATAGCCACCAATCAGGTCAATTTTTCCAGTTCTTTCAATTTTTCTTGAGCATCGCTGTCTTGTCACCCATCGATCATTGGGTGATCATTGATTATCATCATCGGTCGAAATTGCGAGGCTTCCCGTGACAGAAGCCGCCTTTTGTTTACTTTTTTGCCACTTTATAATGTCAAATTTCTTTTGGTATCACTTGCTGATGGATACTCCTGCGGTTTGCAGTTTGCACGGTTTGCAAGACGCGATCAATTTACTGTCATCGAACCCTACAGTACCTGCACATTTGAAGACGATTATTGGGCACCTTCCCGACAGCGTAATGAGAAAAGACCGTGAGTTAGAAATGCTGGGATGGCGAGACTCAGAACTCGTAGTTGAGAATGATAAGTTGAAAGAAGAAATTAGAATGCTCAAATCCAGTCTAGCCCTTTCTTCCACCTATATCTCGCATTCTGTTAGTCAACTGCCAGTTAATCAGCTTACTCCTTGCGAAGAGTCTGAGCGTAATAGATCCGTAGTTGTCAGTGGTATTGTTGAATGTGCCGATAACAATGTCGTCAATCGTATGAATTATGATGTTGATTGTGTTAAAAAGCTCTTTTGTTATCTCGATATCGAATGTATGCCATTGACTTGTTATAGAATGGGCCGTCCACGTAATGGTTTTCCTCGTTTGCTTAAGATCGTGTTGCCATCTAGTAAGCTCCAATCGCTCTTAATGAAGCGTGCACCTAGGCTTCGCAACTTCCCAGTGAGAGGCGTCTATATTCGCCCGTCACTAACTAAAGAAGAACGAATCCTACGTCGCGCCAATCGTGCCTCTTCGCCTCAAAATGCACCTCAACCACAACGTCCCTCGCCTCCCCCTGAAGTGCATCCAAACAATATCTCTCTTCGTAGTTCATCTGTTCACAGTGTTTCGCCTGTTATGTACTCTACCTCACTATTGACATCGGGAAACGCCTAGAATATCTCCGGAGAAAAGATTGTCGGCTTTCTGATACACGGATATCTTTTACTTTAGCTAATGTTAGGTCCCTCCTGGAAAATGCGGACGCCTTTAGGTTTCATCTTATTACAACTTCCTGCTCAATTGCCGCAATTACTGAAACCTGGCTAGAACAATCTAATGATATCTCCCCTCTTCTGGGTGACATTTGCAACTTCTACGATCTCATCAGATGTGACCGTAACCGAAAAAAGGGCGGAGGAGTCGCGGTATTGTTGCGTAAGGAAATCCATCACACTGTTGTTTTCAGCGAATCTGTTGACAGCGGTTATGAGATCCTTGCATGTGATAAATTTCCTACCAAGTCTTCCTCTTTTCGGCTAATAACTGTTTATAGGGCCTGCCCCACGAAATTATCTAGTTGTTTGCTCAAATGTATTGGTGATTTGTCTATATGTGATCACCCGTCTATTCTGGTTGGTGATTTTAACCTTCCGGACATTGCCTGGGCGCGTGGCCTTTGTTTTACACCAATATCCAGGTCTTTTCTAGAAATGTGTAGAACCTACAGTTACCGTCAATTAGTTCGTCAGCCTACCCGCCAGGATAATATCCTCGATCTCATCCTCAGTAATGATGGTTCTACTGTGTCGCGTACATCCTCCCATTGGGAGTAGTGACCACTAATGCGTAAGTGGTGTGATTCGAGGGTACATAGTCTATCGTCCACCTAAGTATGGTCTCGATCTTAAGAGAACCGACTTCAAATCCGTTTGCTCTTTCTTGAATGATATTGACTGGGTTGGCTCTCTTAGTTCCGCAGACTCTGTTGATGGAAAATATGAAATGTTCCTTCATATTATAAATCAGTCGTTGAAGCTTATCACCCCTCTCCGCAAAATTTCTTCCACAAAACTAATGCTACCCCACTATCTCGTTTCCTTAGACCAATATCGCGCCCAACGTTGAAGATCGGCCGTTTCCCGCAACAGGAGTGATGACTGGGTACGTTACAGAACATGTGATTCTAAGTTTCTCAACCTTCTAAACAAATACAATGTTTCAGTGGAAAAGAAAGTCTTGGAATCAAAAAAGCCATCCTGCTTTTACAAACTTGTGAATTCTAAACTTAGGGACAAATCCAGCATAAAACCTTTACTTCACGAAGCAGGCACGGCTTTCACAGATCAAGACAAAGCTAAAGTTTTTGCAAACCATTTTGCTAGCGTGTATACCCACCCACATGAACGACCGAATACACTTTATGTCTCCTGCTTCCCCTCAATGCCTCCTAATTTATGGTATTATAAGGAAGAGATTTAACAAATTTTAGCGCGTTGGCCACCATCACTATCCGTTACACCTGATGGTATTCCAAGTTTGTCAAGGAAATCGCTTCACGAAGCGCGGCAAATAATTGAAAGCGGGTAAGCAGGCACGGCCGTGCCTGCTTACCTGCTTTCAATTATTTTTAATTTGAGTCTCATGACCGTTGAGGTACCTCAACGTTGGAAACACTCATATGTTGTGCCGGTGGCCAAAAAACCCCTCATTCTAGTGCGCAAAATTATCGTCCAATAAGCATTACTTCCATCTTTCTCCGTGTTTTCGAAAAAATCATGAAGAAACACATTGTTCTTCATCTAAGTTCTCACTCAATTTTACCTGATGATCAACACGGTTTCGTTCAAGGGAAATCGACTGAAACACACATGCTAGAAGCTCTTAATGACTGGATTACCTCACTGGATAACAGTAAATCAGACGATGTTGTGTACTTCGATTTTACGAAAGCATTTGATAAGGTTTCACATGTATTGCTAATAGCCAAAATGTCAGAAGTAGGTGTAGAGCCCAAAATTGTAAGCTGGATAAGCAGTTTTCTTCTGAATCGTACCTTTCAAGTCAAAGTCAATGACTCCTGTTCTTCAATCAAGACACAGCCTAGTGGTGTCCCGCAGGGCTCTGTGCTTTCGCCTATTCTATTTAATATCTTCACGTATAAGATCCCAGTAATGTTGACGGCGCTTGGAGTAAAATGTAAGGCATCCGCAGATGATGTAAACATCTATGGTGAAGTTGACAGTGAGGAAGGTACAGCAAGGACTTCTTCGGCTATTGCCGCGATGTATAAATGGTCCAATGATTGGAGGTTCCACTTAGCCTGGAGAAGACCAAAGTACTACACCTTGGTTCCAAATAGACGTTTTCCTTACCACTTCAATGGTTTTCAAATTACGGCCGTACCCTCATTGGTGGATCTAGGTTTTCATGTTGATGAAAACTTGGCTTCTCCTATCACTGCGAGAAAATCTCTCCTGCCGCGCCAAGAAGAATCTACAACCTGTTCAAAGCTCTTTCTTCATCAAATCCCAAAGTTCTTCTCGCCGCTTACAAAACGTACGTCAGGCCCATGTTAGAGTACGGGACAACAGTGTTCAACCCATCAAAGCACTCCTCTATAAAGCGACTAGAGGCAGTACAAAATAGCTTCACGCGCAAATTGTTTCTCCGTTGCTATGGCTTTTCTTACCTGTCAGTACCCGATTCTTCGTCCCGAAACCAAGCACTAGGTTTGAAGACAGTCACAACTAAGAGAAAAGTTAACGACATTGTCATGGTCAGTAAAATACTTAATGATCAGGCCAAGATTCAGGGTTCTAATTTCTTCCAACTCTTGCCATCAATTACCAGAGGAAGTTGTAATAAAATAAACCTCGCTGCAGCTCGTTCCACACTCAGGCAACGCTTCTTTGTAAATCGTGCCAGGTCAGCATTCAAACGGTTGACTAAGCAAAGTTCGCTTCCAACATCCATAAAAATTCTAAAATCTTATCTTAGCCGCACTCTCCAGTGATAGTATAGCCGACTCCCTTTCCTTTTCCAATGCTCGATGTATGGTTTCTCCCCTCATGATGTATTTAACGTTCGCCTATTGTATCTTACCTTAGTTTTTGCGTTTTAACACCTTCTGCTTGTTTTCTTGTTCACCTGGGCCATCTGGCCTAATATTAGGTTGTTGCAAAATTAATTCAAGGTATGTATAAATATCGGTTATGGGTATGTATAAATATCGGTCAAGGTATGTATAAATATCGGTTTCAAGGTATGTATAAATAAGTAGATTTTTTACCCTGAACTATTCCATCCCAAGGAACGCCAGGCATACCATTTGGTGGGTTTTTTTCTGCTCTTTCAGAAACTTCTATGAATGTCGCTCTAAGTTTTCCAGCCGGCCTTTTCCAGGGCTGCTTATAATCATGAACCGACGCGACTATCGAGTCATCATGCTTTATGAGTTTAAATTGGAACACTCCGCAGCGGAGGCAGCTCGTAATCTCAGCAGTGTTTTTGGGACGAATTGTCCTTGCGAACGAACAGTGGAGCTCTGGTTTAAAAAATTTGCTTCTGGCGATTTTGATCTCGAAGAGAAGTCGGGTCGCGGCCGCAGGTCATCGCTTAATGATCAAGATTTAAGGAGAGCCGTCGAAGCAAATCCGGAGACGAATACTCGTACGTTAGCAGAAGACCTAGGCGTACATTACTCTACAGTGGCCAGACATTTGCTGACAATCGGCAAGGTGAAGAAGATGTCGAAGTGGGTGCCTCATGACCTGACCGATGAGCAGCGTCTGGCACGTTTCGACACCTGCTCTAATCTCCTACTTCGCCATAAAAATGAGCCATTTGTAAACCGTATTATAACTGTAGATGAAAAATGGGTTCTTCATGATAACAGGAAGCGGGGATTAGTCTGGGTAGATAGGGATGCTCCTTCAAAAACTTTTCCTAAACCCGACCTTCACCCTAAAAAGGTTATGATTACTGTGTGGTGGTGTTGTAAAGGTGTAATCCATTACAGTTTCTTGCAACCTGGTCAGCCAGTCACAGCAGAGTCTTACTGTTGTGATCTGGAGCAAATGTATAGAAAGTTGCAAAAATTGTGGCCGGCGGTGGTGAATAGAGGAGGGCCGATCCTGTTGCAGGACAACGCAAGGCCACACACCTCACAAATCACTCGGTAAAAATTGACCCACTTGGGTATAGAAGTTCTCCCTCACCCAGCGTATTCTCCCGACCTTTCCCCAACAGACTATCACTTTTTTCGAGCCCTCAATTCTCATCTGCGTCAGAAACAATTTACTAATTTAGACGATGTTGAATGTGCCTTCCTTGACTTCGTTGATTCTCGTGATAGTAGTTTTTACAGTGAAGGCCTAGATTTATTGCCTGTTCGTTGGCAAAAGTGTGTAGATTCTGAAGGTTTTTACTTCGATTAATAAACTTGTGTTTAAGCTGAGTTATAGTAGTTTGAAGTATGCGGTCCATTTCCGAAATTAATTTTGCAACAACCTAATACATGCCTGTCATGCAATAAACATAACATAACAAAACATAATATAATTTTGTTCATTTGTGTTTTAGCAGATCTGTTGTAATCAGAGCCTAAATATATACCTGGAAATACGCATTCCATCTCAAACACAACTTCGATCAACCATAAGTAGAGGCGAAAAAAAAAAAGGAAGGAACGGTAGAAAACTCAAGGAATTAAGACGTTTCCTACCACTAATCTTCGAGGAGTGCTTTCGCATCCTTGCATCTTTGGAGGAGGGGGAGGGGGGAGGGGGGGGGGGGAGGCTAAAACCACGATTTTGACAAAAATACCACATTTCACCTCATATTTCCTATGTACATCTACTTACTTTAGGCGTAGAACACGGTACCTATCTTAGATCTAGACTAGATGCGACGCACTCGCGCGCATCTCGTCGCATAACACACGCCGCTGTGTCATCCCAACGCACGGATATACACTCGCGAAAATAAATTGAGCAACATGAAAGGAAAGTCAAAAAAAAATCACTGAGAGCTGGACCAAGGGTAGCGCAAGCGCTTCAAAGCGTGATGTTGCAGAATGGATGCAAAGTTCAAGGAAGGAAAAATGGACATAAGTGGTCGAGGAAGTGATCATAATGCATAATGTCCATAAACGAGGAGAGAGTCAACGATAAAAAGAGCAGATGGACGGTGATAGCGTCCAAAGACGTACGAGACATTGTAGGATTGTTTAGCTTGCCCCAATAGCAGCGTTACAGCGGCAGTCTTAGCCAAAATGCATCTACAAAATGATAGATGGTCATAAAGACCTGTTTGGCTTCTCATCTACATGGAGAAGTACAAGCCTTGACATGTGGGTGAGGTAGTATCGCCGCATATCCTTGTACCATGCAGAATCGTGGTTGCAGGCGAATATGATTGGTCCTATACAATGAACTGCGGGGACCAGCCGATGTACAAGTCAGTGCTTTTATCCTTCCAGACTAGTGCGGGACCAATTTACCTACCCTGGAGAAATAGAAGGCTTGGTAGGGTCGGGGGTCATTGATGCGGGATTTGATCCCTGCACCATGAGGATGGGAATGCGCCACCTGTCACCACACCACCTCCGCTCCTATTTTCCAACTGGTATTATCTAGCAATATTCTGAAGAAGAAATCGATACTATTTAGCAACCGCTCGTCCGATCTGCAATCGAGCGATTGTACTGCGCTCAATCGATGGTTCAGCTAAAGGGCAAGTGCCACAACTGCAACTAACTAGAACGAGGCCCAGATGTTGGGAACAGATAATGGACACAGATGGAATCTACTCGAATTCCTGAAACATGTCTGATCCTCTTATTTTTAGTTAAAAAAAGATGCAAATTAATTGATGGAGACGATCTTCGTAGGCCTCACCATTTCACTGTTGCCCAGAAAGGAACCGAACTCACTCGCGTAGGCGTGTTCAAAGAGGAACACCAAAAACTCCTCATCGAATTCAAACGAAAGAGGATACTGAGCAATGATCTGAAAGAAAGTTTGAGGTAACTTCAAACAGTAAATGAGGCTTGTGTATGCACATGAAGTCATTTATTTCTATGAGTATTTAAGGATTTTTGACACGCTTCGACACATATTTTGCTGACGACATTACATCGACGTATCAGAATGACCAAAACTGTGTCACTGACATTTTTACATTATACTATTTCCTTATCCGATCGACTATTAATGAAGAATAGTGCCCTGAAGAGAATGTGACATCAGAATACGAGGAGCCAGAACGCCAAGGACAGGAGGAAAATTCGAAGGAAAACGACCTTTGCTGGATTGTCAGAATAGTGATATTCGCTGAAGCTTCTCTCAAACTGACTAATATGTACGCTTAGCAGCAAAATAGGAATGTGAAAAAAATAACAAGGAATCTCGTGTAGAAGCGTATGGAAATCTTTTCGCATGAAAACACTTGCAAACCTTTCTCAATCGTGACCGAGGTTCCTTTCCTGAGCTTCGCAGTCAGAAAAGGACCGATCTTAGCAGCTGCACCAGCGTGATATGGGTCCTAACGGAAGTTAACGGGTTCCAAACTTAGAAATTGCTCATACAGTATTCAAAAAAAAAGATTTCATGGCTTTTTTGCCTTCCTGGTATATCGTGTGTGGGCAGATGCCACCGGCCAACAAATGGAAATAAAATGTTATGATAACTTAACGAAAATAACGCATAACTATCAAAGATCAGCTTTTGAATCATGACATTTCTCATGTAAATGATCTGGTGCTCTGAAATCGAATGCGAACGAAGCAGTCTTTTGAACCTCCGAACACAGCTCATCTACTAACAATAAGACTTAGTTTTCTTTATGTCTCACTCGATAACAAAAATATTAGTAAGTTTAGGTACTGAAGAATCTCGAGAGATAATACATCTTACCTGATAGACGGCATCCAGAAAACACAGAAAAACTGGACTTTCTTGTGAACCAGTGACTGCACCTTCGGCATACGCCAAGTGAGCATTTCGCAGTTGGAAAGGATGTCCAGCACAAATCCATTCCCGTTCTATCAATGACTGGAACCTAAACCATTTGAACCATAAAAATAAAAAGTTTAGGGATCAACAACACCGCAGAAGGCAAACTAAGGTCCCTTCTTTTCGCTATCCAGCTCCTTGCCTCATGTTTGAACATTCATAGCGCTCTGCATAATGATACAGTCACCCATAAGTTGTGCAAAATCACCCTCAAGTTTGTACACCTTTCACCTTATGTTTTTTCTCCAGGTTGTTCTTCCTGATGAAAAAAAGAATTCAGCTATGATGTCCCGGAGGCAGCCGGCACCATCGCACGAGGGACAGACTTAAGTTTTCAAAAAGTACTTCAAAGGATGTGTCATGGTGTGGGATCAAATAATCATTCGAATTTTTGTTTCGTTCTCAAGAGGATGAACCATCCGATTACCGATTCTTCGTTCGTCGAACCCTTCTCTCGTCTTGCGTTTCGAATTAATGGGCCATCTCATGTCAACCGGAGCACTCAATCATGGTGAAGCCGTCACCTAATGGACCTTCTCACCCGGATGACCAATGGCCCAGACCTTTATCTGACAGAAGTTTACTTGGAGTTTCATGGTGAAAAGAGTTCAGGGCGATTGGAAGGAGTCAGGAATTCAAAGAGACTTCATCGAAGCGTGGCAGCAAGTGGACTAAAAACATTTCGAAAACCTCGTATGGACCTCGATCATCAAAATTTATAGCCATTCGAGCAATGAAGGACCACATGATCGCAATTTCTCGGTTAACGGATGCCTCAATCTGTTCCGTGGCTGTATCATTTTGCAGAATAGTAAAACCGACATTTTCAAAACAAATGAAGAGAGAAATCTTCTATGTTTCTAAGCTAAAATTCGGTGCTGGTGCGCGAATGCTCGTAAACACTGGCGACTTTTTTTACCGAAAGGGTTTTCCCGAATCGCTCAGTAAACAAAGTTTTTAGAGAATTTATACGTGACTGTATCATTATGCAGAGCACTGTATGTGTCACAATAGAGTAGAGCAGCGCATTACTACGATGAGGGCAATAGTCTCACAGTGCACGTCCATTAAGACTCCCTGCGATCGGGGGTGCCGCACAGAAAGGCGGACCCTGCTCCACTGCCTGCCACCTTCTGCAGGATACCCCATGGTCACGGTATACCGGGGGTCGAGCGGTGTACAGTCCATTTCCCGACGGCTGGCACGGCGAGGCCTACGGACTTGTATCGATCTCTCTCACCCCGCCACACACTCTCACCCAACTCTGTGGGCCACGCCCTGCCAGCTTTCGGAAACTGGACTTTATGTCGTTAGGCGCGGCCCCTGGCAGGCCAACTTGCCATTAGGGCACATGGGCTGGGGTGGGTCCAAAGTGGTGCGATGAAAATGTTTCGCATCTATAGCGCGAACCCTTCGCACGTATGGTGCGAAGAAACGTAAACGAAGTGCGAGTCATGTGTTGCCCAAAATCTGCATTAATCGTAAATAAAATCAGGTAGTTACATGGGTACCCGCTAAGGTACGAAGTAAATCATACAAATATACGCATTGAGATATTGACAAAATCCATGAACCAGTTCCAAAAGCCATTTTAGTGGCATATCTGGAATATGTATCTCAAGTTCATGATTTGCTTCCTCTGAAAACATGCGATTTATTGGCACTGTTTCGATATCACTAGCCTGGCCACCATTAGTCAGTCAGAAAATGACCTTCGTTGGAACCTCACCTTGCTGATAACGAATGTGATATCCGTTTTTGGCGCCAACGCCAACTCGGTGAATTGATACAACAACTTGTTTTCACCAAAATGCTGAAACTCTCCTACAAAAGTTATTTAGAGTGCTGGTCACGAATATGACACCAGTTTGACGCGCCGGCGACGCCATTGCAACGGTGCTAATGTAATAGAGGGTGTCACACTGCACCCATTATTTTCGCCCAAGCATTGGGGAGGGAGGGAACCTGCCCTTCTCAATTGAGCTTGGGCGAAAATTTCGTGCAGATTGATGGTGATAGGATATTAACAGATGAAAGACTACAACGAGAAAATAAGTGCCCCCACCCAGGATATTAACAGATGAAAGACTACAATGAGAAAATAAGTGCCCCCCCCCCTCTAGCTGCATTAGCACCACTAGGTGACAAATGAACAAGGCTGGCTGGACAGGCTTGGATCTAAACGCCATCCGGATCAAAAATGAGTGTTAGGTCGTGATCAGCATTCTGAATTACTTCCATATTACAATGCTAAATTGATTTAGTGAAAAAAGTTGTTGCTCTAGTGGGGTACAGTTGCCCCACACTGCCACCCTAACGCACACCATCCGACGCATATTCCACGACGGACGGCTCGTCCACACCACCAAATCCTCGGGTTTTCGCAATTAGCAATTACCACATAAAAGATCTTGTTAAACAGGCCTGCGACCTAATGACAAGTGAAGGATGGTAAGTCGAAGTGGCCGTTTGAAATGGGGTTTATACCAATGATAGGGCTCGGGATGCCATTCACCAATCTGCATTCCATATCTGCTGTCCGTCTCTGGGAGCAGAGTTACACGCGTTGAAAGAGAAGAAACTCACAAGGGAAGAACCCCAGATCGAAGAGGCCATTCAGAATGGGATACATATGGTCCGACGTATTTTCAGACGCTGATCTCGAATCTGTATTCGAAATTTGCAGAACGATTTTCGGAGCGGAGTTATGGAGGTTTTTTTGAAAAAGCAGTACTATTATATGGTAGGTTTGAAAGCCCATAGCACGCGAGCCAGACGTTCTTGCGCAAAACCAGGGCGATTTTGGTGTTCGGGGAGTCAAATTACCCCAATGGACAAGTTTTTAGCCAATTCGAGGATTTGACCAAATTTCGGAAAAATTCACGGGCTATTGGGTGGCAGCACATTGAACAAAGGAGAAGTTGTTGACCCTTGCCTGGGAAATGCTCCTATTTGACGCTTGTTTCGTACATTTAGTGCGATGGGCAAGTGTAAAAGGTATGTGTAGGCTACCTTGTTCAGGTTGCAGGGTTTTTTGTAGAAGAAAATTCAAAAACTACCACTTCATCCCTTAGCCACCCCTAATTTTCCGAAGTTGGACCAAAAAGTGGATTCGGTTGAAAATTTGCACAGAGGGCTAATTCGACCCCTGTCCGCGAATATCATAATCTTTTTACGCAACAACGCCTAATTCGTGTGGTACAGGATTCCTTCCACTTGGTATCCTTCCCTTGTGAGTAATGTTAGTAGTTGGCAGAGTAAATGATAGGTACCAGTACAAGGAAACGTCAAGAACTGAAAGAAAAGCACTTACTGACAATGAAACACAAAATGCAAAAAAAAAACTCGCACCGGCGGGGAGCAAACCCATGACCCCTGGCCTGCAGATCCAACACTACCTATGAGCCACGGAGACCGTTGTTTGTAGCTGCAACGGCCGTGATGACATAGTGCCTCGCAAATTGTAACTCTGCTCCCAGAGACGGACAGCAGATATGGAATGCAGATTGGTGAATGGCATCCCGAGCGCTATCATTGGTATAAACCCCATTTCAAACTGCCACTTCGACTTACCATCCTTCCCTTGTAAGAAGTAACTTGCATCACAACTCCAGAATGATTATAATACAACCACCTCGGATCAACAAGCAGTATTTCCCGTAGTTTAAAAGGTAGAGACGAAAAAAGCTAAGAAGGGAGAAAAATGGCCAGAATCCACACCTAGTTCACACCAGTCGAATAGAATTAGATATGCAAGGTCGTCTGTTGAGGATCGACGGACGCCGATCTATTACGGAAATTTGGTCGTCAATTGCAGAGGTCAGCAATGGTCCCAGGCTAAATCGGAGCGTGACGTCAGATAACCAGGTTATGTAAGTAAATATTATTAATCTAAGGGATAAACACAAAACCATGGTAATAGAGTACTGAGTGATTCTATGCAATCGACAATGGTTACTGATCATTCAGAGGTTTTGTAATGTCGAAACAGGGTAGGGACTTGGGTCCCGTTGAGGGGGGGGGGGGTGCATGACGTGCAAGTTTCCCAAAGGTTAGGTCATCAGTGCTGCGTGCCGGCTAATTCACTGTGAGAACGATTTAATTGACAGTCTATCAGATCGGAATGCTATATTATTCATTGTAAGTAGCTTCAAACTATTCCACGCATTTCGTCGGCAAAACCCATGACTTCTGTTTTATGTATTCAACTGCATCATATTGGGTAGTCTAAAAAGTTTTTTCGTATTTTCAAATACCGCTTTTTCCCTCAAAACTGCTTTCCAGAAATTTCTTCTGTACATATGTATGTAGTACAAGTTCTCACGCATCTATAGGTATTATTGTCTTCCATCTCCCGGATAACCCTTTTCGGCAAAATAAACATATCAACGGTCAACCTCATTTTCAATACAAAAATTATAAAAAAATTTTTCTTTGAATGGCGTTAGACAGGGAAAGGAAAAGGTGACAATCCGATGGAGCAAGATGAGGGCTATAAGGTGGATGGGGCAGCAATTTTTATCCAAGCTCGAGAATTTTTTGGCGAGTCATTTTTTCACTAGTGGTAAAAAAAATTTTAAATTTTTTCTTTTAAAAAATTTTCGAGCTCGGATAAAAACTGCTGCCTTATAGCCCTGATCTTGCTCCATCGGATCATCACCTTTTCCTTTCCCTGTCTAACGCCATTCAAAGAAAAAAATGGAATTGAAAATGAAGTGACTTTTGATATTTTTATTTTGTCGAAAAGGGTTATCCGGGAGATGGAAGACAACAATACCTATAGATGCGTGTGGACTTGTACTACACATGTATGTACAGAAGAAATTTTGTGGAAAGCAGTTTTGAGGGAAAAAGCGGTATTTAAAAATACGAAAAGACTTTTCAGACTACCAAATATATTAGGTTGTACCAAATGTGTTGTAGGATTTAATCATCACTTTATATATTGATCTCCAACAAACGACTATTAGGCAACAATGTATTCACCACTGTTATCGACCGCACTCTGCTACCTCATAGGCAGATCGTTGATTCCCCTTGTCCCAGAACTCTAAGCTCTGAAAGCCGAAGCTGTCAGCGATCGCCACTACAAGCGAGTCATAATCAACGAATTTTGTCTTGGCCAGAAAGGATTTCAGAAAACGGAGAAGATGATAGTGGTGGGGCAGGATATCCAGCCGAGCTCCTGTAGCTCGGCCTGGGCACACTTCGCGACGTGTGGGCGGGCGTTGTCATGGAGGTGAGTGACCGCGGACCTTCTCTGGCGCTTTTCTGGAATAGCGACGGCGAGCTGCTTGAGCTGGTGGATGTACACGGAAGCGGTGACTGTTTCGCCTTGTGCCAGAACCCCGTGAAAGAGCGTCCCTCCCGTGTCCCAGAAGCAGCAGAATAGAATCTTCTTCCGATAGAGGTCAGACTTGGGCTGCGTTGGCTGGTCGTCGTCACGTAGCAGACAAAAGGCTCGGCGTGCGTTGGTATCGTACAGACCCAGCTTTCATTGCCTTTAACCAGATTGGCGAGAATGTCTTTGCGATGCGGGCGGAGCAGCAGCGATTGACAGATGATCACACAGGCACTTTTATGAGCATCCGTCAGGGCATGAGGTACCTACCGCGACAGCACCTTCCGATACCCGAGTTCGTGGAGGCGACAATCTACGGGTGGGTGCTTGCCCAATCCTCTCCGCCAGCTCGCGCGTACTGGTTTCAGAATCGGCGCAAACGGCGGAGAGCAGCGTCTCGCCGTCAAATGCGTGTGGGCGTCCCGTGCGTGGCTTGTCTTCCACATCGATCTCGCCGCTGCTGAACTTGACAAACGAGCGGCGCACGGTCTCGAAGCTCACACATCTTACAGCCCAATGCAGCGTTGATGGAGTCACAGGCTCCCGTCGCTATAATGGTGCCGAGGGACCACTCATAGTAGAACACCGCGTATCTGGTGGATATCGAGTACGGGCATTGTAGCTTTCTCCACTGATCCGGCGGGCCATTTTATACCTTGTTAGAAAATTCGAGAACGTTCTGCTATACTCCGTAACCGTTTAGACCTGTCTCGAGGTGAACAAGATTTAACAGGATTCTTGGGAAAATCATACAAGACTTTTGGTACAACCTAATATTTGCCTTACAGGACATGCCGTCATTCTTTATCTCTAACATACGTACACCGACCTCCAGCTAGGCTCTTGTAATCAGCGGTAAATTATTAAAGGCGAACCTTGTCGACACACACGCCACATTCCTCATACTTTCGTTCTTATATAATGAACCTCTAGAAATGCCACGAAATGAATTGCACCGCCTTATGTAGGTTCAGATAGCGAAATCGACCTGCTTATTACCTGGTGTTATAAGGGAAGAGCAAAGAAAACAGGCTCAAAACAGGCAAGATGGGAAGAAACCCTACACTTTTCAGAATTCCATAGAAGGAAAATCTGCAGCAGTTTCGCTGTATCCACTAAATTTTCATCCAGAATACTGCTGTTCCGTAACACTACCGCAACGTTGCCACCAAAACAATGTTTGCCGACCTCAGAAAATGCTACTGTGGGAATCATAGAAATATAAAAATAAGTACACAACAACTTACCCTCTGATCGTCCTCGCATCTGGGTCAAGTATAACTTGTGCCAGAGATGTTGCCAATAATGTAGTGTCTGTTCCTTCACCGCCGTGAACAATCACAGGTACTTCTGAAAAACTGTTACGAAAGATGAATACCAGTTCGTTCTACTTGTAAGATGCAGTAGTAAGTGCTGACCATAACGTTGGAAAGCCCACTTCAGACTAGCGGTATGGTTGCTCATCAGAATCCTCTCACGGTATGCTTACTAATCCATCTCACTGATCTGTACCCAGATCGTCTGCGTCAACACTCTCATTCGTGGCTAACGTTTGTTACGCCCTAACACACCTATGAAGTCATTTATGAAACCAAAGGCGAACAGGAATAGGTACCACCATTTCCACACGTTGGTCTAGACTTCAAATCCAATAACATCTTTTGATCTGGGCAGCTAATTCTCTCATTTTCCACAAACTGCTGATGATGGGAGCCTTGGTTAAGACACAGACAAAGTCTCGACAAAGACAACGGTTTCTGCGAGAGATGTTCGAAACACCAGCGTGAACTACAAGCAGTTTCGAGCACAGTGCCATGGAAGGATCGAATATCACATATTCATCTGTAGAACAACTGTGCACTCAAAAACCACCGTAATTTTGTACGATATTCAAATGCATAGCGCATCTCAGAGGATAGAATTACCAATGCAAAGCGAACTAGCAATTCCCCTAGTGTCTATATTCATGAGCATGATCAGATAAGCTTTAGTATAATGATGTCGAAAAGAAATAAGCTACATAGGTGGCCTTGCAGACTAAGAAGGATTTTCTCTTCAGTATCTAAGCGGTCTTGCGGGCTGTGTACCACTCCGTCAGGACTTCGGCGGCTATGACATAGCGTGAGTGCCGCTAAAGATTGGCTTCAAGGCGATAACAAGGTATTACATACGGTGCCCCTGGCATCACTATGTAATCGCTTTGAAACTCAAGTACAACGGAGCTCACAGGTCACACGCATCACGTCGCACACGTGCCGCGGAGCGAAATTCTGGAGTAAGTGTACACACCCGTTGATGTGTTCCTGTGACACCCATTTCTTGACTTCCTTTCGCGCACAAAATGATTATTTCAATAGGCAATAACTTGATAGTCAATGACTATTGAAAATACCAATTATGGCGATAGTACTCAATCAACGGTTGAGACCTGCACACGCATTCGTACCCCAAACAAAAGTATGTGCTACGAAGACGGATTTTCCACTTCTACAACAGGACAAACAAAGTTTCACCATGCTTTTGCGCCTTTTACTGAAATCGATGAAATTACTCAATTACGACCGCTACGCACGTTCCATAGGTTGAAATTTATGCAACCGTACTCGATCAATAAGGTGACCCAAAACCTCATTTGATTTTGTGGTCAAGGTGAAAAGATGATCTAGAAGTTTGCTGTATTTTGCGAAAAACAACGATTTTGGTGGAACGTCGGAACCCCTGTGTTTGACGCCGAATGTGATCATTAGATATTTCCTGATTTATTGGATATTTCCTATCACAAACGCATTTTTCATACTTCTTCGCTTAATCTACTTTCACTGTTTCACTTATCACTCTTATCACCTGTTTAGCATAATCATGAATGAGATCAAATTCGCTCTATGCAACATCAAATGACAGTGGCGTCCACTTGGCCTGCCTGCCGCCAGCAGGCAACTCGGCCAGTGAAGCGTGCAGTTTGAGGTGAAGCGCGCTAGGATCGCAATAAGCCCCGAAGGCGTGTTTTCCACGCAAGTTCCACAACACATTATCTCTTCCGGGCTCAAATGTTCGCTTGCAGAGTAGGGTTCCCAAATATGCTTTCCGTCCTTGCCCCCCAATGCGGAAACATATTCGTTCATTCATAAGAGAATAGCAGCATATATTCTATTTCGAACGCGTAGCAAGAAAATAATGATGTACCTTTAAAGTGGACGCACTGCGCTACATTGGCAGCACATGTCAAGCTGTCCGAGACACTCTGTAACCAAGACGCATTAGCAAGTCGAGCCACGTATCGGTCACAGGAAACCGATTTGTCATTACAAACTGCAATACAACGATCACATCCATTCCATTCTTGTTAAACCATAAATATGGAAATACAAATGCGAAGGAAGTGATAGAAGAATTTTCTCTTGAAGGAGAAAGGCCAATAGTCAGCCCATTTGCGAAGCAGATCACAACATGCATATCAAAACGCAGAACTCACATCTGCTTTACAAATTTGCGGAACGCCCCAGTGAATAATAACAGAGGGGACGGATTCCAACCAAATAAAGCTACTAAACGTTAGCATCGTTCCATGTTGACTCCAGTACATGTTGCTCCATGGTTACATAGTTTACAGTGTCGTTACATACGGGAAACATATTCGAGTTCATTGTCTCAACATGCATCCGGTGATGTGCACCTCATTGGGAGTGGCCAGAGTATACCCACCGCGCGGTGTAGTCGTTAAGTGGAACGACGCAGAATCATTATTTATTCATTTTTTATCCTGTTGTTCAGTTACTGCAACGGGAAAGGACTCTTATTCATCGGAATTTTTGGCTTATAAACTATGTTACCCGCTTAAACCTTTGCTTTGCAACCTTCTTCCAATTTTATCCCATCGCTGATTCGTGACAGTAACTGGATTTTTACACATTAGAAAACGCACGCTCAACCATTCTTGCCAGCGCTAAGTTGATCTCTCGAATCCGCGGTATTGTGAAGTACATGTATCGGAACTGCGAGTAGTTTACTTGCGACTCATAACCGCCACCTAAAATGCATACTACCATAAAGAAAAGAAATGAGAATATAAATGGAATTGAAGCTAGGAAATCCACAACCTTTACTCCGAGAACTCTGAGCAATGTGCTTAGCTCTTGTGTCAATAATGGCGCCACGATTATGTGCTAATAGTGCTTTCAAGATACTCTCGTCCTCTTTACACCGCCGGTTTGTTGGACCAATCAAGGGTTGACCACACCGCACTATCGCCGACTGTAATAACGGAAAAATTTCGGAGTGATGATGACACACCAGTGCGGCTGAAAGAGCAAGCAAGACGAGAAAATACTCACCTGTGTGCTAGCATGGAAGTAACTAAGCACAGGGAAGCGCGATCCATCACGAAAGGTGGCACTGATTCTCAGATAGTCATCTCCAATGCCCTTGGGAACGATCACTCTCTCAGGATAAGAAGGGCAAACCTGTAAATATTTGCTAGAGTAGCGAAGAGCATAGCAATAGTTTGACAGAACTGAAGGACATGAGCGAAATTTCAAAATGTGTTGAACACGCAGACCGTAGAGATCGAGATGGCTATAAATGTGGGAAACAAGAGTTCAACTGAGTGCCCTCATAGACTTAATTCTGTGTGTCTAGAATATGGCTCAACTGAGCTACGGCATAAAACAGTGCGTATCCACAGAAGCATCGCGTAGAGTGCCGTGACAAAACGTGGTATGGTAGAACTGATGCGGTGCCGCACTACATGGAAAGTTGAATGGTGTGTTCATTTTCATGGATTGTGCCGGACCAAAAGTATCACATGCGATACTCTAACCACAAACGTGAAGCGATGCAGGAGACGAATTCCAAATCTCTCATTTTATTTGCGTTTACAACAAATTTGAAGATATGGGAAAAAACTGTCCAATGTGACTTGTAGCTGAGTATGTTGCACAACCACTAACAACAATGCCCCTAAATCACCTTGATTTCCATCGCTGTGGATCAATTCTCAAATCACTCTTGTGACTTACAATTTTCTCTGCTATGTTAACGAGGTTGTTCGGTGGAATTTTCGTTGACGGCTCTATGTTTCGATCAGATCGTCTTCCTCAAAAGCCCAGTCCACCACCGCGAGAGCAAAACGCCGCCACTTCGTGTCAGTTACTGCCACTGAATTCGGTGGCAATAATTGACATGGAGTGGCGGCGATCCGCTCTCGTGGGGGTGGACTGGGCCTTTAAGGAAGACAATGTGGTCGAAACATAAGGTCGTCAATTGAAATTCAACCAAATAACCTCGTTGGCATAGCATGAAAATTGTAATCAACATCAATGCCGAGGTTTTACGGAGAAAGAAGTTGTAATCTAATACACTTGTCAGTACTTATCGAAGCAAACCTGGAATCCGTCGTTGACATTACTGATGCGGAATGTATCACCACAACGAACAAGTAAACGAGCAAACTCTTCGCTGGAGTCAAATGCTTTCCACCCATCATCCAAAACTTGAAATGGGCATCGATAATAGAATGGATAATCGTGAGAGCACCCACCTAAAATGAAAACATCTGATTGGATATTTTTGTGGAGGTTCTGCCAATTGGCTGTTTCTGAGCTGACCTATATTTGATAACGTTTCAATTGATCGAGCTGCAGCTTGGCAGTCCTCCCAGATCGATATTTCAAAAACTATAACCTAAAAAAAGAATGAAAAAATAAATGTGCCCCATGACCTTTTTATTGCTACACCAAACACTGGCTTGGGGTATCGTATAGGCATTATGAAAACTTACAACAATTTACTCAAAACTACTTCTTTTATCTCACTACCTTATTTGATCTCTTTTCTGCGCTTGAAGTACAAAACCTGCACCTATCTCCTTACCTTAAGTGTGTGTCACTAGGATAGAAAATTCGCTTGGCGGCGGACGGCGTGCGGAGCGACGAATGCGATTACCATCCTTCACAAAAGAGGCGTGAAACACAGTAATCGCCCAATGACCCAACTACGTACGGCGCTCCTAGCTTCCTGTCCCGTGTAACCTACATTTTCCAGTAGGCGCGACGACTCAGTGTTTCGCAGCCCAGCTGCAAACATCTTTTTGATGCCGTCACAAATCTTGGCTCACCATTGGCAGACGGTGCTGTATTGCTAGTACGTCAGCTACAGTGTATTTCAAAAGGTCGGGTGGTTCTCACTTTTCATTGATCGAAATCGGTTTTGTGTAAAGTCAGAAAAGGAGTAATGGATCGAATGCGGCCGCAAATGAGAAAGTACAACACTGTAAGAAAGCTGCAGGTCCACACATATGGAATTATGGAAGACCAGCAAGAAAGAACGGCACGTCAGGGGTGATTAAAATCATATCACAACATCTATTTATCCGATTTCCAGCAGCCCAACTTTGCTCACTTTTCACCGATACGTCGTAAGCGGCTGCATAACCAAAATTGACTTAAAGGACGCTTAACAATAATTTGCAAGGCCCAGTTCCAAAGCAATCAGCTATACGTTATATTCATACAGCCACATAACATCCAAATGACACTTATAGTAGCATCAAAATTGGAGTCGCGAAAAAAGTGGTCTATGCAAGGCTATGTAATCCCAAATACTAGGTTGTCCGGAAAGTTCTCAGCGTTTTTGCGCATTCACAAGATAAATTCAAATATCAAAGCGGGTCAACATAAATCAAATCACGTGTTGTGCTCCTCAGATAGACAAAAGGTTGCTCTTTCTGGATATATGCTTTTCTTGGAATGCCACAAGGTTTGCGAATTATTAGGAAATTTTAAAGTACTGCGAAAACGGCACTTTTTCGATGACTTCACTTCACGAGTTCTTATTCAGTCGAGTCGCAGCTAAAGTCGCTTTAACTAAAACGGCAGAAAGCGATGAGCGTCCATGCTTGCAGGGGATATCAACAAGTATTGGCCCTCAACAAACAAACATAGTTGACCACCTCAAGTAGCCTCGATTTGAAAAAACCCAAAAAATGGGTGCCGCGTGACCCCTCGGGGCAGCAATGCGCGAGCACATTTTCCACAAATCGTCTTCCTCTAATTGAAGCAGTTGCAAGGTAAGGCCCTTACTCATCCATCATGTTCATCAGATCTAACGCTAACTATGCTCTACTTCCCAAAACATCTGGACAGCTCCTTCAGTAGCAGTGTGTTCAGAAAGAATGGCGATTTGGAGTCGGCTTTTTTTCATTTCGCACAATATATTGGGACATTCCATAAGTAGTAGTGTCGTTTTTTTTCAAGCAAAAATTCTATTATTAAAATCACATGTTTTTGTTACATGTTATACATTGTGAGAAAGAATATTTTCTGCTCTACAAAAAGATGCGCTCAATTTTTTCGTAGGTCACAATGCGTCCACTTTCCAGGCTGGCGAAGGGGTAGATCTAGCCGACAAAAATTTACCAAACCGGCAATTAACTAAAACACTATATTTCACTTTGGAAGAATCAACCAATCATGTGTCCCGTACTTAGCACCGACCTCTTCGCAAGTTCCAGTACTTGGTTGATCGAGAAGTTGCATCGTTCTTTTTTTAAAATCCTCTTTCTGAAGGCACTCAACCTCATTCAAAATGATATTTTTCTTTAGAACTCATTGCTCAGCAATGTCTCAAAAACCATTTGAAAGGCTTTTTTTCTGCTCTATCGGAATCATTTTTCGAATTTGTCTTAGCTGCGATTCAGATGTGATTTTAACACCATGTATTAGCGGTCCACTTGATATTATTTCACAATTTATTTTTTAGCGGTCCACTTGACATTATTTCACAATTCATTAGAATGTTAATAAATCCGGTCTGTGATATTTCTTCGTTCCTACTCGCTAACTCTTCTTAACATTTCACCGCTCTTGTAGCGGTCCGGCTGAAACTTTTTTTGCCCTGATTCGACGAAGTTGTCAAAAATCACCGAGTTGGGGCGGAAAAACCGAATTTGGAAAAAGAACGGCACAACCTCTCGATCGACCAGTTGGCGGAAATTACAGAAGTGGTTGGGGCTAAGTACAAGACACATAATTAGTTGACTTTTCCGGAGTGAAAAATAATGTTTTAGTTAATTGCCGGTTTGGCAATTTTTCTTGGCTAGACCTACCCCTTCGCCAGCCTGGAAATCGGTCCCATACGATCGATAGAGAAATTGAGCATATCTTTTCGTAGAGCAGGAAATTCTCTTTTGAATGTTATATCACGTGTTGCAAAAGCATGCAACTTTATGGAAAGATTTTTGCTGAAAAAAAGACACTACTTATGGAATGACCCAATAAATCATTAGCCCTTTATCAAATGAGATATTAAGGTATGCGTAATGTTGCCAAGAGTGTAGCGAATCGAATGGTGCTTATTCTGTGAGAAAGGATGCATTCTGAGCCGAGTTATGATCCTCCGGAGTTGACATTGCAAAAATGGCAAGAACTTTCCGGACAACCTAATAGATGAATTTCTCATTCATAACAAAAATAGTAATCCAGAAGCGTTCCTCTTCCCAGTACTTCTCAAGAGTTTCGCTAATAGCTTTTTTTGAAGAATGTTTTCCACAGGTGAAGCCCAACAGAGAAAACACACGAGAAATAATACATACAGAGCGTACCATGAAATTTTTGCATCTGAGAGATAATAGACCGCCTTTTGATGGTTGATCCTTGACGACAGGCTCGACAAATACCCGATCAACAGCGCGGTGGAGAAGCTTAAAAATATCGAATTTGCTCCATATTTACACTGTATCTCCTTCACGAACGCTCTCTGCTAAGGTTTGAGGCAATGTCACATCATATCTACTCAGTGCAGAACATCACGGAAGAGTTGTTTAAAGGTGCTTCCACACTCGGCGCTGTAGGAACTAACAAGGAAAGGCCAATAGGTCTCACCGCGTCATATCCTTCTCCAGAGGTGTGGATCTTTACAGGGTGATCCATAAATGGTGCAACAAAATTCAAGCATAATTTTTTTGGCCACCAATGGTTTTTTCTAAAGCTTTGTATGTTTGTATCTCTGCCAAGCCCTCCTCTATATATCTTTGGTATTCGACCGCTCGCTGTCCTCTCTGCCATCCGTGGTGCCCCAAATCCCAACACATGCCCTATTTGCTCGCTGAGCGAAGTCGGACATATCGCTCAGCTCTTTAATGTGATCTCTCCAGTGTGTATAGTGTACTGAAAAGAAGCATCACAGGATGCCTTCCTTAATGCGGGCGCCCCGTGTGCTCTGCCGCCTTAGAGCCCAGGAAGATTGCGAAGAAGCGAATCGACCGCAATGCATGCATAGGTATAGGAAAGGTGGTGAGCGAGTTGGAAGCCCCTTGCATAACAATGTGAAGAGTAGTCAGCCAACAATTGCACATGTACCTCTATAGGATGCAAAGGAGACACGACTTAATAGAAGCGAGGAAGAAGGGCAAGAAGGAAAAGTTTGTGGCGCTAATGGCAAGGGCCGATCAAGGAGTGCATCTGATGACTGTATTCACCAACGAGAAATCTTTCATCCTGGAACGGACCTACTGTATGCCCAAAATATGAGAGTGGTTGCTCAATCTTCGCAAAAAGCTGTTTGAATTGGAAGGAATGTTTATCGCAAGCAGCAGCTTAAATTCGTTATGATTTGGGCAAGGGTGTGGGCTAACGAACACACTCCGCTGGTGGTTGCCGAAAAACGGACCAAACTGGATATCGGAACTTACTCAAGGGAGTTTTTTGTGAAGCACCGGCTATCTTAGTCCAATAAGCACTTCGCAGTGGAGAGATGGGCTTACTGCAAGACGACGCTCCTGCACAAAGAGCGAAACGAGTTCAGGATTGGTGCCGTACCACTCTTCCAGACTTCATATCCTTGAATGAATGGCCCGTTTGTTCATCGTATATCAGCTAATGAATTTTCTATCTGGGCCATCTTTTACGAGAAGGCCTGCTCTGAACAAAGGAACAATTCGGAAGAGCTGAAGCCATCTCTGAGAAAAGCTAGGAAAAATACATCACGAGCAACGATTCGGCCCATAGAAGAAGCGTACTCCAAGTGGAGGACACATCGAGTAGCTACCGTTGATTGTGATACATGAAGGACTGACTAAAGTTTGGATAACATCATTTGAAATATCAATGATTCTGACAAAGTTATACGACCAGGACCGTGTTGCACTACTTATGGATCACCCTGTAGTCAGGAATGCAATTAGAGGAGGTCACTTCCACCTTCCTTCGCACTTCCCTCTAATCCGAGAAGGCCTCACACAATTTGATGGACTGCACTTACAGAGTGTGTGGCCTTATGTCTAATTCTCGCGTGGCGTCTCGCGACGAGCGCGAGTTGTTCTCTTCGCGTGCGATTGCGTACACTTCCTTCAAAATTTTATGCCTGAATTAATCAGTGACTGTTTAGAATTGTTATCATGTTATTTTGTTCTTGTTACTGTTTCTATTACTTGTTATGTTACTATTGCATTTTTATGTACAAGAGTCTTAAGTCTTGAGCCATATAGGTCTTTGACAACGACGAAAAGCAGGAAACGTTGGCCAGGATAAATATTCCACCGAGAAAAACCTCGTGGCAGAAGCACTATGACAAGTACAAGAGTCTGTTTCTACTTTGCTCAAAATATTTCCGTTGTTTTCTATTGCCTGTGTTTAAAATATTACCTTTTCAAAAGGTTCCGGTACCATTCTATTGGGTTGGGGAATAAGTCCCCGCCGTTTTTTTAAACCCCGTTTTTCACATTGTTCCCTTCATCTGTCAATAAAGTTTATATATGATTTCGATAGAGCTTTTTTTGCTCTACAAAACGCTGCTATCTGTTTTTCGATTCCTTCGAATACCTAATGTTTATGAGGTTTGGAAATGAAGTACGCTGAAGGCGAAAAATGGGTACTTGCGCACCTCATCTTTCTCGTCTGCCATCGAGACCAAAAAATGTATGTGTATATGCTTTTGATAGAGCTTTTCTAGCTCTACAGAATGGTACTACTATTTATCCAAATCGCTCAACTTTTTGCTGTTTTCAAGACTCACAAATGCAGCACTCGCAAAAGTGTGCACTTTCGTTATCTTCTTTTCCTCGCCTACCATCGAGATTGGAGAGGATGTGCATATATGAATTCGATAGAGCTTTTTTTGTTCTACAATGTGATACCATTCTTCCTTTGTACCCTCCCATATTTTAGCATGTAGGGATAAGTTTTCACCCTTTTTTCAACTCAAAATTGCGTAATCAAAAATTAATTTTTTGGCACAATGTTATGTACCATTCGATAGAGCTCTTTCCGCTCTACAAAGCAGTGTTCATGGTTTTCATAATAATTGATTTTCGCCATTTTTTAGACCATTTAAAAGTCGACGAAATTGAGCATTTTCGACTACACCTGTCGAAAATGCTCGATTTCGTCGACTTTTAAATGGTCTACAAAATGGCAAAAATTAATTTTAGCAAAAACCATAACTACTGCCTTGTAGAGTGAAAAGAGCTCTATCGAATGGTACATAACATTGTGCCAAAAATTTAATTTTCATTACGCAATTTTTGATTGAATTACAGGTGGAAATTTATTCCTACATGCTAAAATATGAGAGGATACAAAAGAAGTGTGGTATTATCTTGTAGTGCAAGAAAAGATGTATCGAATGCATATTAAAATATTCTCTCCAATCTCGATGGTAGGCGAGGAAGAGGAGATAACTAAAGTGCACACTTTTGCGAGTGCTGCATTTGTGAGTCCTAAAAACAGCAAAAAGTTGAGCGATTTGAACAAAAAGTAGTACCATTCTGTAGAGCTAGAAAAGCTCTATCAAAAACATATACACATACATTTTTTGGTTTCGATGGCAGACAAGAAAGATGAGGTGCGCAAGTACCCATTTTTCGCCTTCAGCGTACTTCATTTCCAAACCTCATAAACATTAGGTATTCGAAGGAATCGAAAAACAGATAGTAGCTTTTTGTAGAGCAAAAAAAGCTCTATCGAAAACATATATAAACTTTGTTGACAGATGAAGGGAACAATGTGAAAAATGGGGTTTAAAAAAACGGCGGGGACTTATTCCCCGACCCAATACAATCACTACCCCAGACACCGCGAAATGGTCAAGATATAACTTCCCCGAAACTCCACTCTGAGAGGTTATTCGGAGTGCTGATCACGAATATGAAATCCGTTTTTAACTTTGGCGCCCTTTTGGTGCAATTGCACTAAATTGGCGCGAAAACTTTCTCTTCAGTTTCGTTTAAAATTGTCATTCGAGCTTGCTACAAATAGTGCTGACAATAAGTCATGAGCAAAAGCTTTCGTCTCGGACGGGACTCGTTCCCGCACTTCAACAAAACAAAATCAATAACTTCATCACTTGAGGGTTACTGAGAGTGCTGATCACGATTATAAAACTGATTTATGGTAAGGGCGCCGTTTCACTCAAGATTAAGTCAGTCTTGTTCATTTGGCTGGAGTGCTGCTAATGTAGCTGAGAAGCGTCATCTCCCCATGTCAGGGGGAACCTTTCCTTTCTCCAGTTACGCTTAGGCAAAAATACTCGCTCGAGTATGCATATCGAACCCTCAAAGATACTTCGGCGAGCGATTTTTTTATGAGATGTCCCCCCCCCCCCACCCACCCCTCCATTGCGATAGCACCATATTCTACTTTGCTTAAAGTATTTGAGTATTAGTTCTCTAAAGGACTCCCACAGTGCCAGCTCACTGCGTTCTGGAGGGAATGGGTTAGTACTCTAATGGTCCTAAAACCGGCTGCGGCAACTCGCGCTGATGGCGCCGCGAGCGCGAAGCCGCGAAACGAAATTCGACATAACGCCACGCACCGCGCTTACAAATAGTAAAGGCACAGCACAAGGCATATACTGTAATGAAACACTACCGAAGTCTCATGATTTGCAGTTGGAGTGTGCTAAAAAATAGAGCGTTACTGTGCACAGAAACTATCGTGAGGTTGTAATGAAAGATGTTAGCTGAGGGCTGCTACATGGAAAGCTTAGAATCATGGCTGTACAAAAACAAAAACAAGTTGGCAGTAATTTATATTGCCGTTGTCACGGATTCAAACATTTTTCATAAGACCAATGAAATCTATTTGAGGCTATGAAACGAGGCAGTGTCGAGCAAAGGGTGAGAAGTCGCATTCACTCTTACCTCTAAATTTTTTTAGCCGATTCTCATTACTCCTGTTTATTTCTGTCTGTTCCTTTTCATTTCTACGCTTCATATTCTTTGAAGTTCTGAGAAATCGTAAACGAAAGCAAATAGAGAGGTCAAGCCGAGGGCGAATTGGGGGAGGTGCGAAGTAATCAGTGAGGGTGCGAGGTGGGAGGTGTGATAAGTATCTTGCCTAAAGCCAGTATCAGCACTGACAATCAGTCGTATATCAAGAAATGTACCTTGAAGGGATGAACTCAAATCTGCCTTCCAAAGGAGCGACTACAAAAAGAAGTTTCAAAGAGGTGGACGTTCCAAGCGGTTCGAGGGAATTGTCCACAAAAAATTCAGTTCTTTTGTTACCCATATATTCATGTTGCACTTGATTACTAAAGACTAGACAAAGTACAATATTCACGCGCAAAAAAAGAATCCAACTGAAATAGAACTCTTCAAAGAGGCGACCGACGAAGTGATGCGTCCCAGTTGGTTTGGACGCTAGAGAGCTATGGAGAGGTTGCGACATTACGTGTTCAGCGACGTGGAGTGAGAAGCAAATCAACATTGAGCGCGGAAATTTGAACTGCGCTCTGCCCGCCGGCAGCTTTCCAAATGTTTCTCGGCCGGAACTCAACGCGTTGCTCTACTTCCAGTTGATTTCTGTTTTGAAATAGAGGAAATTTTCCCGGTTCTTTTTGTATTTCTGTTCATGTACTACCTACTATACTGATTTTAAGAGGAATCAAAATCAGGTGGACGATTTCTTAAATTTTGCCAGTACTGTTCCCCCTATGTCAGCAAGGGGTACTTCAGATCAAGTACTTACTGTAATCAAATGCGCGCCACCATTAAAGCTGAACAGAGAGAGCATTAATGATGAACACGTGTTTGAATTCCTTTGTAGGAACTACCTTAATCGACATGCTCAGAGCATTGGGCGTCTAAAAGAAGTTTTGCTCGCTGAGGGGGCGTGAACGTGTGAAGATTCTACAAGTGGAAAAGATATTTACGTGAGAGCATAATTATCGTGGAACAAATATGATGGGCTCGCATTATGATGATAAAGCGTAAGCGGAAAGTGGATTCATTTCGATACCTACAGCACTTATCTTGCCTGGGTATTTGAACTGCATGTTCAAAGGAAAAACTGAAAGAAACTAAAAAAAATCCAGTTGGCAGCATATGTCCACGCAAAAGCATAATGTAAGAAAATTGAAACCACATATATGAAGAAATACTATGATATGACTACAATGAATTAAATTAATACTTACCCATAACTCTTCGCTGTTCCTGTCCAATGTGGGTGATCGCGAATTCGGAGAAAAAATTAGATGGTGACCTTCAAAAAACAAAGACGAGGTACACCAGACATCAAGGCTATTTACTAGAATTACGCCAACCTATTAACACCAGAGATCCAATTTGAGGTGGACGAGGACCCTTTCGCATAATAACGTTGTTCACTCTAGATACCTCAATAGCATCCGAAAGCTCCATACTGCACGAATAGGAAAGCCCTTCACCCGGCGAAGCTATTTCATTCAATTGCAGCAAGCGCGCGGAGACGCGTCGCGGTTCCTATTTGGGCGCATTTGCATGCGGCCCTCACCTTGGAATCCCGTTTCTAATCTAATGACATGTTCTGGTGACATTTGGTCCGAAGAGGTGTATCTCTTTTAACATTTCCAAGCTTAATACTCTGCTAATGAATTATTTTGAATTATCATCAAGGTTGGCTTCGGTATGAAAAGTGTGAAAATAGTGAACAAGGTTTGCGTCACATTTTTTTTTTAATAGCTGCAGCAGATTTCTCATCTTCTAATGACTACATGTTGACATGGTGCTCACCGCTTCATTGTTACGAAGCAACGACGATCGCAAGGAGGTCCTGAAGGTCGATAACAGGTTTAACAAAGAAAGAGCAAACCTATCCTGTCTGCATAACTCAATGCATGATACAATACGAAGCGTTACACCTTTTCCCTCTTCGATACATACATGTAATCCCCTCATCAAGTGAGTGTGGTTAAAGTGTATTAAAAATTCTTAGACACTAATATTAATCGAAGCTGCCTCCGGCACAAATGGCTAGACACATCTTTCTAGACATCGGGTATGTAACCGCTAGCTACGGTGCCGTGTATGTTGTGCGTCAGGGCTGTTTAATCAGGTACCGCGCCAAGTGTGGTCCCGTTGCAAATTTACTGCGGAGAGCTGGATCCCGGAAAAACCCATTGTAGGCGTAGGACACAGCAATTGCCTTGAGACCAACTACACGCGATTTCCCTAATTGTATACACTGCGTCAAACCCCTAAGTTGAAATGAAGCATTTCACACCGAAGTCTTGCGGTGCGTAAGTGCATACCCCTAAACATATCTGCCAATGCTTTTTCAGAAACGAATCAAGCCGGAATAGTGTCGGCTTCGTTGGAAGAATAGCTCACAATTCTATTTGAAACATATTGTCTATACATCTCTCGGGTGTCATCGAGACCAGTTGCCCAGGCTATCGCAAAAATTATAATGGAAATTCAAAAAGGTAAGACACAGCAGTGTTGCGACTGCAAGGTGCTCATCGACCTTCACCTTCATAGTCTGCAAATGCCGAGTCTAAGTATCATCACGAATAAAAAACACTAATACAGTGAACATTTATCAGTGAACAGAAGTATAACCTGAACGGCAAGTGGTGATAAAAAAAGCAGTCGCGATTTAATACAGTCTGCCGCTTCAACTCTATCAAAACCAGATTTGCAAGATAGCAGCAAAATTCTGGCTTCCTGAATTTTTCGTAAAGTCAGTAAACTGAGGAAGTTTTGAACGAGAAGGAACTCCTGAAGAGATAAAGCGGAGTTCTCATTGGCAGACTGACAGGAAGCGCTCTGAAACAAAAGAAAAATGAGGCAGACCGTGGCCGACTCATAGGACATGTACGAAAAAGGAATATTTGATCGAACGCGCAAACTGACACATGACATAACTTGAAAATTAACAGCCTTTCCGAATGCAAAGCTACTCTTCTGCAATGTACAGTATAGGCCAGATGAAAATTTCCTCTTCAGTCACAGGTTTGTGTATTGTCCCATACACTACTCGAAGTACATATCTATCTAACTGCTGTACGAATAAAAAAGTTCTCTGCTACATTCATCATGAATAAGGTAGAATCCCGGCCTCGTAAACTGAGAGGAACAGTCGAATGAGCTAAGCCGACAATTACCAAAAAATACCGTTAAGTATGTGTAATTTGGTTTGGAAGAGAAATACTAAAGTAGAGATGTATGGTAGTGCATCAGTAGAGAAAAAAGGCGATGATATGGTCAAAAACGAGAAATAAGACTCCTTCAGCGCGGGGACGTGATTTGGCGCCCTCTGTTCACTGTAGGGGCGATACAGATGGCGACAGGAGCTAAGGTAGCCAAGCAATATGAAGCTGCCCTGCCTCCCACTACTACACGGCCACTGGCAGCCGTAGAGCCAGGACGTACTCAAACGAAGTTGCGACGGAGAGAACGATGTATTAGGTTGTCCCAAAAGTCTTGTAGGATTTTTCCAAAAGAATCAATAACCTTGTTCGCTTCGAGGCTGGTCTAGGCGGTTCAGGAATATGGTAGAACGTTCTCTAAGCTTTCTAGGAAAATTAATATTGACCCACCAGATTCCGTGGAGAGAGCTACAATGCCCGTAGTCGATACCCACCCAACAAGCGGTGTCATCTACTATGAGTGGTCTTGGGGCAGCAAAGCGACGGAAGATTGCGACTCCATCAACGCCGCATTGGGGAAAGGGATGTGTGAGCTACGAGACCGTGCGCCGCTCGCTCATCAGCATCAGCAATGGCGAGATTGCCATGGAAGACAAGCCACGCACGAGACGCCCGCACGCATTCGACGACAAGACGCTGCTCTCCGCCGTTTACGCCGATCCTGAAACCACCATGCGCGAGCTGGAGGAGAGGAATGGGCAAGCACCCATAACCGTAAATCGTCGCCTCCACGAACCCGGTTATCGGAAGGTGCTGTCGCGATGGACCTCATGCCCTGACAGATGCTCATAAAAGTGCCCGTGTGATCATCTGTCAATCGCTGCTGCTCCGCCCGTATCGCAAAGACATTCTCGCCAATCTGGTTAAAGGCAATGAAAGCTCGAACATGTACGATACTCGGACATGTACGATACCAACGCACCCCGCGCCTCTTGGCTGCTATGTGACGCCGAGCCGCCAACGCAGTCCTTGTCCGACCTCCATCCGGAGAAGATTCTACTCTGCTGCTTTTGCACGCGGAAGGAATGCTTTTCTAGGAGACTCTGGTGCAAGGCGAGAACAGTCACCGCTACCGTATGCACCCACTTGCTCCAGCAGCTCGCCGTCACTATTCGAGAAAAGCGCTTAAGGTCCGCTCCCCCCCCCCTTCATGACAACGTCCACCCATACGTCGCGAAGTGCACCCAGGCCAAGCTACAAGAGCCCGGCTGGGATGCGCAGCTCCACCCGCTATACTCTCCAAGCATTGCCCCTTCTGGCTATCCCCTTACCCATCCTCTTAAATCCTTCCTGGCCAAGAGAAAATTCGTTAATTATGACTTGCTTGCAAAGGCGATCGCTGACTTCCTCGACTCTCAGAACCCAGAGTTCTGGAAGGAGGGAATCAACGATTTACCTATGAGGTGGCAGAGTTTTGTCGATAACAAGGGTGAATACGCTGTTGTCTAATTGTTGTTTGTTGGGAGAAAAAAATAATAAAAAGCGATGATCGAAAAAATCCTACAAGACTTTTGAGACAACCTAACAGATGACGAGCGTTTATCATTGCGAGCTCGGTTATAGGTCAGGTCTTTGTAAGTTACCATTTCATTCTCAGAACATGTCTTTCCACTTCTAATTTCCTTTAGGCCCCGTCCGCACTTTGCGCCGGCATAGCGCGGCTGCGTCCAGGCTCCACGGAAAAACTCACCGACGCGCGCATGCGGCGCGTGCTGGGTGAAGTCACAGCCACTGCGCGGCGCGACGGTGAACGATGACTCGCGCTTCAACCATTGCACTTCAATGAGGATAATCTTGTTGGTACTTTGCTGATACACTAATGGCGAGCACATAATGCTGCGGCAGGCTTTGCTGCTTTGACAGGCACACGACAGTTGGGAGAGCTGGCCTTTTTTGGTGTGGCTAGCCTCTTCAGACGTATGGATTCGCCTCAGCCCAATGATGTACGTTTCAGAAGATTGCGTGTGCTCCGTCCGATGTATAACCATGCGTGGAGACACAGAGTAGAAAAGTGCAAGCCATCTCATGACTTTGGTGAATATCAGCAAGACAAGAGGCAACGAGACAGGGAAGTACAGGTGGAGACGCTGACACGCAGCCACGCCCTGTCGCCGGCACCGCGAAGTGTGATTCGCGGTGCCTTATCCCTAATCATATCTTTAAATCGCTACAGTACTACGATAAGTTAATAAATTATTTGTATATCTCGTGCTTGGTGCGTGTATGTAATGCTTTGTAAGCGTTTCACCACGTTATTACTTGGGGAGCCGCGTCGCCTACTTTTCAGATTTGGCTTTTTCATGAAAACCCGATGATTTGTGACAATCCTTCAAATCTGAGCCCGAAGTTTCTCACGACCAAAGCATTGAAAGACTGGTCAAACGATGGAAAAAGATCTAAAACAGAAATGGCACTACATTATGAACCGATTTCGTTAATTTCCACTGAAAACTCTCGAAATCGTAGCGTTTAATTACGTGAACAAAGTTCAACCTGAATAGCAAAATTAATGCCGAAGTAGGTGTCGAATAGGACAGAAAAAAAACTCTTAGGAATGCTCAGACTTTTGGATAGTGATATTATGCTTTGATATATTGCCAGCTCGGTCATCGTTTGCTGATTTGACGTCTCATTTAGCGAGCCTCAAATTCGACCTCATTCATAGCAAGTGTAACAGATGACACAACATTCTGCAGAGCTGATAAATACTCCTTAAATTATGTATGACATACTGCACAAACACAAGATTTCTGAAAGAAATTCCCATTTAAAGCGGCACTATCTAAGGCACAACCAAGCATTCCTTTTTAAGGATGATTCTAATCAGGCTAGAGGCTATACATTTGTTGTATCACCATTTCATGAACAGTCGCGACATTTGAACGACTTCCATTGACAATCCCCGATATAACTTTGCAACCCCATTACCAATTCCGCTGCGGTGGGATGGATGGCTATTGGTGTGACTCCGCCTTCTTCGCACCTGATTTATGTTGCTTCGCACCTGCGGGCGAGGCGACCCCACTTAGCTGCATGAACTCACGGGTCATATCTTACCCACATTGATGCATAAGCTGAGTGAAAAAACAAATTAGACAATCACTATAAATGGGACAACTTTTCTGAAAAAGCTATTCACAATTTCACAATGTTTTTTTGAAGTGGTCTGTCAAAATGTTTTCAGAAAAGATGGCAACAAACTCTGGATTTACATGGAACTTCCGAATACACAAGTACATAATAAATTTCTGAAAATATGACACGTTTTGAAATAAGATGAGATTGAAGATGACGGAATGTCTTTCTTGTGCAAAACCTTATGACAGCAATTTAGCTTATGAGAGAGTGGATTCCTTGCGGACGGAACGCTCTCTACTCACCCTCTAGCAACTTACTCAGAAGCTGGCTTTTCGAGGTATCTTAAGGTTTTGGGGAGAGATTTTGGCACTATCCTACTATCACTACTTCAGATACCGCGAGTTAGGTCAAAAAGATAATTTTCGCTGAAACTTCGCCTCGAGGGGTTATTCAGGGTGCTAATCACGAATATGACGTCCGTTCTTGGAGTATGCGCCAATTCGGTGCGATTGCACCATGTTTGTGCAACAACTTGTTTCCACCAAAATCGCTGAAACTTTGTCCAGGGGCGTTATTTGGGAAAACGGATGTCATATTCGTGATCAGCACCCCAAACAACCTAACTAGGCAAAGTTTCAGCGATTTTGGTGAAAACGAGTTGTTGCACCAACATGGTGCAATTGCACCGAATTGGCGCAAACGCCAAAAACGGATGTCATATTCGTGATCAGCACCCCGAATAACCCCCTAAACAAAGTTTCAGCGAAAATCACTTTTTTTTACCCAACTCGTGGTATCTGGGGTAGTGATAGTAGAATAGTGCTGAGATTTTAGACCAATTTAACGTCTCAGTGAGAGGTCAAGAACAGGTATTCGAAAAATAGGTGAGCAATCTATAACTATGTTTGTTTTATCAAACATTGTGTTTGTAAGCTACCATGATTCACACTGCTTATGCCGATCCATGCACGCAAACTGGGCCTTCCTACGTGCACGTGCCCGAGCATCAACCAGCTTTTTATGGAGTGTAGGCTCCGAAACCATTAGATACAACAACTCACCCATACTTCCTAGCTTCAGACCCTTGAACCTTGTAGAAGTTCCACCTCAACGATACTCGTCAGTATCGAAGCCCCTCTCATAGAATTACTTTTACTAGTTCAACGCGATTTACCAGGAGAGAGTAACACGCACTCGAATAGAAGCATGCAGCAGACACATGTCCAGATTTGTAACTAATAAAGCTACATGAGACTGCTCATATCAGATATCACTGGTGTCGTGACTCGTGCACGACTTCTTTATCCCCGTTGGGCCGCGTGTGAAATATACGCGCACTTGTCATCGTCTTGGCCCTTGCCGTCCAAAGGGGATAAGCGGACTCACGCGCTGGGGTCCTATCGCGCAGCTACCGTAACCATGGAATGTTCTGGACCGTGCCGGCTTCAGGCCCAAAATCATTCCTCATCAGTAGTCTCTGCTCGTCCTGCGTCCCGAGCGGTTGGTTACGACGCCGCTCTCCACTGTCCGTCTTGTGCGCAGTGTCATCCAGCGCACCCGTCGTCTCCGAAGAACATCCCTGCGCAGCTGCTCCCCCAAGCAGCCCCTGGTGCGCAGCCGTCGTCGACCATCGAAGGACAACGTCGCAAGGATGTGGCATCAAGGAAGCAGGAACTTCCGTCCTCTGCTGGTGTATGCCCGGACGTGCCGACGAAACCCTGGTCGACGCCGCCAAGCACGACGGAAGGGTTGGTTAGCCCTCGGCGCCCCCTAGTGAGGAGAGGACCGATCCCGTAAGTTCCTTTTAGATTAGGCGTTTCACCTTGCTTGTGAAGTAGGCATAAATGCCGTTATAGTATATTGTGTTCGTGTTGTGTACGAGTATATATCTAAGTGTATTTGGCGCATATTGTTGGTGGGGATCAATCAATACGTTGCGCATGTGTCAATAACTATTTATTGATTAGTCAGTTGTCAATTATAACATCAGGGGTTTGGTTGGTTAACGCACAGTGTCCGTCTTGGGGCTAAACGGGGTACACCGACACCAAGCGCAGTGGACGAGGCGCAGTCGGTGGGCCGAGAGGTCGTGGTGCAGTAGAAGTCGTATATCTGGGGCATCCACGGTAGGACCGCTCGTCATCGTGTGGCAGGCGAAGTATTGGGCGCATTTCCCTGGCTTTCCCTCTCGGCGCACGGCGCGGATGGCTCCACACTACTTGCCACCTTGCCCCGTGGAGTCATCTCGCGTCGCGACAACTGGTATATGTAATCAACAAGCAGTTCTCACTAACACATCATACTATGCCACCAGAATCCGATAGAATCCCATGAACAGGGTCACCGAGAGACAAAACACCTCAGCTAAGACCCAATTTGGATGACTTTTAGCCGGGAAACAGTCAAAACCCACAAGGCGTAGTTGCGGCAGCAATGGTCTCAGAGCAGTCTCTACGATTTCACCACCTAGCAGCGATGACCACCAAAGGCATGAATCAAAACCCGCTCAATATTCCTTTTGAAGTATCTTGGAGAGCGAAGCCTGTATCACCTCCCCCATTTTCTCTGGTTTCTAAAGTCTGTTTTGGCGAAAGCTCTAGCCGATTTGCAAAACGTTCACCTGCGTCCGACACATACGTCTTTCTCGCACACTTCGCATGTGTATGGGCCGAAGGCGATCTTCTCAGTTATAGCGCTACATAATAAAATGTTGGATGATCATTTATACTTTGAAAAATTTATGTAGATACCTCCTTTCTAGCTGAACTGGTAAGACTTTTTCAAGCGGTCAATACTTTTGCCGCACCCTGTAATAAATATACCTAAATAAGTAGCCTCGAACCTAATTATCTGTATCTAATTATCTGTATGTAATTAATAGACCTCACCCTGGACCAATGCGGGTAAAACGATGACCTGTGACTTCTCGCAGCTAACTGGGGTCGTTTCGCAGCCCATGCGCGAAGCAACATTAACTGTGTGCAAAAAAAAAACGGGGACGCACTAATAGTCGCCGGCCCCATCGACGCCGAAACAAGAAGTTTCTGTCCTAATGGCACTCCCCGTCTCGCTCTCCCGCACCATCAACTTCAACACCATCCCTTAAATCTCCTTCCTCATCTTTTTGTTTCACATATACAGATACATATACAGAATAGAGATCCCAGTCTCTCGATTTGATTTGTAGTAAGCGACGCTAACATCATAGGTACTCTTCCCTTCATGGTATAACACTATTAAATTGTCTCCAAGTTCTCTCTATTTGTAACCTCGGCATTACTCGTCGATTGCGATTTCTGTTATGCCACACGAGGTTTTTAAATGGAACCTTCACTAGTGGTCCAGCGTTTCGACCGTTTCGTCTTCTTCAGAGGGCTAAAGATGGTCTGAAGCTCTTGATTTGTCAAGTACTCGATGAAGGGCCTCCTTCCGTCTAGCATTTCCAACATTATTACGGGAAAGCTCCCGAATAACTCAGTAGCAGGACAACAAACTCACCTATGCTTCCACCGCTTGTGGGGAGCGTGAGCTCACAGTAAGTAATGTTGGTATGAGTGAGTGAGTCCTACTTGAGTCTCAAGGCCACATGACATTGCACGTCACCCATACTACAGCTCGCATTTAGATTCGAAATGCAAAAGATCATTTGTAATAGACAAACACTTATTGCGGCCATTCATCCGTGGATTTCTAGAAGATACAGAATGATTCCGAAACTTTCCTTGATGAAATTACCGTCTCGAACGTCAAGATCGTACACTTAACATCAATATCGTTCCCACGCGCTCCTCAATCTCATGGTTGCCAAGTGGGGTGGGGATGATATCACGCTCTCAGCCAGTTGTTTTTAGCGCGGACAGCTAGTGCCCTTTCTATTTCCCCACTATAAGAGCTATTACATGCCACACATTCAAGCTGATGAATTACTCCCGCTTTCTCGCAATCCTTGGCTTACCGTATGGGCAGGTAATGCAGTTTGGAGTCATGCACTGCCTATAGTATAGTCTCTTGCGAACAACTTGACGTTTAATGTTGTGATTAGAAATATTCACTAACACAATATCATCTTATAACTGTGCTCGCACTAAACTACGTTGTATTGTAGCAGTGACACTAACGGAGATAAATGGAAGGCATAAGGGTAGATTTATATGATGTTATATGTGCCGGTGTGGACCAGCATAAAAGGGTGTTCATCGTATTGGTACCGCACAACCATTCTCAGCAGCTATGCGTGTACCTGAACGCCTTGACTCCTTCCGCTCCTCATCGCCAGTGCACATACTGGTTGCTGTAGTGACCATGTTCTTAACTACAGCACGTTTCACTGCAGCAGGGTGAGAAGATGAAGCATGGATCAAAAGTTCTTACAGCTAGGTTTGCGGTACCATTTTACGCTAACAATGCCATCAGAAAATTCGACCTGAGTATTAAAGTATGGTATCCAACCGTACTTAGATACTTCCCGTGTGAGCTTGATGTATTGTGATTGCTCATTTAATAGTCGAAAACACTCATCCATTTCGGACTGGGTTGATGTTACGATGAAGCAGTCATCAATATACCTACAGTACATTGAAGGCAAGCGACTCAATGCGAGCTATAGTATGGGTGACGTGGAATGTCATGTGGCCTTGAGACTAAAGTAGGACTCACTCACTCATACTAAAATTACTTACTGTGAGCTCACGCTCCCCACGAGCAGTGCAAGCACAGGTGAGTTTGTTGTCCTGCTACTGAGTTATTCGGGAGCTTTCCCGTAATAATGTTGAAAACGCTAGAGGGGAGGAGGTGCTTGTTCGAGTACTTGACAAATCAAGAGCTTCAAGCCATTCTCAGGCCTCGGAAGAAGACAAAACGGTCGAAACGTTGGGCTACAAATGAAGGTTCCAGTTATAAGCCGTGTGGCATAACAGACATCACAACTGAATGTGTGAAAATATGAGACTCCAAAATGTTTATTTCAAAAAACTCAAAAGACTGTAAAAGTCCCAAAAGTTTTCCAAAACAAGTTGCAATATTTCGGTGCGTAGCACCTTCCTCAGGCCTAAAAAGTGGCAGTAGTATTATTGAGTAATATACAAGGTATATTACAAACTAGTTTGTAATATACCTTGTATATTACTCAATAATTGAGTAATACTCAATAATATACCTTGTATATTACTCAATAATTGAGTAATATACAAGGTATATTACAAACTAGTTTGTAATATACCTTGTATATTACTCAATAATACTACTGCCACTTTTTAGGCCTGAGGAAGGTGCTACGCACCGAAATATTGCAACTTGTTTTGGAAAACTTTTGGGACTTTTACAGTCTTTTCAGTTTTTTGAAACAAACATTTTGGAGTCTCATATTTTCACACATTCAGATATTCATGAGGCTTCGCGAAGCACAATACTAAGACATCACAATTGTTAACTTGTGCAATGAGTTCATGCCGTTTTTTTATTTTCTGTGTTTCGCAACACTATTTTCATCTTTCGACAAAATTTATACTGGAACTCGGTAGAGCATCTTCCGCCCTACAAGTTGGTACTATATGGTTTCCGAATCCTTTAATTGGCCAATATTTATGAGGTTCAAAAGTAGGTAATCTGAAAGCAAAAGTTTGCCCTAGCCCTCTAGCCGGTGCGATTGGTCTTCGATCGTTTGATTGTCTGCTGTTTCTAGTTTGATCTTCTGATTGTCTGTTGTTTTTAAGGATTGAGAATGGAATAACGCATGCAAAAATCTGCGCATTTGGTACATCAAGGCTCAATAAAAAGTAACTTTGTCCGCGCCAGATCGAATCATATGAGGGAAATGTATATGGTTGACAACTTACTGTTACAATTGAGGGTCCAATAAAACTGAATTGAGTTTTTGATGTTCGCAAAGCAGGACAGGTAGTGAAGGTACAGGTTTTTACTGGGTACCTCTTTCTAAGCCTTAAAAAAATATCGGTCTACGAAAGTATCCAAAA
Organism: Trichostrongylus colubriformis; assembly: GCA_963978905.1. NCBI lineage: Eukaryota > Metazoa > Nematoda > Chromadorea > Rhabditida > Trichostrongylidae > Trichostrongylus > Trichostrongylus colubriformis. The sequence goes on from OZ022261.1 coordinate 618,172, forward strand.
GAGGTAGGGACACCGTGTGAAGCAGAAAAGCTGTATCGAATGCTTATATAGGCCTTCTTTGAACCCAACCGCAAGCAGAGCCAATTCGTACAGTTGGAAAAGTTCTGTCAAAAGCATATGCGTATATATTTTTTGACCTCGATGGTGAACGAAGAAGAATAAACGCTAGAAATACGAACTTTTACCTATAGATTACTCCATCCCCGAACCTCATAAATACGTATTAGCCAGTAGAAGAATTCAATAGCCATATAGTACCATTTTGTAGAGCAGAAGATGCTCCATCGAATACAATGAACTTTGTCGAATGATGAACAGAATCTTGTGAAACTGCACAACCTAAAATATACTTGTAACTCACCTTTTTCCAGCCATGAGAAACATGAGTATCCGCGTAAAGATTCATCAACATTTTGTGCCGACTACTGGACTGGGACAACTGCAACGAATTGAACATCACAATCAATATTATAAAAATAGTAATTAACTCCATCTCCAGTGTCTCCGAATGGCATGAAAATCATACCTGAGTTTTCCACAAAATGAGGACTGTTATAACCTCTAGATCCTTCAACACTCTTCGTCCCATTGGACTTCTAAAATGCGTATAAAAGCCCGTAAATCAGCATGTGAATAAGGATCGGTCAAACAATCCATTCATTACGTCATCACTACGAATCCGTATCAATCAGATTGCTATTCTTCGACTTGCACCACAGTATCTGACCTCTGAGAAGGAAGTAGAGGTCATCGGTCTCCGTGTCCACGACACCAACTTTGGTAGCGCCGTCGGCAGGGTAACTGGTTTGAGGTCCATGTCACTACAGTACTAGCCGCAACAAATGATTTCAAGTGATGAGATGCAAACATTGGCTTAGATGTTACGTAATATCATAATATAGTCCATTTCGCAGCGCCTGATTGGGCGTGGCCTGTGGACTTGGGTGAGTGGCGAGAGTGAGTGCGTGGCGAAAGTGAGTGTGTGGTGGGGCAAGAGAGTTTGATTTATGTTGCAGAGATGGCAACATATCTGTTATTGACTAAGATGGTATCATAACTGTTATCATCACAAACAAGTATAAATGCCTAGTGGAGAGTAGGGTGCAGTCTTTTCCTGCCTTCGCTCTGCTGGTTGCCGGTCATTAATAAACGTCTTCACTACCAGTGGTCATAACATCTCTTGGCGATCAGGATACAGAATCACGTGTGCAGCTGTTGAAGATTATGTCGGATGGAAGCATGCCCGAAGCTATATCACCGGTTAGTCCTCAGTCATTTGTTACAAGTTCAGGAGAGGTTCCAGAGTGGGTCAACATATCCTAAAGATGCAGTCAACTGGACATGATGCAGAACCTACAGTCTCAGCAACTGGAAATGATGCAAAACCTTTTGACACGAATGGCCGAAAACAAAGGTGTGACAACACCTTCGACATTACCTTCGGGTCCATCGGACCCATATGGTAATCTCATAAGAGACATTCCAAACTTCGTCTACGATGTCGAAGACGATGAAACTTTTGGAACATGGTTCAAACGTTACGGACCTGTCATAGATGACCGTGGTTGTGCGTTGTCAGATGATAGGAAACGCAACCTAATCATAGACAAACTAGATAAATCCACTTACAGACGTATTCCGAGCACTTCTTATCCTTTAAACCAAGGATATTGGCTTTTCTATGACGATCAAAAATCTGACGAAACTGTTTGGACCCAAAAGAACCCTCATTCGTCGACGCTTCGAATTTTTGCGAACCAAGTGTTCTCCGTTGACCAATTCATATGTATCATACCGCGATTTTGGGAACACGATAAAGAAGAAGTTCGAAAACCGTAATGAAAGATGTGGACAGTGACTCACTAAAGTGTCTCGTATTCATTGCCGGCCTCACCGACTCTTCACATTCTGAGATGCGCCTTCGACTTTTGAATCGTCTGAACCGGATGGATGAAAGCGAACCACCACCAGTTTTAGATGACTTCATAAACGAATGTGAAACATTTGTTACCCTACGCTCCGACAATCGCACGATGGAGCAGAAGGAAGTCAATTTCGCTTATCGGAAGCAAACCATGGCAAAGAAATGGCGCCCCTCACGAAGCGTCCGATTTCCGAAACATTCTTTTTCGCGTAACCAGCATCCCAAGTCCAAGTCACATTCTGACTCAGACAAGAAGGCTAGTATATCAAGGCGAAAGACTAAGATCGAGCACACAAAGCAGCACCGTTGCAAACAAATTGCGATATAGTACTCTAGAGCATTCGTCAATGTATGTATCAGCGGTAAACTTACGCGTCTACAACTTGATACAGGAGCCGATATCACAACGATTTCGCGCAAAACTTGGAAATTTATTGGATCAACCAAGTTAGATCAGATAACAGTTCCCGTCAAGACAGCGGATGGTTCTCCCATGAATATTCCTGGACGATTCGATGCCGATTTCATTATATACGATCGACATCGCAAACCAACCTGTGGACGCGGAAGCTGTTACGTAACCAGATCGACAAATTTGCTTGGATTGGAATGGTGCTCCAAAATGGCTGATTATCGTCAACTGAAGGAAAAATACCATTGCAACAAAATGACTGTCGACTTCGAGACATGGCGCAACGACATAATTTCCCACTTGAAGACTAAATTTAGTACTGTCTCCGAGTCTGGTCTTGGACTTTGCACAAAGATGAAGGCCAAACTATATTTCTTCGTCCCGATGCTCGACCTGTATATCGTCAGAAGAGACCCGTACCGTTTGCGTCACAAGCAGCTGTCGATGCTGAAATTGACCGGTTACTCAAGGAAGGTGTCCTTTCCCCGGTCGACCATTCCAATTGGGCCGCTCCCATAGTAGTTGTGAAGAAGACCAACGGTACCATACGAATTTGCGCCGATTTTTCAACAGGTCTCAATGGAGCGCTGATGCCCAACCAGCACCTTCTTCCTACGATCGAGGAGATTTTCACAAAACTGAACAACGGTCAATTTTTCTTTCAGATCGATCTTGTCGACGCCTATCTACAAGTGGAGATTGATGAAAATTGCAAAGAACTCCTCACGATAAATACTCATCGAGGACTTTTTCGTTATAACAGACTTCCTTTTGGAGTGAAGGCAGCCCCAGGAATTTGTCAACAAATAATAGATTCAATGATCAGTGGCCTTCCCGGCGTCGCTGCATATCTGGACGATATCATCGTTATCGGAAGCTCACAGGAAGAACATAGTCGGAATTTGGAAGCTTTGTTCCAAAGAATGGCAGATTACGGTTCGTGTGCGCCTAGCCAGATGCAACTTTCTAATGTCCAAAATACGATATTTGGGCAATATCGTAGACAAAGACGGACGACGACCAGACCCAGAGAAAGTGCGCGCTATAACCGAAATTCCAGCTCCGAAAGATGTGAATCAACTCCGCTCACTTCTCGGAATGATAAGCTACTATAGCGCATTCATCAAAGGCATGCGTCGTATACGCGCCCCCATGGATGCTCTGCTGAAGAAGAATACTCCATTGTTTGGTCCACTGAATGTCAAGAAGCTTTTCAAAAAACCAAGGACATTCTGTCTTCACCTCTGCTGCTCACTCACTACAACCCCGACTTAGAACTCATTGTAGCAGCTGACGCATCTGACCATGGTATTGGAGCAGTTATTCTACATCATTTCCCTGATGGAACGGAAAAAGCAATATACCATGCTAGTAGAAGCTTAACAGATGCAGAAAAGAAATATGCTCAAATCGAGAAAGAAGGACTCGCATTAGTGTATGCCGTTAGAAAGTTCCATATCTATTCGGACGACACTTTACTCTTCTCACCGACCACATGCCACTCGTAATATTTTCGGCAACAAAAATGGAATACCAGTCTACGCAGCAAACTGCTTGATTCGCTGGTCCCTCATACTCCTTAATTACGATTTCAAAATCGAGTACAGGAAGACCTCAGATTTCGGACAAGCCGACGCACTCTCGCGACTTATTGCTGAAAACAGGACTCCTCCTGAAGATGTCGTCATTGGACAAGCTGTACGAGACGTGGAAGCCACATGCCGGCTGTCAGCTACGCCTTACCAGTCTCAATCGAAACAGTGGCTAAAGAAAGTTTGAAGGATGAAGTTCTGAAGAACGTCATGGAGTACGTTCGCAATGCTAAATGACCTACCAAACTTTCACAGAGCGAATCGTGCTACTACGCTCTTCGCCTTTCCCTATCACTTCAGTATGATTGCCTCTTCTTTAGACCAAGAGTCGTAATCCCCTCCGTACTACGCCATCGTGCACTGAAGCTACTTCACGAAGGTCATCCCGGAGCAACGCGAATGAAATCACTCGCGAGGTGTTACGTTTACTAGACGAATATCACAAAAGAAATCGAACAATTCATTCAAAACTGTCACGAATGTCAGGAAACAGCCAAAGCACCAGTGAAGACTGGGTTATTTTCCTGGCCATTTGAAACGAAACCATGGACTCGAAAGCATATTGATTATGCTGGACCGATCGACGGAAAGATGTTTCTTATTGTGATCGATTCTTTCTCCAAATGGCCCGAAGTATTCGAAATGACGACGACGACAAGTAGAGCAACGATAAGGCAACTTAACCGCCTATTCTCTCAATTCGGTAATCCGAAAACATTGGTATCCGCCAACGGAACACAATTTACGTCAAAAGAGTTCGCGGATTTATGCCAAAGTCGAGGAATCACACATATTCGATTTCCACCTTTTCATACATAGTCTAATGTACAAGCTGAGAAGTTCGTAGACACGCTCAAAGCTGCTTTCAGGAAAGAAGGATCGACAGCTGAAGAATTACAGAAATTCCTTTTGGCATACTCGAACACCTTGTTCTTCATCACCTGGAGGTCGATCACCGGCAGAAAACTTCTTAGGAAGAAAGCTTCACACTCCTCTTACTATGCTCAATACACCGTCGATTCGAACCACCACACGGAACGAAACGATGGAGAAACAATTCAAGCGCCACCATGGCACCCGTGCGAAAACATTCGAACCAGATCAAATCGTTTGGACATGCGATTTTCGTGGAGAAAAGAGATGGATACCTGGAAAAGTAATTGCTCGCTACGGTCACGCAGTATATGATGTAGAGACAAATGGTACGATTCATCGACGTCATGCTAACCACCATCCTCAGATGACGTGTCATCCCCACACCACGATCAACACGTAATCGCACCCAACCTCTGACAGCTGAAACCTCAGCTCCACAGGTCAAACACTCACCTATGCCTGACACCCACCCTGATACGAATCCCTCCAAGACACCACCTCAAATGGCTACCGATTACCACACAAAATCACCCAACCAAATGTCTTCACTGTCCCACCAGTGATGGACAAGCGCCCTCAACGTCAACGACGTACACCGGATCATCTGCAGATCAATCCGTCGAAGAAATCTTACCCAAGACGTCGGCCGTGACTGATCAGATGGATGTAATTGTACATTGTGTTGTTAGATTACCTACATTCATCTTAAGGGGGGAGGTGTTGCAGATATGGCAACATATCTGTTATTTACTAAGATGGTATCATAATTGTTATCATCACAAACAAGTATAAATGCCTTGTGGAGAGTAGGGTGCAGTCTTTTCCTGCCTTCGTTCTGCTGGTTGCCGGTCATCAATAAACGTCTTCACTACCAGTGGTCACAACAATACACTTTCACCCAAGTCCGTAGGCCACACTCAATCAAGCGCTGCGAAATGGACCGTAAGTGACAGCGGGTGATGACACCGTAAGGGGTGATTTCGGCAGACTGTGGAATAATCGTGGAATACGAAAGTCAAGGTCTTCAGTAGTGTAACAGTAGAGAAAGCGCGGAATGAAACGGTACGAAATCCGAAAACCCTCTTTCTGACTCCTTCTCTTACGTCACTCTGCATCAGTAGTTGGTGTGAATAAATGGCGGAAGACTAACAATAAGCCAGCCAGCCGCGAACGTTGTCCCGTTTCCGCAACACGCCCGGTAGATACGAGGCAGCGCTGCGGGATTTCGATGGAAGCTCCGAGGCGCGCTTTTTCAACGGGAGTTTCGAAACAGATAATCTCTTTTGAACTGAATGTTCCTTCAAAGAAGATATTTCTTCCAATTTCCTCTTCCAATGTCCTTACTAATGGAGTACCCTTGAACGCGGAAAATCGTCATTAAAAATCGAACGTTGAATCGTACAAGGCGGAGGCGACGTGCCCCACCTCCGCGCTCGCTACCGTTTAGAGCATCAGTATGACCTCTTCTTTGACGAACGCAGGAAGTGCTCTTGAGCACTTACAGAATATGGCGTGATCTAGAGTAACTGCTCGTACAACAACATAGAGCTAACTACAAACAACTAACTTGGACCTATTTTTCATTATAGCCATCCAAATTTCATCAATATCGGCCAACAGATGTCCCCACTGATATGATCGAAAATGAATTGTTGCTAGACAATACAAAGCTTGGGTGTGAGCGATAAAGTCGCCTTCTAGTAGTCGGACTGCTAAAGCTACACAGTTAGTACAGTGGCTACCACAGTTTACAATTCAAGAAGTACCTCGTTGGGCATGCTCTGCCGCCATATCATGATGCATGCACTTGCTGAGAACTTTCGCAGCCTCCAGAGAGGTGAGACCTGGAAAGCAGATAGAATATATCATATCTTTCCGGTCAAAAGCCTCGCAAATCAGTATGCGACTGCTGACAGCAATCAATGCCTAGCAAAACTGCTTGCCGGATCTTACGTGATTAATAGGGTCCCACCCTTCGAGGCAAACAAAAGCCAACACGAGTCCAGACAATGGTTCGAGTAACATCCGGATAACATAAAAGTCTTCGCCTTTCAACTCTACATCAAAAAACTCTACTAAAAACACATAAGCCGGCCTAGATCAGTGAAGATTACGTTGAAGTGAAGTCCTGCACACACTCTCTAAAACCATTGTTTTCACGTGCGGAGAGAACAGCGACATGCCTGATTCTATGATACTTTGGGATTCACGTAAGGTTCGAAGGCGCTTGGCACAATTATAGAATTCTCGGATTCAATGGTTTGAAAATATTCTGAATGCTCTTATCTATTCCAGATACCCACAATTGTCAAATGCAAGAGTATTAGTCGTGATCTAACTAAGGCCTTTATTTTCTCGAAAGACTTTCACTGCAGTGTCTACACGGCTGCTGCAGCAAAGCCCAGTAGGAAATGCTTTCGACGACTTTGTGCATCTTATATCATCAGCATACATCGAACACGGGTAAACCCACCAGCAATACGCAAATCCTTCATTTCCATACATAGCTTAACGGCTCTCGAATATAAGACTGTGACCTCTCTCCGTAAGTAACCATGAGCTGAAAATGATCGTTCAAGTTGCCTAGAATATTATGAACCTTTCTCGTACTAAACTGAACTTTCATGATTTTTCGATGATTCCATCGAAAAATCATGGAAGTTCAGTTTAGTACGAGGAAGGTTCATAATATTTTTATGCCTTTGACAAGCCCTCCCAAAGTGGATCAACGATCTTTACATCAGGAAATGGCATGACCACTCTGATAAAGGGAGGTAAGCAAACCAGACCGTGTGACACAGTAATTCACACCTCTTTATCAGGGTTTTTAAAACAGTTCCAGAAACGTTAATGAGCCATTCAATGAAGGATTATATCGAAACACGTGCTGAAGGTAGCACGGACTACGAGTGGGAAGTTTATTTCGCTGAGTCAAATAAGGAGAGTAGGCAATGAACGAGCGACAACAGTTGTGCCGAACCTACCAATCAATAAAAAACGTTAACAAAACAGGTTTTTGAGTCGATGCGAGTCGGGGAGGGGGGGGGGGGACGCAACTTTTCACCGATGTCGAGGCTCCTTCCCTCCCTAAGATTCATATCCCCGCCTCCTACATGAAAAAGCATCTGCCAAAACATGTCTCATTCATCTGTTTTCGCCTAAGCCTAGAGAGGGAAAGGAGCTTCGACGTCGGTGAAAATTTTGGGTCTCCCCACCCCCGGACTTGCATGGACCCCAAGTTTTCATCAACCCATCTTAAACGAAGCTTTGAGGTGAATGTCACACTAAGAATGAACAACGATATGGGTCATTGTAAGAACGAAGAAGTGCAGCAAAGCCAATGGTCACGGAAGAACAATGAGAATTGAGGTTCCTGTACCGGTTCGAACGCTCCTGTCTTGAAAACTCTGAAAACGAGGTATGACATTGTCACTCCGATCTAGTTTGCTCATCTTTAATGAGGGCACATGATTTCACTAGAACCATGCTTGCACGACAGAGGCGTGCTGCATTGAAACCTCGTTGTGCCGTAGGAGGAAATAGAGGACGCATATGAATACAACATCCTTGGAAATCTGAGCATCTGCCCTCATGGAACCCGTCAAAGAGCAGCAAATTTTTCCCATGGAGTATACTCCCAAACCACCACCGATTTTTCATCCCACTCTATCGAATTTGGCGTGACCCTTGCTGGGATGCTGCGTCGGAGGCGCGCGACGTCGCACTGGTCACTGCCGGGTGGGTGAAAGTCTTTAGTCTATAAAGTATACGGTAAGATAATTAAAGCACTACCCTAGGTCACTTCGCACCTTACCCCGCACCTTCTAGCTCTGCCTGTAGGGTGACCCTACTTGATTGTTTCTACCGACTTTAACCTTCAAGATGCAAAAAGTAATACACATGTACACGGGGAAAAGGTAAAGTGTGTAAATGAAGAAGTTTATTCATACTTCGCGGTTTGTAACACTTTGATGATACTAACCAAACTCTCAAGTTTATTATCGGTGATCCATGAACGCACCCATGTGTGCCTAAAAATATTCTCTTGGTCAGCTAATTAATACACTAGGGGTGAACATACATCTCACTTACCTCTAGAGGAGTAAATTCATAGGACATAATGAGATGGGGAGAGAAGTCGGTGGTGTAACACATGGTGGATCAGGAGTTTGGTGAGTGGCTAGTAGACATAAATGTTTGAGCAGGAGTTGAAATTGCGTGCTGGTAGGCGACCAATTCTGGAAGGAAGGTGGAAGCTGGAGTTGATCTGCGGGATGCTGGGGGGTCAATAGTGTAAAAGGAGAGTAGAAACTGGAGTTGAAGATGTGGGCTCCTGGGATTAGGGGTGGGGGTCAATTGGTCGAATTTTCTCCTCGCGGCGTCGCACTCGCGGCGCCGTCACCACGACTTGCTGAAGTCGGTGGAATTTCGCTCGGTATGCTGCGGGCTAGTATCATGAGGGATCTTCAAGCCAGCACGTTGGAAGCTTTGGAACTTCTTATATGTATGTTGTGGTTGCTGCTGTTTCAACGATAAAACTACAAACAACTCGCGCTCGCCGCGGGCCCGCGCAAAAATTCGACCTATCGACCCCCACCCATGGATTAGTGATGGTAGGGAAGAAAAGTTGGATATGAAAAGGGGAGCCGATGATGAAAACGGGTTTTGTAATGATGCTGAGACCATATGCAACAGGTGGTACCACATGCCTGGGGCCATGGTAAGATGAGAGAGGGGAAAGGCTCATGAACTGGAAACATGGGGGAGGCGGGGGGGTGTCGTGAAAGGTGAGAGAGGTGATGTAGTAGTATCCATGCACAGGCGGTCCACGTAGAACGCATGCGATTGTGCTGGGGTGATGGAAGTGGCAGAATCTTGAAGGAGAAAGTTGCAGTGTAAGTCTGGAAGAATTCCTATGCGAAACTAATACCTATGAAAAGAGATTAACTGCTCTTATCAGATCTGCATGAATACCTCTTACATGTACTTTCACAAAGTAATAGGTAAAAATCGATACATCCTGTCAAGTACGGTTTGAGAGGTCTACCCTGTGATTTAATTCTCCTGAAAGCAAGTGAGATGTTTATTAACCCTTAGTGTATTAATAAGCTGACGAAGGGAATGATTTTACGATGCGTGGCGCGATCATGGGTCATTGATATTAAACTTAAGGATTTGGTTCGTATCAATGATGTGTTACTGCAAACTACGAGTGAACTCCTTTATTTATACATTTTCACCTTTCTCCGTGTACATGTGTATCACTATTTGCATCTCAAAGGTTAAAGTCCGGGGATGGGTCCCCACGGCGGTTCTGTGCCCTCATGTCAGAATTTCGCGTTGCGACGTTCTCCGCGCTACATTTGCGCGCGAGCTGACTGCTCTCGGTGAGAATCGCGTGTAATTGCGTAAGAGGGGTGGCCACCGTATCTACGCCAATTTTCATCCATTTTAGTGCCATGTTGAGCTTGTTTTCGAATTGTTTTTGTCTCAATAGGCAGAATTCGGTTACAGTTCCTTTAAGTGTTCTCAGATCACTCATGGCAAATAATAACTTTTTGCATGCATTCATACCATTTCAATGTTCTTCGCCCTCCTATATGCATCATTTTTGCTCGCGGAATTTTTTCTGCCTCATACGCAGTATTATAAAGTGGATAACATATTTGTATTGTATCGGAAAGAGATGCAGTGCTAAGGACGTTTGCACAGGTCGGTCCAGGGGGAAGAAGCTTGGTAATGAGTGAATCACTTCCGCCGTAATGCAGAAGTCCGTTCTTGCACACTAGATGGTCTCACTCACTTCGGGGTTCCTTTTTCCTAGGCAGAGGCAAAAATTATCTACTCTAATACCCTCGTATTGATATGCTAGTAAGGATGATACATAGTATAGGAAATGGAATAAGAGCATGCAAAATGCTATCATCAACCAGGGGTGAACCAAAACAAACGTTCAAAAGCAACCAAATTCTGTATAATGAGACGAAAATAATTTGAAAATACGCTCAGAATAGCGGGGAACTGAATAAAAGTAAGCGTGGATACGGTGACCGCCCTTCATATGCAATTACACCGCCCATCAAGCGCAGTCAACACGGGCGCGAACGTGCTGCGCGAAATCCTGACATAAGGGTACACACCCCCGACGTCGAATGCTATGCGTCCCCAGCCACTCGCCGGGGAGAGGCTCCACTTACCAAATCCCAGGGATGCGTCCCCGACCGGCAAGAGGGCAACTTTTGAGTTTGATATTTATTATTATTATTATTATATAAAAAATTTGTGACCATTGCGACCGAAATTCAAATGGAGCAGACTCGATGGTGGATCGCATCTTGAGCGAAAACGGAGACACACGATCAAACGTGCGAAGATGGAGACCGTATTCCAGTACGGAGGGCATCCCCATGATAATGCCGCATGTCAACGATGGTACGGCATGGAAAGTCAACAGTGTGGTAAACAATTCTTCGCTCCCTATACAACTCATATTCAGACCATCTTCTATCTCAAACGGTTGCTTACCTACTCTAGACCCTATGAGGATAAATGCGGGAAGGTTGCAATTATTGCACTAACGATAAATATGAAATTTCCGGGGGGTCCGCCTGATAGGGCGTGGCCTACGGGCTTGGTTGAGAATGTATCAAACTCTCTCACTCCGCCACACGCTCTCACCCTTGCCACGCACTCTCTCTCTCGCCAATCATCCATGTCCATAGGCCACGCCCTATCAGGCGCTACGGAATGTTGTATATGTCAGGGATGTGGGCAAAAATACGTGGGAGAAACAAAAAGACCTAAACTACTGGACGAAGATCGTAGGGCCTTGAAACCCTACATCATATTTAAGTAGTAATTTCTCAATACATAGGACACAAAAACATGCCTACGAAGCACCTCCAAACTCATCGTTAAAATACGGTGGGAAGAAAAATCCTCGAAGCCCTGAAAATAGGAAGGTTATCCCCAGCAATGAACAGCAGAGACGAGCTACGTGACTCTCTTGAACTAGTGACTCTAGTGTTGTGCACCGTGAAATAAATGTGATACCAAAGGCATATTCATAGTTCGTCTGCGCTATTCAAAGGTTAGATCAGGGTGTGTCAACCAATTCTGCTCCACAACCAGGATCCCCACCTAGGCGTAAGGATAGTGTTCCGATGGCAGCAGCAAATCGGTACAGTACAAATAAATCAGGCGGCTCTAAAGTAGAGTCTCTCCATAGAGTTTAATTTTTACCCTTTCAGGCTTGACAAAGGTGCTAGACGCCGAAAACTTGCCTATGAGACTCAAAGCCTTTTTGCAACAAATTTTTGCAACCTATTTTGTAAAGCCTAGTCTTTTGGAATAAATTTGCAAGTCTCACATTGTTCAATACATATTTAGATCAATATGAGGCTTCGGGATAAGACAATACTCACTGTGGTTGTGATGGTTGAGCAGTGTGAAATCGTGTTCTCCACTACCACTTGCCTGACACATGGTTACAAAAAGACCGTTTGAAAGCATGCGCCATAGCAACTCTGCGTCTCTGTCTCCCCTGGGAGCTCTCGGCAGCATAGCAAACGGCCGGTCGGGAAGCCTCCCCGGGCGGGACGTGCATAGCTTACGGCCCCTGCCGAGAGCCCCTTGGCAGAAAAAGAAACAGAGTTGCAATGGCACGTACTTTTAAAGGGAGACGGTCGTTTGGCGCGGCTCCTTGTAGCTAATTTGCCAATGGGGCACATGGGCCGTAGTTGCCAACCCAACACCGACCATTCGACGCATCTTCTGCGTCAGGCAATTTGTCCGCAGCGACGGTGGACATCAGAAATACATGGCTTGATTACTTGCCTTGAAATTTCCTCCCGTATGTGCACCACAATGAGGCAAGGATACCGCAAGATGAGTAAGGTTAATGATGGTTCCAGTCATTTAGCACTCTTCATAGCGGGATCGCTGGAACTTCTACGCACACCGCACAAGAAGTTGGTCCAGGAATTTGCCACCATGGCTTTGTTCATTGGAGGAGCAGTAGTTCTATGAAGACGTTCGGCACTATTCAACTATCACTACCCCAGATACCGCGAATTGGTCAAAAAAAAATTTTTTTTCGCTGAAACTTTGTCCAGGGTTGTTATTCGGGGTGCTGACCACGAATATGACATCCGTTTTTGGCGTCTGCGCCAAATTGGTGCACTTGCACCACGTTGCTGTCGTTAAGTTCCATTACAGTGTTAATATAGTAGGGGCACCACAGTGTTCCCGCAAGTTTTGCCTAAGCTTCAAGAAGGAGGACAACCTTTCATCTTTGAGGCTTAGGCGAAAATATACACTTTAGTGTGCAGTGATGTCTGTAGGATAGTATCAAATGAAAGACGACAGAGGAAAGATGACGCTCTGAGCACTGTAGCAAAAACGAACGTGACTGGCGTAATCTGGAAAGGCTCTAAAAACGGCGCTCGTGATAAAAACTAATGTCATATCCGTTATCAGCACCCGAAATAACCCCCTTGGTCAAAGTTTCAGCGACTTTGGTGAAAACGAGTTGTTGCAGCAACATGGTGCAATTGCACCAATTTGGCACAAACGCCAAAAACGGATGTCATATTCGTGATTACCACCCAAAATAACCCCCCCCCCCGGGCAAAGTTTCAGCAAAAATTATTTTTTTGACCAACTCGCGATATCTGGGGTAGTGATGGTTGAATAGTGCCAGACGTTCTAACAAGGTGTTAGTAAAACCACATACCTCGACTCCTGCTGTTTGGTCCCTCCTGAATTTGTTGAAGTGCGTTGTTGAGGATATGAGCAGCAACGACGTATTGTTTTCTTTCTTCATTATTGTTATTCAACTTTCGGTAAATACGCGCTTGCTCAGTGTGACACAAAACAGCATGTTGTGATAGCTCATCATCTCTGAAGGTACACACAGAGTCAATCAGCGAAAGTGAGCACGCAACAACCAGATGAGGGTAGGTTTTGTTCTCTGCACAATAGAACAACAGTAATCGAGCGTTATGTCGACGTCCATCTCAGATTTAAACAAATTTGGAACAGTGGAACATCTGTTAATGACACTTTTGCAAGTAACACTGTCAATTATACGTAAGTCAAGCTCAAGCGATTATCTGTGATTCACCGTTAAGCCCCGTCAAACTGCATTTCGACTACTACGTTGCTCGAAACGGTGGCTGAAATGATCCAATTTATCAGTTTTCAAAAAAAAAATAAGACACCTTCTCTAATGAATTCATATCTCTCGCGGTCAACGACAAAGTAGTACGGGAGGCAATGTAAGGCCGCGGTCATACTTTGCGCAGCTGCGTTAGTTGACGACGGTGCCGGCGTCAACTCACGCAGACACTTGCGCGAGTTGACGCCGGTACCGGCGTCGAACTCACGCAACCATTTGCCAGCCGCAGACGACGGCGTCAATAGATAATCCGCAGAGTTTGCGAAATTCTTGACCCAATCACACTACAGTATGGTGATTGTGGCCGATTCGAATCTTGGCAGTGTGCCAATATGGCGATCGTGGCCGCTTCGTGTATTGGCACAGCGCCAAGATTCGAATCGGCCACAATTATCATACTGTAGTGTGATTGGGTCAAGAATTTTGCAAACGCTGCGCATTATCTACTGACGCCGTCGTCTGCGGCTGGCAAATGGTTGCGTGAGTTTGACGCCGGTACCGGCGTCAACTAAGGCAGCTGCGCAAAGTATGACCGCGGCCTAACCAAGGAAGCAAAATTCTAGTAAGGCCCAACACGGGTGTACCTGTGGTGTCACTGCCAATATGAAGTGGGAAACAGCCCAGTTAAAATTGCTCTCACCCACGAAAGGTCCTCCGACAGTCCTGCAGTCATCGCCAACAGCTTCCGAGGAATTACTACACTTGAACCGTTTTTAGAAGAATATAAGCTTAATCGAGGTGACTAGGCTTTGAGTTGTCAGAACAATTTATCCTATGAATCATTAATAGTATGTATACGGCGGATTTTCCACAGCACATTTCACATCACAAGAGTCTAATATTGATATTTAATGCGTATCATAGCACACATCTCTAAAACGAGGTAAAAGACAGAGTGTAATTCTTAAATTCTGGAGCAAACAGAAATAAAACTCCAAGTAACGCACTGCATCTCTGCGCTGAGAGAAGTGAGTTGAGTTATGGCCTGTGCAAATCCTGTTTTCTTTAGAAGCTTTCTGCTTGTGCCCTCAACGACGGATTTAAACTCCTCCCATGAATTGAGATATGTCGTCATCTAGAAGCATGTAGTACAAATAGGTGACAGTCACCATGTCAAAAATCGCATCGCGGCGTGACAGTGAGCTCAAGCTCAGCATCGGCGAGCTTAAGGTGATCATAAGAGGCGTGATCGGACCAGAACAATCTCATGGTGCTAGCATGCATTTTTTGTTGACGAAGTTGACCTGGATGTGGATGGCCTTGGGTCAACGCAAAGTTTTCTGCCAAGAACCTAGTGTCTGAGTGTGTGCACTGAATTAATCGTTTCTGTGAGGGTATTAATCGGCGTCAAGTTCGGTGTGTGCAAGATGCTACGACTAACAGAGATTTCCGCTCCTCAGGGTTACGATGGACATTCATCAATGTGAACTTGGCTCACTGCGCGCCTGCACAACTCGATGCAAAAATGTATTTCGTCGTCACGGTATATTCATGTCATCACGTCAGCAAAATAAGTAGTCAAGGTGTGTCAAGCTTTCTTGGGCTTGCCAATATATTTACCCTAAAGTCTGATAGAAAGTCCGCCCGCACGCGGTGTCGCGCGCGGCACAGGCAGCCGTAGTCTTCAAAGAAACAAAGATGGAGGAAATTGAGGAAGCTATGATTGGTGAATTGTTAATAACGAGTTTACGTTGTATTGTATATTGTATTTGTTAATATAAAAGGAGTAGCAAGTAAAGCTGGGGTCGTGCGAAAGGTGAACACAGAAACTTCACAGTTGGCAGAGGATGAACGAGTGAGAGGAAAATCGTTGTTCAACGAGGGTTTCAATGCAACGATGGTTTTGGCGATGGAACAGCGATTAAATAAAAACATTACCTCATTTCTGTTATGATAACGGTGCAGAAAACCTCACATACATGCGTCTTTCACCTTCTTTTTCCCCTGCAAAACGCGCTCCTTGCCGCGTCAAATTTTTGCACCTGATGTGAGCCCTCCTTATAGTCTTCAAGCCCTTTGAATTACCTGAACAACTTATGATCATCAGAACACGGGAGGAATAGTAAAATTGACCCAACAAAAACCAGATATACAAAAAGCGGCATCACGAAAAGGATGAGGTACGGAGAGGTAGCTGCTTTAGTTTGCGACAGTTTCTACTCAGTTTCTGAGGAGACGATTGCCAACAGCTCCTTAAGGACCTTGAACCAAGGGTCATTGTTAGATGAGATGAGTGAGAGTTTTAATGTTGTGAATGCTGTGAAATTGAAATGAAATTGGGATTGCGTGGGAAGTTTAAGATGAATGATCATTGTTACACGTGTTAAACGAAGATATTGATATGTGGTATTTTTAGATATGAGAAATAAAGTTGTATGAACAATTTCTACAATTCTATCGTTCCTAAGAACGAAGGGTGCATTGCGATCCTGTGCTTTGAAGACTGCGCCTGCGTCCGCCGCTGCCGCGTGCGACACCGCGTGAGGGCGGACTTATCTATCAGATTTTAGGGTACTTCCCTTTGTGCCTCATATCTGTGCCTAGTAACTGGCCTAAACAGAGATACTGTTCTGTAATCAAAGTAGGGTCTTGGAACGATTTTCGCTCCAATCGTCGACGCTACGGGAGTTAGGGGGCCACGCGGCAAAGGCACTGATCGCGAGAGTGTTCATTGACGCGTACCTGTGCGCTCAAGGTCGCAAATGCAACCATCAGTGTGACACTCAAATTTATTTTTACCTGTGCTTCAGTATGTCAGGGTGAGGTTCCTCCTTAACTAACAATAAGGATTAGGCAAAAATAGCGTACGAAACCGAACATAGTGATGTGTGCCCTCAACTACATTAGCACCGCTTCATTTATGCAGTAAAGATAGCCAACAAACAATTAAACATTCTTCTGAACGTTATTGGAAAAGTGATTCACGCATCGTCATGCGTATTCACCGTAGCTTACAGAGCAGGGAACAGGTGCCACTGGCGTGAGGTACGCAGTGACACGTGCCAGTGCACTGTCTTGGCGAGAGGGCGCAGACGAGTAGAAAATGGATACGGCCAGATCGTATCTAAACCTAAGGTGCGACAGCGCGGGCGGTCGCGTGCGCATCGTTGCTGGGGCGCGCTAAGCGGCGCCGTACTGAGTGTAGGAGTCTCCTTGGATGCTTTCTTTGTATCTGATACCTCGTTGTAATCTGCATTACTCGTAAATCGTTCGTCATATCGACCGTTGACGATAACCCCTCGTATTTCACAACGTAACCGACCATTTTCGCACTATTGATTTCACGGCTTCATTTGTTGAAGAATGCACATAAATGTCTGAATTCGATCCACTCACGTATTTTGAACACCTCCCTTTATCCAGTACTGATATAGATGGTGGGGGACACTCCACTGCGCTCGGCGTCCGGCGCTATTACGCCTAGGCTTTTGCCTAAGCCTTACTTTGGAGGGAAACCTCTACCCTGCCCCCTTAAAGGAGGCTTAGGTAAAAATATACAGTTGAGCGCACAAACTGATGATTGTGGGTCGGTTTCGACTGAGGGACGACAGCGCAACAGTGAGGCCCTCCCCCACAACTACATTAGCGCCACTGCACTTCCTTTTATGGTGTTCTGAGGACGTATGATTGATGGAACAGACCATTTCCATTTAGTGATTGAATATAGTGCGCACAAAAGTGAGACTCGGAGTGTTGCTTTAACAAATAACGAAGTCGTGAAACGTCAGTTCTTTTGATCCTTTTCACACAACTAGCGGCTGATCATTGGTGATCTGGTGATTGGCTATTGAAATATCGAAAGGAATAGAAATATCTCCCTCATCTAGACTTTTTATAGCGCCTAATATAGCTAACTACACGAAATAGACGATAAGTGTGAGTTGATCCGAGCATCTACGTCGAAATCGCTACGGCGCCACGCAATCCCTCTTTTTCAAAAAGTTTGGCGCGCCCCAGCAACGATGCGCACGCGACCGCCCGCGCTGTCGCACCTTAGGTTTAGATACGATCATACGGCCAATGCCTTCTCCGCATGACCCCTAACTCCTGTAGCACCCCATTGCCCCTAAGGCTGAGTTCATACGCATCTGAATCGGCGGATCGGCGTGCCCGCGATGAAATTTATGGGGGACGGTGGTTGTTGGTACGACTTCGCCCTGTTCACAGCTAATTAGTATTGCTTCGCACATGAGGTGCAAGGTGACCCTAATTAGCTGCGAGAACTCACGGATTATCATGTTGCCCACACTGATCCATAAAATGAGTAAAAAAACAAATTAGGCAAGCAATATGAATGGGTCAATCTTCTTGAAGGAGCAATTTGCAATTTCACAAACTTTGTAAAATATGGTCATCTTAGACTCTATTCATGAAGAGAGGAATATTGGTGATGGCAATAAACTCCGACTTCCGATGGATCCTCTAAATGCACTTTTACATTAGAAACAAAATATGACACGTACTGAAATGGAATGAGATTGCCAATGAAGGAAAGCCTTCCTTCTGCAGTACCTATGACAGCAATTAAGCTAATCGAAAGAGGATGGTTTCCTTGCAGACGAAGCACTCGCTACTTACCCTCTGGGGACTTTACTCATAAGTAGTGGTCTTTCGAGGCATTTTGAGGTTTTGAGGAGCGACTTTAGGCCAAATTCAACACCTCATACTGCAGGCGCACGTCCAGCTTTGTGACTAATAGTGAAGTAACAGTAATTAGCTGCGAAAAAGGCGTGGTCGTACCAATAACGAGCGACCCAGTTTATGGTGGTCCCACGTAGGACCACGCTCACATGAACGACTTGTCATTTCACAATCCTCCATATTTAATCAGTGGTTATCTTGATTTTGGCATACAGCCAGGGTTAAATAAAGTTTAGGAGGGGGGAGACGCAAGATTTTCACCGACGCCACTTTCCTTCCCTAAGCTTAGGATGAAGCAGATGAAACCTATGCTTTGACGGATGCTTTTTCATGCGGGAAGAGGGTATATCAATTTTAGCCTAAGCCTAGAGAGGGAAAGGAGCTTCGACGTCGACGCAAAGTTGCGTCTCCCCCTCCCCCTCCAACTTTATTTGACCCAATAGCCAGATTCGCGGATGCGCCGATACTCTCATTTCATCGGTCAGCGCATCCTGTCTATGACGCCGATGTGCCGAATTTCTCGAATCGCGGATGCGCCGGACATCCCTAATCGCGGATGCGCTGATTTTCTATCAATACATAGCTTATACTTAACGTTGAAATTCTCAAATCGCGGCACCATTGCGCTCATTTTGTCCATCGTAAGTATCTTTACCTTGACGCGGATACACCAAAAACCTCATTCTGTTGGCTAAGCGCGGCCTATAGGCACGTTTCTTGCATGATGGCATCCCACTTTGGCAATCTTTGATCACAAATGGTTCTTTAAAAAAAACCACTTTTACTTTGTACTATTAGTAAGTAGCCCGCTTCACATGGACAAATCCGCAAGAAAAGTAATCAGTGACAAGCACGTGTCAATTTTCCATTGTTTCATTGTACGATGAAACCTTTATTACATTTCATAATATCCGGCTTTGTATTGACCAGCGATGGCAACAAATGTAAATATGTACAAAATTAAAACATCTTTGTAAGCAAGTGAACTTACTAAAAAAATGAATTTCGATTGAAAAGGGATTCCAAAAACGCAGTAGCTATCATCTAGGACCAATGGACTTTTCCGTCGTCCTCACAATCACAATAATTACATTACACAAAAGGAAATGCGAGGATCATCATATACCCGGTCGTAAGTCAAGAAAAAGGGATTTTGATTATACCACATATACAATAACCATGACCTATACAGTACAAGGTTAATAAATGAAAACTATACGAACATAATAAATGTAATTGGCCCATTCAATAAAGCAGTTAACCTGAAGGATATGTGCAAACAAGGGTAATGATGCTAAGATTGCCGAATTTCTTTCTCTGGAATCCAAGGTGCTAAATCCCGGTTCTTCTTCGTGGCTTTCGATTAATGTACGAGATATGCGACATGCATGTGAGAGTCAAGGTAGATTAGCTCGACGTGAACACTTGAACTGTACTGCGCCCACACTAACACACGACATAAATTGAAACTGCGAAAAAGATATGTTCTAAGTTTTCAGACTGGCCAATTATTAAGACACCTAGCCAAAACAGTGAGTGTTGACCTGAACAAAAACTTCACGGGTATGTACCATTAGTCAAGTAAGCAACACAGGTAAAGTAGCTGAACTATACGCCCAGAACTTCCTGGACAAGGACAACAAGGTCGTGCTTCTGATCCCGTCTGCTATTAAGGATAAACGGATGATTCTGAAAAATAAATATAATGCATATAGAACTAGTCAGCTGTTTGTGCAACTCCCGAGTTATACAAAGGTAAAGTTCATGCCACCTCCAGATTATTTACCTAACGATAGGAGATCCGAGCGAAGTGGCCGTGCACTAAGAAACATATTACTCGACGAGTTTTGAATGGTGATTGTACTCGCCTTCTGGATTTGCAAACCCATTCACGCCATTCACAACAGAGTTACAAACAAAGATATTCAACAAACGATAGGAAAAGCATGGCCCAGTGAAGAAAACAAAAGCTTCCAGCCATAAACGATTGCCGTCACTTCCAGCAGCGCCCCATTGCCGCGCGCTTTCGTCCCAAACCATTGTCGCCGCCTGTAGCAGCATATCACTGCTCAAGCTCTCACGCAAACCATTGTCACACGTTCTCACCTCGAACCATGCCGCACCTTACAGTTCCAAACTTTCGTCGCTGCTTCCAACGACAAACCACTGCATACGCTTTAAGGCACATTGCAATAACCAGACTCCCTGACTGGTCAACTGAGCGAAATGGGTGGCGTCGGAGTTGGTCCGAGCAGGTGTAGCGCCGTGATAACGCACCGTGGCGGGGCCAAAAAGGTACAACCTGGATGGTTACCTAAGGATCTACTTCAAGAAGGTATGTCGCCCTATCCGGTCATGGCAGAGTGTGCCTTTCACAAACCATAACGTATTTATCTAATAGCGAGCAAAGAAGAAAGCACACATTCGAATACTTACTTCTACATAGTAGCGCTTTTGTCAAAATATCCCATGATGTAACTTGACATCCAGGCTAATAAAAAAAAGAGAGATAACTCCTTGGTCCAAATAAGTGATAGAGACAAAATAAAGTAAATCCCACCAACAAGGCCTTGTACTTCGGGCGACATTTGAAATCTTTCTGAAGGCACAGCGAGATAAAGTCGTGGAAATGAATGGTGAAGTTCATATTCTGCAAACAGAAACAGCTGCAATTTTTCAAGGTGTCCTAAGTGTTTGCTGCTGCCATGAGGTAATAAAGATAGCATAAACCAGTTTATTTCGAGGTGTACCGTCATAATACTTGAAACTCAAAGTTGGGTAACTAAAATGAAAGCAATAGTGACCAAATAGGAAAAAGGGAGAAGATATCACAACCTCGATACTGGCTCAAAGACCTGTCACTCGTGGTTGACGGTAGAGGCCCCGGACGATAAACAATCGCAATTTTGAGAAAAAGCTGGGCACGGAGCGCTACTACCGGACGGATTTGTAGGCGACGATGTCGGTGGTAGGGACCGGCCACGGAGAGTAGAAAGGAAGGAATGACGGCTCTAATTCGTGTTTCAACACACCTTAAGGATCAATTCTGACATATGGTAAGAGCTATCGTAACGTTTGCAGTTCGTTAGGTTGCACACATTGCACACACGAGACATGCTAAGACGTCGAGTGTGGATCCAAGGGATTTTCTTATCACATACACCTTTTTTTCTTACCCTCTCGCTTATTCTACCACTTATTGCTTCACTTGATTGCTGCTGTTAGTTGTTTAACTTGAAACATAATACAAGAACAAAAATGGCATCTTCTACGGCGAGCAGCTCAGAAAGATAATGTTGCAATTCGAAGAGATACCCGAGAAATGCGAATACAGACCACAACAACGCTCTTTTGTCTAGGTTTCTCGCTTCTGAACTCGAATACTCGTTTTAGACCGGTCAGCTCTTCTTCTTTCTTCCTACCACTCCCGGTTCCTTAAAAGGAACACAAGAGTAATTTGAGCATTCAGGAGTGCGGACACATGATCATCATACAACGCTTGGGGCACAAGGCAATGATGTGCGGCACAACTTGCTACGTATATACATACGTCTGGAAAAACCGTTTTATTCTTATTGTCATGGTTCTACGACAGGTTCGGCTTCACACGCCTTCATGCCGAGACTTGAAGCAGTGGTGTAGGAGCGCAGAAAGAATACATGGGTTGAGAGTTAAAATCCATTTGGAAGCGTGTAACTATCAGAAAAAGATGGTACCATTGGATCTCTGTTAAACCAGGCTCTGGATATACGAGGGTTTTTCCTGGATTCGAATCTCTCCCTTCCTCTCCTCCTATCACCCTTTCGTTTTCGGTTCAGTACGCGAATTTTATAACCTAAACTTAGCATCAAAAAAAAATCACTCTGCTTATTGTTCTGTTCCGAAATCCATGTCAGTCTAAATGTGTGAAAAACAATGTGAGACTGCAGAATTTTATTTCAAAAGACTCGAAAAATTGCACAAAATATTGCGAAAGAAATTTGAGCTCATTGGCAAACTCTGGCGCATAGCGCCTTTTTCAACCCTGAAATAAAGCAATTTATTTTATTTTTTATGGAATGTTTTTATTTTATTTTTATATAGAATAAAATATCTAACTCAGAAAAAGGGCTTGGAGCCGAAAGCTTGCCAACAGGCTCAGACTTCTTCTGCAATATTTTGTGAAGACTTCTGAAATAAAATTTTGGAGCCTCACACTGTTTTCATACAACTAAAAATCACCCTTCAATCGAGAATCTACTGATAATGAGAGGTGCAGCAATTCTAAACCGTGGTTGCGTAATTGTAACGTTTGCGTACGGACAGTATAATGAAAAGTAGTCACTACAACGACATTGTAAAGATTGGTTGCAACAAGCTCAAAGTAAGTGCTTGAATAAAACTCACCGCAGGAAGAGTGGGTGATGGGTCACGCACGATAGCAGCCAGTATCGCGAACTCAGAATCGATATGAGAATACGGATACCTCCCAGTGGCTAGCTCCACTAAAGAAATACCTACTGACCACACATCGCTTCGGATGTCGTAATCCGAATTGAACTAGAAATATCTGCTTGACTGACTAGGCGAAAGGAAAGCAAATATATACTGGCAAAGAACAAACTCGCGGATCGAAACGCTCTGGCGCCATGTACGGAGGGCATCCTGCTTGTACAGTGTGTGCACGAGATTCAATCAGTTGCCCACTGATACCAAAATCGCAGAGTTTCACAGCACCGTTCCAGTCCATCAGAATATTAGACGGTTTCACGTCACGATGTATCACATTCTGAAAGACGAAGGAAGGTAACACAACAAACTACGCTTTTTCGATATAACTATGAACTTGCACTGATGCCTGTTTCAGCGCAATGTCATTTGATGAATTGAAAACCAGTCTGCATCAAACACACAGTGCCACATCAGAACATCCACAAAAAAAATTTCGGCACTATTTAATTCACGCCACCCCACATTGTCGCATTTGAATAACGTCAAAAAGCTGTTATCGGAAAGCGAGAGGTTTCTGACAGCCGTGCGACAGAATGGATAGTGTTCAGAAGAGTCTAGGTCACAGTTGCTTGGTAGATGTAGTACAACTTTCGATCACAATCGAAAAGTTTGGATTGCAGATTCATGTGTTCAAATGCCGAGTGTGGGTACATGTTTATCTACGCGAATTAGATTTTGTTCTCAGACCTGAAAAACACCGGCCACTAAATCCTTTCACACAACTTGAAACCTCAGGGAGCAAGAAGAAGGATCTAGCTGTAATTTAGCAAGAGCTGATCTGGATATTATCCTCAGAGAAATGTTGTCAGAAACAGTTTTCTATGGGTGATTAACGGAGCGCACGAGTGAAACACTATTTCAAATACGAACTCTACAGTCCATGCGAGGTTTGCCGATGCGACGTCATACTGAAAAAAAACTGGCATCTAATCGTACTGCTCCTAACCTTCCGTTGATAGCTACTTCCGCAGCATTGGGTGTGCAGACGTAGTACGAATCAAGATGTTCTTAAGAGTAATTTCACGCAATAATAACGCGCATCACCTTTGAACACCTCAACTGTGTTAAAAGAAGATATTAGATCCATTCCGCATTTCCATTGTAAATCTATTGCTCATTATAGGGAGACACTCGTTCATTTGAGACGATGAAGTTATAATTTTCATCATGTTCATAAGCACAATAAGATCAATCGAGCAAGGCTCAGCATCTCGGGCATCGGTGCAGTACGAGTATAAGCACGAACACAAAAATATACATGAAAAGGATCAACATGAACTACTCACGAGTTGTTCCTTTAGGTAGTCGAGACCCTGCACAATGCTCACTGTCATCTTCCCGATGTACCCCTCAGCGATTCGAATTCCCAAACGATTTGCACTCCGTAGAAGGGTATGGAGACAAGATGCCATAACTTCCATACAAACTTTGACGCTCGTCTGCAATGATGCTAACAACGAGTACCGCAAAAAAGCACCTGAGATATAACCGAGTGTCTTCCTAATGCACTGCTTCCATCCTAATCGGTCACCTCATTTGTTTGGTGGAGTCAATCTTTTGTAGGTTGTCTACGGACTGCCATTCATGATTCAACATTCAACTGCAGGAGGTGCCAAGAAAAGAGTATTTTTGCTCACGGCTCACATCCGTCACGTATACAAAACACAGGGAAACGGAAGAGATAAAAGAATTCGGGCAAAATATTCCCAAAATGTTCCTTAAAGGAACCGGAAGGGGGTCCGAAACAAGAGAAACATACAAAGAAATGAGCATTTCGTAACGAACGCAGAAGGTTAGAAGCGATAATCGGTGAAAAAACCCGAACTCGAAAGTGCATCGCTGCGGTGTGTATTCGCGCCTCATTCGCATCATCGCACTGGCGTTCCGAGTTGCCCGCTGTAGGAGACGGCCGCGGGCCAACTTTAGTTGTAGCACCTGACTCCCAGCGCATTGGAGTGGCCATTCCCAACTAGATTAACATTCATGTAAGTACATCTAGAAACAATATAAGAAAGAACAAAGGAGAAGGTAAAAGGAATGAACAACTTTATAATGGAAACATCTTCTCTTGGCACCATGCCAAGGCGTCAAATTGGCGAGTTTGTGCAATGGCGGTCACTTGAACTCGTCCACACTACGTCTGGTAAGCCAAAATTACTCCCTTACGGTGTCTTTAAGGAACCAGAGCAAGCTGAGACTCAGTATTTTCACCTTCATCAAAATACGGAGCCTTCAGTCGGCGCAGCTGGGCTTCAGAGCACCTATGGTATCAAGGTCCACCTAAAACAGTGGGACCGGTTTCCGTGGTAGGTCTTTTGTGGGATGCTTCCTATGGATTGGCCCTTCGGTTCATGGAAGTCACTGAGCCCTTGCTGCTCAGACAACGCTGCTATGCTCCGAAGTGTCATTTTCACACCTCTACCCCCCTCTGGAGGGTTTTCAGTGGTATGGCACATTTTGTTCGTGGAAGGATGCTGGGAACCTGGAAAAAACGGAATGCTTAGGAACCCTACCCAATATGAATTCCCTCAAGTACTCAGAGCGAACGGACCTTAGCAGGGTTGTGAACGAGAGTGACGAAATGTCGGATTTTGCCGTGTTGACGTGACACATCATGTTCACTCGCAATAAGCCCCCGATTCTGTTCGTGCAGAAGGCTGTTACGGAGTTTAGCGATAGAGCAGGTGTGTCCCTGAATTCGGGAATGGAAATACCCCGTCAGATTTTGCTGATGTTAAAGTAAAGTAGGATTGAAAGTGGAGGAGATAAAATTACTCTTTAGCACCCCTGCAGTATGTACACGCAGTATGCAATGAGCTGTTAACACGGTACAGTCCATATCGGAGCGCCTGATAGGGCGCGGCTTACGGACTTGGGTGAGAGTGTATCAAACTCTCTCACTCCACCTACACTCTCACTCTTGCAACGCACTCTCACTCTCCCCACTCACCCATGTGCGTAGGCCACGCCCTATCAGGCGCTCCGAAATGGAGTATACGTGCTTGTACGTCAGGATTTCGCACTGCGGCGTGCTGTGTTGATGGGTCTTCGAGCGAATCAACCCACTAATGCTAATGGCCGTATGTAGTTGCCATGCACTCCGCTACAGCGGCGCCCGTCGCTCGTAGGCGCCATGCTGCGACGCGAAACTCTGACGATAAGTGTACAGAACCAAGGTAAGATGTAACGCCTACTGTTTGCATTTTTGTAGTTTGTCTTGGTTAATCTTTTTAGACTTGAGGCAGGAAGGGTAAATAATGGTGGAATATGGAAGACGAGATGTCAAGCAGTGCAACAGCAGAGAAAACTCTGAATACGGTTAAAAAAAGCGAGAAAGAGGAGTCCCTTCTCACTCCATTCCTTTCGGCCCTTTGCTTCACTGACCGCGCCGGTGAGGGTTAAGGTAGACAGCGGGGCCATACTTTCCAGAGATAAACGTTGCAGCACCATCGCAGCAACTCGGCCAGCGAAGCACTGCAGCTTGAAGAGAAGCGCGATGAATCGCGATATTGAGCCTTGAGGAGCGCTTTTCAACGCTACTTTCGCCACAGATTATCTTTCCATAACTAGTTTTCACCATTCTCAGTTCTGCTTCACTTCATTCTCTCCCCCACCCCCACTCCCTTACCCCCTCCGGGGCATTCGAGCCATTGGCACACATGTCTTCTGGATACATAAGCTATATACATGCGAAGCCGGCAACGAAGATCAGATTCATAAACGAGGAGCTACTAGATCACAAAAATCGACAGTTAGGCGGCCTCATAGGCAAATTGCCTAATCTACTTTAAATGTGCACAATACTGATGTATACATTAATATGAGAAACTAGCTGTGAGCTTATTGAGAATCAACATCACCGAAAAGAATCAACAAAGTCTTGGTGACATTAGGAAAAAAGACGCATAAATTCTGTTCAACCCGATATTTAGCATGTCCTTTAGATCCTTTGGGCTGTAGACAAACGAACTGTTCTCACCTTGCCCCAAATTAGAAGCATAGGATAGTCAAAGATTTAGAGATGTAAAATTCCCACTCGAGGTTAAAAGATTTACCAAAACTTCCTTTACGCGGGATAAACTTGATAGAATATAACATCACTTGCCGTTGGTGCCATCTGAGGTCAGTATGAGTCCACATCATTCTTCACCACATCCGATAGAAATTCGCGCATCTGCTCAGTTGAAAGGATTTTAACAAGGAGGCGCCCGCGCCCCTTTAGGCCGCGGTCATACTTTGCGTTGTCTGCGGCAGGGCGTGGCCGCGTATCTTGCGTCTCCACACTGCCTCGTTGCCTGCGTCATCTCTGCACCTCCCCCGTGCCACTCTCTCTCGCTGCCTGTGAGAGAGAGTGGCACGGGGGAGGTGCAGAGATGACGCAGGCAACGAGGCAGTGTGGAGACGCAAGATACGCGGCCGCGCCCTGCGCAGACAACGCAAAGTATGACCGCGGCCTTACGCGCATGTCACATATGTGACACTGGCGCATTGCGCGCGTGCATACCCTGCTGCAAGGAAGGAAATTACGAAAATTCTATCCGGCATTGAGGAGGGCGAAGCTCCTAGAAAATTTTACAAAAGAAATATGATATAGGCAACTCCTCTTTATACCCAGTCGACGTAAAAATTTTTTTATGCATGTTGATATATAAAATGCTCGTCAAAGAAGTGTTACAAGAGCTCAAAGAACCAAATCCAGGCTTAGCTCTCATTGCTATGAGCAACCATTGTTTGACTTTGAAATCTCATAAAAATGTTGAAATTGGAGGTATCACCCGACCATGTGTTAAATAAACTCAAAAGACTCAAAAGTTGTTTGACTACCGACTACTGAACCCCTTCTTAATGTGAGCAACACCGATGCCATACCGAGATGCATCTCCGGCGATGCACGCGGGCGTCAATTAATGTATCAGTGGACGACATATATTATCGCATCCCTTGAAATCCCAGCGAGAATTGTTTTTATTGTCTGCGGTTGTAAGTCGAAAGGCATTGGAAAGCTATTTCATGAGCACAAAATGCTAGATTAAAGTGGAGAATGTAATACCTCTGATATAAAGTAACCATAGCACAAAACTATGTGATGGGAAGCCTCTGCACGTGAAATGACATCCAAATCCATGATTATGCGTTTGTTATCCTCCATGCTCGATGTTCGAACCATGTCCTGAACATAGGCGGTAGTGATGTCATGGAGGACTAAAATGTTTTCTGAAAGGAACCTTAACGGCCATCACATGACCTCTGTAGCTCATCTTGGATACATGTCCACAGCTACCATTCCCAATATCGGAAATGAACTGCAGGTCTTGGAAATCTGCTTTGACAACCTCACCTAAAATGCGAATTTACTCTAGGACTACCCAATAATGTCCCTGCTTCAATTATACCCTTCAATCGCAAAATCCCTGAATTTGCCTTGACAGATTCGTACCGTCGCTCAATATCATCGAGTTCACGCTGGGCGCCGGGTCCGTTGAAATTAAGGGTGACTGTAAAAGAAAAAATGCAATGATGTATTTACTTTTGCACGGCTCCCCAACAAAACGATATAATGAAAATTCCAAAAGACATGGTGTCGAAAAAAAAAGAGTTAACTTTCAGCAATGGTCGAGTCGCTGATACACACGCTTATTTGGGTGCCAAACAAGAAAACTTTGTAGGCTGAATGTAAGCTCAAGAGACTTAAGCAAATCATATGATACAGTAATAGTTCGATTGTTTGACTGAGAGTGACGTTTCGGTTTCAGTGAGCGCAAAGTTCGGGGCTCTAATGTGGGAGCGGCAACGCCTTAGAGCTCCGAACGGAGCGCAGCCACAGACTGGACCGACTTGGACTGAAATCGCCACTACTCTGCTATTTTCCCGACCTGCTATTCCCTTATCAGTAAAAATCTACCATCTTTGATAATTCGATCCACACACGATATCTTCAAAAAGAACTCGAACACCACTGAATCGTCTAATACCTTTATGGTTTCAAACTTAACGACAAGCTCTAACGATGGTAGCAAAAACAAGCACACACCTGCCAAGCATTACTCAGGACAAAAGGTATCAGTGATGCGTCAATTACGTTCGAAGCAGGTCACTGGGAATGGATAAACGCTACCTACAACTTGAGACAATACCGTACACGACTCAAAATCAGCCATTATCTCAACAGTTCCTTCTCTACATCGCACTGCAATCTCCAGAAGATCTCCCTCATGTATCTAGTGTCAGCGTGTTGGAGAGAAGTTACCGCAACACCACACACGCCTAATGCAGATATCGGATAGCGACAAGGAAATCATAGTTCCGACAACGCAAAATACATAATATGACATTTAGCGCCTGCACCTAAAACCTCTGCAAAAGACTACCCGAACGTTTCGAGAGTGTGGCGAGTGTTCCGAGTTTTTAGGGGTCAGGTTGCCCATGGATTCGCTTCGCGAGACGTTTCAAGGTTTTAGCTACACAGTTGCCTCATGCATGTTAAGAAGAATGGCCGAAGAATAAGGATAAGCACATAATATGATTATACATATGATATTAACAATTAAGTCAAAACATCATAAAGTTTAATTCCAAACAAAATGCAGATGATATGCATAGAATAGTGCAGTGCTCTGCATAATTATACAGCCACCTATAAATTGTCCAAAAACTCTGTTCGCAGAGTGATTCAAAAAAAGTCTCTAAGTGAAAGATGTAGCCAGTGTGGACGCTCATTCGCGCATCCATACCAAAGTTTAGCCAAGAAATATAGAAGATTCTTTTCTTAATTTGTTTCGAAAATGGCGCTTATACCATTCTGCAAAATTATACAGCCACTGAACAGATTGACGCATTCGTCAGCCGAGAAACAACGAAAATGAGAAAAATGCTGATTTTGCGATCATTTAGTCTTCCATTGCTTCGAATAGCCACAAATTTTGGTGACATAGGTCGATATTAAGATTCTCAGGATGTTTTTAGACCACATGATGCCACGCTTCGATGACAACGTCTCTAAACTCCCTGACACCTTCCAATCGGTCTGAATCCTTTTCCCCATGAATCCCCAGATAATGTTTCATCACGTAAAGATCGGAGCCGTTCGTTATCAGGGTCAGAAGGTCCATTCGGTGACGGCTTCACCATGATCGAGTGTTCCAGCTGACACGGGATGGTCCATTAACTTACATGGAAACAAGATTTTGGTGAAGATTTCGAGACGCATGTCAGGAGAAGGGTACGGCGGACAAAGGCTCAGTAATTGGATAGTTCATCCTGTCGAGAACGAAACAAAAATTCGAATGATTACTTGGTCCCACACCATGACAAATCGTCCGAAAATCCCCTCAAGTTTGTACACCTTTCCCCTTTGGTTTTTTCTCCAGATTGTTCTGTCTAATGAAAAAAGGTTTCGGCTATGACGTCCCCGACGGCTACCGACGCTATCGCACAAGGGACAAACTTAAGTTTTCAAGAAGAACTTCAAAGAAGGAGGTGTCAGGGTGTGGGACAAAATAATCATTCGAATTTTTGTTTCGTTGTCGAAAGGGTGAGCCATCCGATCACCGAGCCTTTGTGCGCCGTACCCTTCTCCTGTCATGCGTCTCGAAATCTTCACCAAAACCTTGTTTTTTGTAAGTCAATGGACCATCCCATGTCAACTGGAACACTCGATCATGGTGGAGCCGTCACCGGAGGGACCTTCTGACCCGGATAACGAACGGCTCCGATCTTTACATGATGAAACATTATCTGGGGATTCATGGGGAAAAGGATTCAGACCGATTGGAAGGTGTCAGGGAGTTTAGAGACGTTGTCATCGAAGCGTGGCACCATGTGGTCTAAAAACATCCTGAAAATCTTAATATCGACCTATGTCACCAAAACTTGTGGCTATTCGAAGCAATGGAAGACTAAATGATCGCAAAATCAGCATTTTTCTCATTTTCGTTGTTTCTCGGCTGACGAATGCGTCAATCTGTTCAGTGGCTGTATAATTTTGCAGAATGGTATAAGCGCCATTTTCGAAACAAATTAAGAAAAGAATCTTCTATGTTTCTTGGCTAAACTTTGGTATGGATGCGCGAATGAGCGTCCACACTGGCTACATCTTTCACTTGGAGACTTTTTTTGAATCACTCTGCGAACAGAGTTTTTGGACAATTTATAGGTGGCTGTATAATTATGCAGAGCACTGTATATATATATACATATATATATATACATTCTATTTCAGAGCGCTTGTAGTGCGTGGCCTACGAACATGGATGAGAGTGTATCAAACTCTCCCGCCCCGCCACACACTCTCACTCTCGCCACTCAGGCCACGCCCTATCTAACGCTGTGAAATGGACTGTATATGGGCTTGAAGTGAATGTTAGTTTCGTTTTATAGTAAATTGGTGGGTGTATGTTAGGATACGCGGACTTAGACCTCGGCCTGAGATTGGCTCGCCGCGTGCGGCGACGCTTCGCAGATTGTCCGAGTTGTGTCAAAGCCGGCTGCTCCGGCAAGATGGCAAGCTGTGACTCTCCCATCAATCATTCATCAATCAATACGGTCATTATATTGCGTTCAGTATGCCGCTGTTTCGCTGAACTATGTTTTTTTTCTTTTTACCTGTGTTATTGTAATCCGGCGCGCGCGAATAGGTGTGGTCATCGCGTGACCTAGTGACCTCACTGACCGTGTGTCCCAACCGTCACTCATATTCTACCACTTACCACACTAAAAGAACCCACCAATTTTTACCAGAAGCATTGAATACATAATTTGGAGTAGAAGAAAGCGGACCACAGTACGTGCTAGGTATATTACTGCACGAAGCGGATGACATATAGCGCAATTCATGATGCAAGCTCCCTAGAATCCCCTCCGGGTCTCGCGCTGTCTCGCGCCCGCGCTTCCACTAACGCGCGGGTCATGAGTTTTGCTCTTCATGACCACGGCACATCACAGACTCACATGACACTGGCCATTACGTCAGCGACGAGCTAAAAACACTTCCGCAAGGGAGCAAACGCAACAATGGAATCCCATTTCTCATGTGCCTTTCGTTATACGCCCGTTACGAGATATACTAAGACAGTTTCTTCACAGAAGTTCAAAAAACGTGACAGAACACAGAATAGGATTCTAACAACGCTACAAAACCCAAATACCACAACCAAATGTGTGAAATCATAATTCAACGTCCAACTTACAAGTCTTTCGAGCCATGGGACTCGAGTGGCACCCAACAGAAATTGTGACTGGCGATCGATGTGCGTCAGTACCACGTGTTGAACGAGCTTTTTCTGTCCGATAAAGTACTTTTATAAACCAGCGAAGATCCAGAACGATGAACAAATCAAAAGGCTCAACATGCAGTGCGCAGGGGATCGCGGCTATTTCTCTCCAAGTACTGCCATTTCCTTCCCGCGCGCGCGTGGCTGCGTCGCGGTTTCCTCACTCGGGCGCATAATATTCTCACGTGAGGAACTTTACAATGTATGTATCGTGGGAGACCATTCCAGTGAACAGTTTGGAGTTCGGTCTTGACTGAAATTTAAAGTGTAGAAGTTTATTTGTATATCATGGAACTGTAAACTCTTACAAGAACTAGGTGCACAATCAAATCATACTTCCCAGCTTGCTTTGTTGGATCTGCATAAGTGCTCAATGGAAATACGATGAAGTATCGCAGTAATATTTCAAGTACACATGACAAAAGATTACTGCATTTTATCGGTTGTGCGGCTCTATTTGAGCAATATCAAATATTTGAGCAATATCAATTTTTGGGTGCTAATGTAGTTAGGGAGGGGAGGGGACTCATTTAGACGTTTGTTCCTCACCTGATACATCCTATAATCATCAGTTTCTTGCCTTATGTGTACCTTCACGTGAGCCTCAGGAAAGAGAGGAGGACTTATCCCTCAACTAAGGCTTAGACTGTAACAGGGACAAAAACCACGACAGGCGCCGGGCACAATGGAGTGTGCGCACTCAATTACATTAGCACCAACCTTTGAATAAGAACTTCCAGTGAACCAAATGGACTGAGGCCCTTTACAAAATACCTTGTGCCATTTTTTGTGTGCTTTGTCGTAGAGTACAAAAAGCATGCAAGAGCAGTTTCCGTACTGTACTTTACAAGAATTTAAGCACACTTTCTGCATAATCACTGTTTTTCACTAAAATTGCATGGAATTGCCATTCATTCTCAGGATTTTTAGTCTGCTCATTTTCATACCATATCCATTTCCTTTATATTCACTCCAATCACATTAAAAAGGTATCCAACAAATCAGTTTTAACCCTTACCCTAGGGAGGGAAGGAGCTTCACGTGAATGAACCACTTCTCACGTGAGAAACCAATCCATGCACGTGGCAACGAGTCACCTACCCGAGAGCTTCGTTTCTCCCTAGGCACAGTAACATTCACATTAATATCCGCTCCCTCTACATGAAAAAATCACATATTGCGTTACCTAATCGGGTCTTAGAGGCCACTGTCACTCCAGAAGTCACTGTCACGAGTGTCAGAATTATAAAAGTTTACAGAAGTCATTTTCCATAACAAGCATCTAGTCACAAAAGATGACTTCAATAGAAAAGATTTTGAAAACACATCAATCTGCTCAACTCTAAACACCAACACATGCATTGTGGGCATCTCATACAAGTAGCAACCGCGCAAGGGAATGTTACTCGCCGTTTAAGTCTTCTTCCAAAAGGACGTAGTGTACGAGTGCGTGTACACCGGATTGCATGGAAATGTGTGTGCGCGTGGGAAAGTGAAATGGCAGTACTTGGATAGAAATCCAAACTGTTCACTGAAATGGTCTCCCAAACGCGATACATGCATTGTAAAGTTCCTATCATGAGAATATTATGCGCTCACGTGAGAAAACCGCGACGCAGCCACGCGCGCGCAGGAAAAGAAATGGCAGTACTTGGAGAGAAATAGCCACGATCGTGCGCAGGGGGGTGTATGTCGTTTGGAGCGGCCTCTGCAACTAATTGTCCAATGGGTCGCAGGGGCCGTTGCTCACCGTGGGGGGTGTGTCCTTCGCCGTCTAGCCTCTCTTAGATTTGCCTGAGCCTTTCAAGGGAAGGAGCTTTGGCAGCGCCTCGTTGGAAAATTAGCTGCAGAGGCCGCGCCAAACGACCGTCTCCCTGTGCAGGGCAGTACGGCGCCCACATTCTACTGCACCGGCTGCCGTGTATTTGCGTACCTTGCCAGGTACCGTAACCGTACGCCTGGTTTCATGTAATCGCCTAGGAGGGCAACTTGGGTCGTCACCTTACCACTGCACAACACTTCTATGTTCGCACTTGTTGTGAGTCCTCCAATATTTTCCGCTGCTGAAGTCTACTAGATCAGAGTAGTTTCGCACCATTTGAGTTTGCCACGACGTCTCGAGTTTACGCTTTCAGGGTTTATGCCGCGGAGCAACAAGCATGCAATTCTTGTCACTTACGTGGCAGTGCAACTATTCAGGCGGGCTTTTTTTTTCGTTAATCAAGCTCTTTTGAGGTGCAAGATAGATACGAGATAGAAGTGCTATGTAGGGCTGTTGCAGCTAATTCTTTTTGTGAAGAGCACCTACTCTTGTGTTGTTCGCTTTTACCATGCTATTCTACAAGCTTCAATCTGCAACCGAACGTGTATTTTTGCTAGCCTTAGGGAACGGGGGTAGGGGTATATTTTCCTCTCTTGGGCAAAAATAGCGCCGAACGCAAAGCGCACTGAAAGAAACGCACCCCTCTCCTCACTACTGTTTATCTGATTTCGAACCAATGTAGCTCTAGCAGCCAACGAGCTGGACTGAGACGAGTGTGACTTAACATTAACAGTTTTTGCAACATCGTCATGACGCGGAACGTCATGTTAATCGAAATGTGCATGAAACTTGTGAGACTTTTATGAAATGTAGACCCACAGCTTCCGATAAAAGAGGAGTTGGGAAAGTTTGATCCATTTTGCTCTTCTTCGCTGACGCTAGTGTAAGGGGTAGAGCGGAACGATGAATGGGCACCGACTGAATATGCTAGAATAATGCAAAAACCAAATTCTGATCCAGTAGATAAAAACGGAAGAAATATGAGTTGGTGCTAATGCAGTTGGGGGGCGCTCATTCTCACGCTGTTGTTCTTGCCTGATACCAGCCTACAATCATCTGTTTGTGTGTTAGTACGCTATAGTGTAGATGTATTTTCCCTAAACCTCATCCAAAGCAGGTAGGGGTCCCTCACTACATCCAACCAGGGTCAAGCTTCCGTTGAGGAATCCTCAACGGGGGGGGGGGGGGGTTGTAAACGTTGAGGTAGGCAATGGTCAACAGAATTTCTCAGGCTGAGGGTCTGAAGTGTGAGAGAGAAATTATAAAACTGACTAATTGAGTTTGAACCCGAAACTAGCTTAACTTAATCATCATGCAAACATCATGCATGGCGCGGTCCGCAACGAAACCGGTCAACGCCAATAGCCCTTTCGTTGGTCCGCTGACACCGAAACCACGTACAGAGACACCTCCGAAATTCATCGATTAGCCGTGGAAAGCGATATCTATCAACGGGTACCACCGTGGATGGACACTCAAAAAACAATGGGATTAAAAAGAAAAATTAGCTGATATGGACTTATTTCATATCTTACTGCCATCGCAAGTAAGTAATCTGGTGCTAGCGGCCACTATGCGCACCGGAAAATGTTTGTATTCATTGAGAATGTGGATGAAATCTTCATGCATGGCGCATCCCACAGAGAAGCTGACCGACACTTCTCGCCCTCCTGCTAGGTCTTCGAGAGCGAAGGATGCTTAATAGAGAAATTTGAGTAACAATGAACCAATTTTTCGGAAGAATCTTGGGAGGGTCTCGCAAATTCGACGAATAAAAATCTTCCTCAACTGGCTTTCCTGAACTTTTTTGCCTCGTTTTTGAGATATGGCATAGCTCAGGTAGTCGTTTGAAAGCGACAACCTAGCAGCTCTCCAGAACGCACTCATATGGTCAAGTTTGAAGGAAGTTATGGCCATTTGAATAAATTCTTCGAAATTGTCCTCATCTAATCCTCATCTGGAAACCCACATCGAGAACTAAGCAACCATTAGGGAAAGCAAGCGACCAATAGATAGGTCTGAGGGAGTTACTTGGAAAACAGTTCACAGCTGTTTGAAAGATGGGCCCTAGGTGAGGTTTTAAAGTATTTAAAAAATGTCGGAGTTTAGTATGGGAAAGATAACGCGCTCCATCGTGATCGCCGCGTCGCAGCCGCAGTAGCGAGCCGCGATCAGATGGGGCGCTATGGAGCGTATTACATGGCTCCTATTTAATTTTTCTTTTTAACTTTTAACTTTTCCATTTTTATTTTTTCGTCCTTTATCTCTGCCCCATGACTTGCATGACCATTAAGCCTTCTCCTTTGTCATCACAAGACGAGCACATTACTAGTGGTGGGCAACGCCTTCGTTTCAGAATACAAATATTGGAATTGTTGGGTTCTTATCTCAGACGATTTTATTTAGGGCTATGAGTACTGAGTTTTGTCAGGTACTTATTTCTCTCTTTTGTCAGAAGTGGTTTGGCGTCAGTATTTTTTTTACAATGGGCTCTTAATTTTCCTAATATCGCGCTGGTTTGGTAGAAGCCACAGAAGAAGCGGAACCTGAAGAAGGGGGAGGGGATTGTATGAGACCCCGTCTTGGGAGGGGGTCGTATTTTTTGAAAATTTTCTCAACTGGACGCTTGACCCTGCATCCAACTATATATAATCGGATAAGTGTGTCAGTTGTGTGTGTGCTTGGGTGTGTGCCTGTTTGACCGGAAATTCATATTGGGTTGTCTAAAAAGTCTTTTCGTATTCTTAAATACTGCTTTTTCCCTCCAAATTGCTTTTCAGCAATCTCTCCTGTACATACACATGTAGTACAAGTCCACACGCATTTATAGGTATTATTGTCTTCCATCTCCCGGATAACCTTTTTCGGCAAAATAAACATATCAAAGATCCACCTCATTTTCAATACAAAAATTTTTCTTTGAATGGCGTTAGACAGGAAAAGGAAAAGGTGATAATCCGATGGAGCAAGATCAGGGCTATAAGGTGGATGGGGCAGCAATTTTTATCCAGGCTCGAGAACTTTCTGGCGAGGCAATTTTTTGGCAAGTCTTCCCACTATTGGAAAAGTGACTCGCCAAAAAATTCCCGAGCTTGGATAAAAATTGCTGCCCCATCCACCTTATAGCTCTGATCCTGCTCCATCGGATTATGACCTTTTCCTTTTCCTGTCTAACGCCATTCAAAGAAAAATTTATTGTATTGAAAATGAGGTTGACCTTTGATATGTTTATTTTGCCGAAAAAGGTTATCCGGGAGATGGAAGACAATAATACCTATAGATGCGTGTGGACTTGTACTACATGTGTATGTACAGGAGAGATTGCTGGAAAGCAAGTTGGAGGGAAAAAGCGGTATTTAAAAATACGAAAAGACTTTTTAGACTACCCAATATTTTGCGTCGCAGTAAAGGTGGGACCCCGAATTTTACATATGAAGGGGGGTGGCACGGAAGCACTCATGGGGGTGGGGGGTAGGTGGTGGGTAACCCGTGCTGATAACAGGTGAAAGTGGCTGATAAGGAGTGTCGGAATGCAAGTGCCACCGGTTGTGTTGCGCTTTTCGGGTTGAAGGCACACTCCACGATAATCAGACAAGTTAGCTTACCTACTTGGAATTGATTTCTTGGACAACTTTCTGAGTTGGGGTGTGTACACCTATGTATGTCGAATTTTCGCACCGCAACATCAGCACAACTTACCACGGTCGGTTGGAATTCCGCTCAGGACGCAAGGGTCTGATACCATGGAAGTTCTTTAAGAAACAGCTGTTTATCTCATCATCATCTAAAATAAAATAGTAACATAAAAATTAAAAGAAACGATAGCATAGCATGATAACAATCCTAATTAATTTTGATATTTTTGATTTTTGATAACTGCTGTTTATCGCCGCAGCTCGCATTGCGAAAGTTGCTTCAAGGATGCTGAGTTATGGGCAAAAGCTTCGCTGTCGGACGGGACTCGAACCCGCACTCCATCCTTTCCCGGAGTATGTGCTAAGGCCACTTCCATACTTTGCGGACCGACGCCGTCACGCGCGTGACGGCGTCAAACTCACGCAACCATTTGCCCGCCGCAGAAGACGGCGTCCATAGATAATGCGGTCCGTTTGCGAAATTCTTGACTCAATCACACTACAGTATGGCGACACCTGTAGAAATTGGAAACACTGAATCTTTAGCTATTGCAAGTTGTGAAATCTGTTGAAGATGTATTGAAGATGTGAATTCCTTGTGTATCACTTAAGTTGTCTTCTTCAATGAACTTTTATCCCTCTTTAATGTGTGCTAGGATTTAACGCTTGCCTTCCGTTTTTCAAACTTTTGTCCTTATCATGTTCGGGTAATATTTCTGATCATGTGTTTATTTGCATAGATTTCTACCTTTTGTCTAAGTTGCTGTTACGTTTGTGGGCCGCTCGTGGCAGTCGATAGGCAGCGAATAATCAGCAGATTTATTAGTCGAACCGAATAACAGGAGAAGTAACGAGCGAACTGATGAAGTGATGAGCGAACTGATAAGTGATAAACTATTGGGTTTATATACCCTGGTTTGGGCGCGAACATCAGATCAGCGAGTAATGATCTCAATGATTAGTAGATACCTAACAGTTGCCCAGTACGAAGTACTAATGGGTGGTTTATTCCTTTAATCATTTTATTATTCCCTCAATAATTTTTGGATTCTATGCGAACTAATTTCGAAGAATCCAGAACAGGTGCACTCGCTAGACGTTAACGTGATCATGTTCTTATATTGGGTTGAGGAATAAGTCCTTGCCGTTTTTTTAAACCCCGTTTTTCACTTTGTTCCCTTCACCTTTCGACAAAGCTTATATATGTTTTCGATAGAGCTTTTTTTGCTCTTTCAAATGCTACTATCTATTTTTCGATTAATTCGACTACCTAAAATTTATGAGGTTTGGAAATGAAGTAAGCTGAAGGCAAAAAACTGGCGTTTGCGCACCTCATCTTTCTCGTCTGCCATCGAGATCAAAAAAAGCATGTGTATATGTTTCGATAGAGCTCTTTTAGCTCTACAGAATGGTACTACTTATTACTCAAATCGCTCAACTTTTTGCTGTTTTTAAGACTCAGAAATGCAGTACTCGCAAAAGTGTGCCCTTGCGTTATCTTCTCTTTCTCGCCTACGATCGAGATTGGGGAAGATGTGCCTACACGCAATCGATAGAGCTTTTTT
This sequence comes from Trichostrongylus colubriformis, assembly GCA_963978905.1. Lineage (NCBI taxonomy): Eukaryota > Metazoa > Nematoda > Chromadorea > Rhabditida > Trichostrongylidae > Trichostrongylus > Trichostrongylus colubriformis. The sequence continues at coordinate 657,577 of OZ022261.1, forward strand.
TGCTCTACAAGGTGGTACCATCCTTCTTTTGTATCCTCTCATATTTTAGCATGTAGGGATAAGCTTCCACCTGTTTTTCAATTCAAAATTGCATAATGAAAATGAATTTTTTGGCACAATGTTTTGTATAATTCGATAGAGCTTTTCTCGCTCTACAAGATAATGTTCACGGTTTTTGTTCGAATAAATTTTTGACATTTTTTAGACCATTTGAAGGTCGACGAAATCGAGCATTTTTGACACCAAGTGACGAAAATGCTCGATTTTGTCGATTTTCAAATGGTCTAAAAAATGTCAAAAATTTATTCGAACAAAAACCGTGAACACTGTCTTGTAGAGCGAGAAGAGCTCTATCGAATGATACACAGCAGTCCGCGAAAAAATCTATATTCATTACGCAATTTTGAATTGAAAAACAGGTGGAAACTTATTCCTACATGCTAGAATATGAGAGGATACAGAAGACTAGTGGTATCATCTTGTAGAGCAAAGAAAGTTCTATCGAATGCATAGATGCACATCTTCTCCAATTTCGATGGTAGGCGAGGAAGAGAAGATAACGTAAGTGCACACTGTTTCGAGTACTGCGATTGTGAGTCTTAAAAACAGCAAAAAGTTGAGCGATTGGAATAATGAGTAGTACCATTCTGTAGAGCTAAAAGAGCTCTATCGAAACATATACACATGCATTTTTTGATCTTGACGGCAGACGAGAAAGATAAGGTGCGCAAACGCCAGTTTTTTGCCTTCAGCTTACTTCATTTCCAAGCCTCATAAATTTTAGGTAGTCGAATTAATCGAAAAATAGATAGCAGCATTTTATAGAGCAAAAAAAGCTCTATCGAAAACATATATAAGCTTTGTCGAAAGATGAAGGGAACAATGTGAAAAACGGGGTTGAAAAAAACGGCAAGGACTTATTCCTCAACCCAATACTTGCCTCTTCATATCCAGGTCGGCGTTCTTTGGAGTTCATTCGCAGAATACTATATTCGAGCTGGGCAGTTTGAAGAAGGGTGAGTTTCCTGACTTCTATTTCTTGGCTTATCTATTTTTTTGTGCAGATTTGCACTTTTGCTATCCCCCGCGTGATATCTATGAATAAGCTATAATGTTGAATGGATGCTTTGGTTTTGAATATTCCCTTCCCAAAGTGAAAGCTTCAAAAAACCTATTTTTACTGTGTGAAGAGCACCAAAAACCAAATCATCCATTTTTCACTCTTCAAATACTAGTGTGTCATATTTTCACGAAGAAACCACTCTTATGCATTGCTAGCTTCACGGCTCTTGTTCAGATGAACTACGTCTTCGATGCACTGTTGATACGGTCTTTCTGATCATGGGTCTTGCTGCTTGAGGAGTTGCTGTTGGAAGAGCTCTGCCTCTGGCGTCGAGAACTGAGGAAGCGGCGGAAGAAGCTCTGAAAAAGGCTGCAAGGGAAGCTGAAATGATATGACAGTATGATCCCCTGGCTGTCGTGCTCGAATACCCAACGGCCCTCTTTAGGTCAACAATTGAATGAAAACGAAAAGTATTGAAGCGGCCTAATCCATTACACTACCGACACCCCTTTCACCTCAACTCAGCTTTTGAATGGTATATTTACCACCAGTTAGGCTGGCGCACACAACTGCGCGCGTCACACATGGAAGCATGCTAACTGGGCTTGATCGATATCGATCGATCAGTACATCACTCGAACGGTTTCAGAAACGGGGAATTCGCAAAAACGGAAAAGGGAAACAAAATTCCTCCCGTCAATCTCGTCCTTATACCACTTTAGGAATTGAGAGTCCCTGCTTTGCTGCGACGCGAGATATCAATTTCTCGCCATTCGTCTTCCACGGTTCCTTATCAGCCCTTATCAGTTGCTATCATTCCCGTTCCCTCACCAGTGATGTCACCTTACCACCCCCATATCACAAAAATTCAGAGTCCCAGCTTTGCTGCAACGCGATATATCAATTTCTCGCCATTCGCTTCTCGCCATTCGCCTTCCACGGTTCCTTATCAGCCCTTATCAGTTGCTATCACTCTCGTTCCCTCACCATTGATGTCACCTTACCCCCCATATCACTTCCACAATTCAAAGTCCCAGCTTTGCTGCAACGCGAGATATCAATTTCTCGCCATCCGCCTTCCACGGTTCCTTATCGGCCCTTATCAGTTGCTATCACTTCCGTTCTCTCACCATTGATGTCCCCTTACCACCGCCTATATCACTTTAAAAATTCAGAGTCCCAGCTTTGCTGCAACGCGAGATATCAATTTCTCGCCATCCGCCTTCCACAGTTCCTTATCAGCCCTTATCAGTTGCTATCACTTCCATTCTCTCACCATTGATGTCCCCTTACCACCGTCTATATCACTTTTAAAATTCAGGATCCCAGCCTTGCGGCGACGCGAGATATGAATTCCGTGGCAGACGGACGGACAAAGGGACAAACGGACGGAGAGACGTACAGACAGACGAAGCGTTTTATATATAGTAGGGATAGCTTATCAGCACTCACACGTATAAACAGAGGTATCAAAAATCAAAAATATCAAAATCAATACTACTTTCAGCTTCACGGTTCGATGCCGATATTGGCTAACCGGCTCAACCCGTTATACGTGTGAGTGCTGATAAGCTATGGTAAACATACCATTTGAAAGCTGAGTTAAGGTGAAAGGGGTGTCGGTAGTGTAATGGATGAGCACATATTCCCGGAAAGGATGAAGTGCGGGTTCGAGTCCCGTCCGACACCGAAGCTTCTGCCCGTAACTCAGCATCCTTGTAGTAATCCCAATTAAGAAATAATTGATTCGGGCATAAAATTCTAAAGAGAGTGTTGCAATGTACGCAATGACACGCGTAGAAATCCGCGGCGCTGCTCGCCGCGTGCGGCCGTGCGAAAATTCGACGCAAGTGTACACACCCGTCCAAACTGAATCTTATCGCGTCGCCACGGGACGCTTGATCTGCTGGATCCCCCTCCGACCACACCCACTAGAGCTCCCTCATTCGTCAGGTGAACAAAGTGGGTGGGGTCGGAGTGAATTCAAGCAGGCGTAGTGCCGTGATGGCGCACCGTGGCGGCTCGAAAGCAAGCAGCTCGTGGATCGTGCCATTGAGTGAGTACCTGATAGAAAGTGAAAATGCACAGCGTCATGCACCACTGATCGATACTGATTGAATATATCGGTTTTTGTGTAGAAGTCTAGAAAAGGCTCATGATTAAGATCGCTGAGTGAATACGCACAGAAAGTGAAAATGCACAACGTCATGCACCACTGATCGTTACTGACTGAAAACATCGGTTTTCGTGCGGCAGGCTGAAAACGGCGCATGCTTAACACTATTAGGTTGGTAGCCTCTTAGAAGTTGAAGATCTACAGCATCATGAACCACTGATAGACAGTGATTGAAAATATCGGTTTGTGCACGAGGAGCCGGATGTAATGGATACACCACTGAGTGGGTTGAAGGCGCTCGCGGACTTCACTCGTCCCAGCGCCGGTGAGCGCCCAGACTCCTCATGGACCCACCTTAGGAACCTAAGGATCTTACCGACCTGAGCGCCACACCCTGATAGTTGTATACCGTAGCCAATATACATATATCAGTTGACCAACCTAACCTATACCCTATGGCCCTCGAGCCCCGAACGTCCTGCACTACAGCTATTATAGCACAATAGAGCGCAACACAAATATATGACACCCATTTTTTACGCAATAAACATCAACATAATATGTCATACCTCTCTCCCTAGGTCGCCTCCGCTAGACGACTCCCGACAGTCGGCTAATGTTGCGTAGCCATGCGGTCGACGGTGGCTCGCAGGGGTCTAAGCACATGGCTGCTCCCAATCGGGGAGCGTGGGTAGACACCGGCCAACTCATGTGCCAGCGCTCCGCTGCCAGAGAGCCAAAAGTGTGTGGGCTCTTCGGATCCCGCACAGGATCAGGGCGTTACCCGGTGAGAACCAACTGCTGTATAAGGCAGCCGGCCTTATATACTGGCCTCGACCACAGAGGGCATAGCCACTGCACGTCGCAGGCGGGCGGAAGGTGCCTAGCGCGGATGGGCCAGGGAGCGCGATGCCCCGAGGCCATCGTCGTTATCCGCGACAGCAGTCAACCACATCGTGAAGTAACGGCAGTTCAGACTGATTACATTGGGTCTGCCCTTCTCAGTAACGTGGTGCGCGACGTAGAACGCGGGAATCAAGCGGTACAGAAGGAATTTCAGTAATGGCAAAGTGCGGGGGAAGAGCTGCGCCCGCATTTTCGGCGCGGTCGAACTATTCGTTGGTTGAAATATAGATTAAAGGAATCGTCCATGAAAATTTAGGTCATCTTGTTACCCTCATACTTGAGTTATATTTGCTTACTAAGGGCGGCATTCCTAGTTTTACGCGCACATGCAAGAACAAAATTGAGATAGAGCTTCCCAAAGTGGCGAACGACAGGATGGGGCATCCGAGTGGGTTTGGGTGCTAGAGACCTCAGGAACAAAGAGGTCAATGACGCAGAGTGAGAAGCAAATTAACATCGGGCGCGAAAATTAGAACGGCGCTATGGCAGCTAAGCCCGCATTGATTCTTTGCGCGCCGACGCCGGCACCGGCAGCGACGGCATAAAAATCTTGTGCCCACCGCCGACCACAGCCGCACTCGTTTTCGAATCTTGGCATAGTTTAGCACCATGCCAAAATTCGCTCGAATTCGTGGGATCTCGCCATGATCATTATGTGTAGTTCAGTACTATGCCAATTCGAATTCGTGGTTTTCCCCACGATCATCGTACTGTAGTGTGGTTAGGTCGAGTGTTCTACTAACGGAGCGCGTCACCAGAGTACCGCCATGGTCGGCGGTCCGACGCCGTCACTGCGGGTGCGGGCGTCGGTGCACAAGGTCTAAACGCGGCCTGACGGCTGTTCAAATTTTGTGTGGAAATGTGGCGGGAATTTAAAGGGTTCCCTTTCTTCCACTTATTGATTTCTGCCTTGGAATAAATGAAATTCGTGTTTCTGTCCATGTTAAGAGTCTAGTAGAGTGATTACAAGAGGGATTAGAGTCACAGAATTCCGTTGACGATTCCTTCAAAGACAGTAACAAGAGTAGTCCATGTGCGTGCCGTATATCTTGGGTCATCTCCCACCCATTCCAAAGCTGACCGAAATTATCCAGGTTGCTTTTCAGATTACGTCGAATTTTCTGCCGACGACAGATAGATAGATTGATATACAGCTACACCTAGTCGTAGGTTTATATGTAGTAAGGAAGGCCAGGCTGCTGTCTTATATGTAGTAGAGAGGCTGCCATTTTGACATAATTATTCTCTCGAGGCTATAAGCTTCGCTGGTGAATCGTATTATGTGTGAGAAACCAAAAATACCTGAAACAACTGGAAAACAGAGGGGCTCATGAGGATCGTTAGCACTTTCATCTCGCACGTACTTCACCCCTCTATCGAACCTCCCCCGCACTTTGGCATGCAGAAAGGCCTCACTTAATTGACTGCTCTACGTAAGCCTAATCACACTGGAGAAATAATGCTACTATTCAACTATCGCTACTCCACATACCGCGAAGTAGTCAAAAAAATAATTTTCGCTGAAACTTTGTCTAGGGCATTATTTGGGGTGCTGTTCAGGGGCCGTATGCTATCCTCTCCCGGCCGGGTGAGATCCATGGACGGGAACCCGACCGGCCGTATGCTATGCTGCCGGGATTAGGAGATACCTGGCCTGTCCCAGCAGCATGCTTGCTTGCCGCTGGGGCGTGTCCTCCGCCGTCTTGAATCTCTCGCTGCGAACACGTGCCTCGCCTTGATCATGTGGCTGGCAGGGCGCGAAACCCTTCTAGTGTGCGCGAAATTCGAAAAAATCAATTTTGGCTGTGTCAGTATGTGCTCATACTGTGTCTATGCACCACGGTACGCTTTATTTGACGTTAACATCGCTCCTATCGACATGGATGGGCGTGGCGAGGCGTGGCTCGCTCTTCCTCTGGTGTCTAACCCCGCGCAAGCAAGCGTGTTGCACTGACGGGCCAGGTATCTCCTAATCTGGGGAGACGGTCGTTTGGCGCGGTCCCTTGCGCCTAATTTGCCAATGGGGCACATCTGCCGTAGTTGCCACCCCATCATCGACCGTTCGACGCATCATCTGCGCCGGGCAACTCATCCACAGCACCGACCCCTCAGATTCACGTGAGTAATAATTACCACATAAAGGACTTCATTAAAGAAGCACTGCAAATTACTGAGAGAAAGTTCGTATCACAACTCCTGAATGATTGTAATACAACTTCCCCGGAGTGAACAAGCAGTGTTTCCCATTGTTAAAAATGTAGTGGAGACAGAAAAAAGAAGCCGGAAGAGAGGAAAAATTGCCAGAATCCACGTTAGTTCACTAGTGTAATAAAGTGAGGTCTGTAAAAGTGACTAATTTGCAGTTTTTGTTCAACGATGTCTTTTGTATGGCAATTATAAACTACGAACATGCGAGGATTCGGTGATGTGAACGAGTTGTCCGTCGCAGAAAATGCGTCGAATGGTCGGCGTTGGGGTGGCAGCAACGGCCCATGGGCCCCATTGGCAAATTAGCTGCAAGGGGCCGCGCCAAACGACATACACGCCCTAAGGCTGAGGTTATACCTGGCGGACCGTCCGGATCGGTCGGACCGGCCGGTCTACCATTCAACCTCAAAAGGCACAAACTAAATAACAACTCACATTAACAATGCCGAGGTTGCAAGAAGAGAGAAGCTGGAGAATACCACACGACAGAATTATCGCAAAGTTGCAGACCACGACGCACGCTACAGTAATTTCGCGCGCACTACCCAGCTTTTGAATATTCGGTGCATCTCTGTATTGTTCATCATTTTTTTTCGTTTCGTTTGTGATTGCATGTTCGTGTAACACATTTATTTATTTGTGGTTTTACATCACGTGTTTTCGTTTCCGAAGTTGTTTCCGAAGCTTCCAAAGCTGGGTAGTGCGCGCGCAACTACTGCAGCGTGCGTCGTGGTCTGCAATTTTGCGATAATTCTATCGTCTGGACCGTGCGGACCGTCCGGACGATAGACTTCCGGGCGGTCCGCACGGTATAACCTCAGCCTAATCTGCTACCGGGAGCGCCCAGGGGAGGTAGAGACGTAGAGCTGCGATGGCGCGTGCATTCAAACAGCTTTTTTTATCCATAATGTGACGATGGAGCAAGGATGTTGTTTGCGTAGTGACTACATTTCTTTCGCTCCTTTCCATCAACGTTACGTAATCCGTACTTGATTGGGGTCAAATAAAGTCGGAGGGGAGACGCAACTTTGCGTCGACGTCGAAACTCCTTTCCCTCCCTAGACTTAGGCTAAAATTGATATCTCCTCCTTCCACATAGAAAAGCATATGTCAAAGCATAGGTCTCATCTGCTTTAGCCTAAGTCTAGGAGGGAAAGAAGCTTTGACGTGGGTGAAACGTCGACGCAAAGTTGCGTCCCCCCCCCCGACTTTATTTGACCCCTTGATTGAAGATGTGTTTGTTCACTATCGTTGTTTTCATTCTGATTAAATTGACCTGGTCTACATTTCCTTCGTACTTGTCTTTTGCATTAATGACGCATTTACTCGTACTAAAACTGTATTTTCAGGTGTAATATTTGCATCGCACGTGCATGCTGTCAAGGACTGCTTGAAAGTGCGTCTGTATGTGTTTTCTCTCGTTCTACTGCGGTGCGGCTCGATGATGTTTTTAAGTGTTTTTTCATTCAGTTTTATTTTATTGATTTGGTTTCCGCATTTAAGAGTTTAAAATACTTTATCTAAGAACAGTGACTATGCCTCAGCCGGAGCAACTGAACTTTTTTCAGATGTCACCCTTAAACGGCTGTGTTGACCTAGGATTCATCGGTTTTGATCTGATGTAGTGTAATTTTTGCGATTTCTTTGATTTGTGATTTCTCTGTTACGGCCTCAAACTTTGATAATTCATTTTTGTTGGTACATTCTCACGTTGATTCATATCTAAAATGTGATAAATAAACGATAAATGGCTGCAGTCAACTGTTAAATACAGAAATGGCATTATGCATATATACAAGGTATGTAGGGTAGATCGACAGAAAGGAGATGTGTGTAGTAGCACCGTATTGTTGTAGAGTTCAATACACTCACTCGTTGTGGCAGAACGACGCAAACGAGTTCACAATCAATTAGCTAGGAGAAAAATGATTAAGAGGTGTGCAGGGTAACATTCTAATTAGGCGCAGCATTCGAAAGATACTATTGAAAAAAGAAACATACCAGCAGCAAAGACAGTAATCCTAATACTGGCGGGATCAGAGGTCTATAATAGAACAAAAAAAATAGGTTAAATTTTATGTGAAGCAAAAGAACGAAAGAACAAAGAACAAACTTGAGGTTATAAGCCTGAGTGGTAACCTAAAACACAACTTGGATAGCAAAAATGGCCATAAAGCGAGCGGGACTATAAAATAAAATTCCGGCGATTAGTACACCTACATTCAACATTAGAAGCATCACAAACAAGAAAGCGGTCAGGTCATGAATAGTACAGGCAAAAAGCGAAAATAAGTGAAGAATACGCGCAATTTTAAGAATATCATGCTATACCACTCACTTCTAAAATACGTGCTTATTCTAAAAAAAACTAGGGAAAGAAAAAAAATGAGAGGCTGTAGAGCTAGGAGTAAAACTATACTAATGTACTTATTTGTTCAGATAAGAGAATAGTGTGCGCCGGTGGGAATGCTCTGCTCCGTGGACACGGGATTACGGTATCCCCGACGCCTCCCGACGGGAGACGGTCGTTTGGCGCGGCCCCTTGGAGCTAATTTGCCAATGGGGCACTGCCAAAGCTCCTCCCCTAAAAAGGCTTAGGTAAATCTGGGAGAGTCCAGACGGCCCATGCGCCCCATTGGCAAATTAGCTGCAAGGGCCGCGCCAAACGACATACACCCCTCCCGACCCCTTGCCGATCGGGGACGCGTCCCCGAGATTTGAGGGGCGGAGCCTCCTCCCGACCAGCGGTCGGGGACGCATAGCATACGGTGTCGGGGACCCATCTCCGGCCGGGAGGGGATAGCATACGGCCCCAGAATATGACATCCGTTTTGAGGGTGGACGCCAATTTGATATAATTGCACCACGTTGCTGTCGTTAAGTTCCATTACAGTGCTAATGATGTAAGGGCACCACACTGTTCCCGCAAGTTTTCTCTAAACTCCAAGAAGGAAGAGAACCTCTCCTTCTTTGAGGCTTAAGCGAAAATATACACTTGAGTTTGCAATGATGGCTGTAGGATAGTATCAAATGAAAGGCGACAGCGGAAAGCTGATATCATCGCCACTGTGGCGATGACCTGGCGGGGGCGTGGCTTATGTTGTTGTATTGGGGAGGAGGTTGAGACCTCACTCTATCCTTTTACTGCATATTGGGCGTTGGTACAATAAACGCTCTTCTACTCCTCGCTCTTATCATACCACTGAACCACCCCTACACAGCTGACGCTCTCATAAGCACTGTAGCAAAAACGAACATGACTAGCGCAATCGGCAAAGGCGCTAAAAACGGCGCTCGCGCTTAAATTCGATGTAATATCCGTGATCGGCATCCTGGATCGCTCTTAGATGACAATTTCAAACAAAGTTGGTGAAGAACAGTTGTTGCACCAATTTGGTGCAATTGCACCAAATTGTTGCCAGCATCAATACGGATGGGGTGTACAGTCCATTTCCCAAAAACTGAGTAGGCGTGTCCTACGGACTTGTATAAACGTGTATCACACTCTCTCAATTCTCTCACCCCGCCACACACTCTCACTCTCGCCACGTACTCTCACTCTCGCCATTCACCCAAGTTCGAAGGACACGCCCAATCAGTTTTCGGGAGATGGACTATATGTCGTCTGGCGCGGCCCTTGCAGCTAATTTGCCAATGGGGCGCATGGGCCGTCTGGACTCTCCCAGATTTACCTAAGACTTTTTAGGGAGGGGGGGGGGGGAGCTTTGGCAGTGCCCCATTGGCAGATCAGCTCCAAGGGACCGCGTCAAACGACCGTCTCCCATACGGATGTCATATTCGTGCACCCCGAATAACCTCTATGGGCGAAGATTCAACGAATATTATTTTTTGACCAACTCGCGGTATCTGGGGTACTGATAGTTGAACAGTCCGAAATTAGAAAGAAAGTGTCTGGATGGAGAATGGGTAACGCAATCTGCGTTGGAAATCGAAGTGATCAACGAGGAAATCAATAAGTTATGGTACTTGAAATGTGCAAAACGATTCTTAATTGGGTAAGCATGCAAAACAATTGAAGAACCTATTTCCTACAGTGATCGCTCAGTTTTTACACTGCATCCGCGATTATTTGGGAGTGAATACAATTCGCTGTAGTAATCCGTTGTGAGCATCATTGCACTCCTACAGGAAATTGGTTGTATACTACCTCTAATCTATTTAGTTGTTTTTTAATATCATACTACAATGAACTTGCTTCATTTCTTATTTCTCGTGTAACGGTCCTTGTTTAGAGGAAGTTAACAGACACACAGTCAATTAAGCGAAGTCACACGCATGCCTATGTGCGAGGGAGTGCGAAATATCTGCGAGATGATGGTGCTAACGAGAATTTCGAACAAAAGTTCCACTCCCGTCGATTGATATAGCACCGTTAGACGTTTAGAGCCCACTACAGACCCCATGTGGAAACCTTAATAGGGCACAAACTCCCGCCTTTACCAGATTGATCGTCAGCGCCATTTTTTGCGTTGGACGACCTTGACATTACCCTTGTTAGTACCAAATTGTGCGACCGCGTCCATATGCTACTTTCCTACAAATATTAATACAGTTTGCCTGTTTCAACGCTTGAAAACGGTTTTCCTTTCGATGTGTTCACATTCTTCTCAACTATTGTATCTCACCTGAAGTAATAATCGATGATTTCCTATCGTTGGTACTCTAGCACTAGTCCATTTCCAACCATAAAAACCCTGAAATGATGGACGCAAGTTTTGTGTATAGGACATGCAGATCCGTTCGTGTGTAGCGATTATTTATGTTGAGAAATCACAAACTTTATGATCCAACTCTACGTATTAGCAGTTGTTAGTTCATTTTGCTTCAGATAAATACTGCTTGGCAAGGCTAATTCTTTCGCGAGAATTTTGTGGAAGTTTTTCCGAACTCTAATCCTCATGAGGAAAATGTTTCACTCTAGGGGGTAGCTTGTTGAAAAGGAACATCTAGGAATTACAGTCACCACGCTGATTTAATGTGCTATCACCATCAAACCATTTCCCATACGGTTTCAGATGCTAAGTTGTTACTGCCTTTTATTGTTGTGTTGCTTTTTGAAAGGTCTTGCAATCATTCGTCTCCCTGCAACTTTTCACCTTATTTTCTTTCTGTGTATAGTTTCTTTTACAGAGAAAAAAAAAAACTTCGAAAGGAGGCATTAGCATTTGATATTTCGGCTATCTGCCTTACCTTCAGTGAACTTGTCATAATATTACCTATATCCCACTCTTTGGTAGATTATTCTGAAAATCTTGTCGTAAAGTATGACACAACTGAAGGAAAGGTGAAAGGAACAGTTGCAGGTACTGATCTCCATTCATTCTAGCACGAAGAAAGGTTTTGTCGTCGCGAGGCAACATCAGGTGAGTAAGGATGATGAAACTTTTCGGAGACATTTGCCTTTTATACTGACAGGCACTTCCATTGTCGAACGCTTATGTATACAACCAGATTACTTATGTACATGTTAGGCAAAGCACTATATCAAGGTAGATCTATCTGTCGCATTAACTGCGAGTGACAGAACTCTTGTGTTCTTCATTCCCACTCGGCGCCTCCACTTTCGTTTTTCAACAACAACTAATTGTTACAGCCTCCACTTTCGTTTTTCGAAAACAACTTATTGTAGTCAGAAATTATCACTTTGCTGCCTTAATAGGTCACGGTAACGAATTCATGACTGAATTTAAAAGGATCCGAGATGAATCCCGAGATACTCTCTCCTCTTTTAAGTCATTGCTGCGTTTCTGAATTCCAAGGCGATTTCAATTTGTTGTTAAATTTTTCATTATTGCTCCTCTTCATCACTTCACAAGCACGGTATTATTCTCTTGGGTGCCTATTGTTTGTTCAGCTTAAGATTGCTTCCATAACGGCGACGCCTTTGCACCGTAATTATAACTTGAGATCTATTAACGTTTCATCGAAATTCATCTTCGAGCGTTACAAACCACAAAGATGAAAATAGCAAATGGAGGAAGGGAAAACGAATAGAAAGAAAAAGAAAGAAATAGAATTGCTACTGGATGAAATGCGATTGGAGCATAAGTTGTAGCGAGTCGCAAGTAACGTAGCCGAGAATGAAAGAAGCCTATCGATTGAAAAACTTCCGCGGAGAACCGTCTCTCGATGTATTTCACCTGAATTCCTAGTAATATCCCGACAATGTCCGACGCTTTTTGTATTCCGAGATTCCTGATAGCGGTGCCCTTTTATTCAAGGAAAGAATTTATATGAATTCTTTTTGTCTATTGTTTTGTAACTCCTAAACTTTACATTATTCTCTACTCACATGGGGAATCGCGCTGAACAGTTCACCTTTTCTTCACCATCAAGATCGATGATAGGGTGGCGGTGGGTCAAGGGCCGAAAAACTTCTTTATAAGTAGTTCCAATCATTTCTTGGGGCCTGTCGTAAGTGCCTACTCAGGGCTTCATAATTTCGCATTCGCAGTCCTATAAGACCGCGTTCATATATTGCGTGCATGCGCCGGGACCGGTACGCATTATAGGAGCGGCCTGAAGAAAGGTAGTAGTGGGATTGATTGGTATCTTAACCCCGAAGGTCTGGGTTGTCAGGAGCCAAGATGGCATCGCAAGTGTTTGGAAAGGACTTCAACAAAAAGGAAAACAAGCGCATGCATCAGTTACCCGAATCTTGGTCTTCAGGTTCCAAGGCGCACCTCTAACCACTGCCCCATCGCAGCTCTGTTCAATCAATTTCGGAGCGCTTGATAGGGCGAGGCCTACGGACTTGGGTGCGAGTGTATCAAACTCTTTTACCCCTCCACACACTCTCACTCTCGCTACCCATGCCAGGACTATAACGGCGCCCTTCTGTCCTCTGGCCTCCGAGGACTGCTCGATTCTCAAGGACCGGACTATATGTTTCCAATCGTGATATCAGGAAAAGTAGTCTTACTCTTTGTATGCATTCATTTATGCTGAATTATCCTGATATATATAATCCGTTTGTCTGCCTGTGTGTGTCTTTCTGTTTGTCACGAAATTCATATCACGCGTCGCAGCAAAGATAGGATCCTGAATTTTAGACATTATATAGGGGATGGTAAGGGGACACCAATGGTGAGGGAACGGAAGTAATAGCAACTGATAAGAGCTGATAAGGAACCAGTTGGGCTGGCGCACACAACTGCGCGCGTCACACGTGGGAGCATGCTAATTGGGCTTGATCGATATCGATCGATCAGTATTATCATTCGAACGGTTTGCAGAAACAGGGAATTCGTAAAATCGGACAAAGGAAACGAAATCGCTCCTGTCAATCTCGTCCTTTCGCATCAATCGATATCGATCACGCTCATTTTGCATGTTTCCATGCGTGACGCGTCACAAGTGCGCACCAGCCCAACTGGTATCTAAAATTCAAGATCCTATCTTTGCTGAGACGCGAGATATGAATTTTCCGCCATTCGCCTTTCGAGGCTCCTTATCAGTGCTTATCAGTTGCTATCAATTCCTTTCCCTCTCCACTGATGTCCCTTTACCACCCCCAATATCACTTCAAAAACTCAGGATCCCAGCTTTGCTGCGACGCGAGATATGCATTTCCCGTCATTCACCTTCGGAGGCTCCTTATCAGCCCTTATCAGTTGCTATCACTTCCCTTCACTCACCACTGATGTCCCCTTACCACCCCCATATCACTTTAAAAATTCAGGGTCCCAGCTCTACTGCGACGCGAGATATGAATTTCGTGACAGGACACACACACACACACACACACAGACAGACATACTTAGCCGATTATATACAGTAGGATCTTGACAGGCGAATGGCGGGCAATTCATATCTCGTGTCGCCGCAAAGATGGGATCCTGAATTTTAGATATGATATAGGGTGGTAAGGGGGACATCAATGGTGAAGGACCGGAAGTGATAGCAACTGATAAGGGCAGATAAGCATCCTCGAAAGGCGAGTGGCGGGGAATTGATATCTGCGTCGCAGCAAAGCTGAGACTCTGAATTTTTAAAGTGATATGGGGGAAGGTAAGGGGATTCGAGGATAAGCATCCTCGAAAGGCGAATGGCGGGGAATCGATATCTCGCGTCGCAGCAAAGCTGAGACTCTGAATTTTTAAAGTGATATGGGGGAAGGTAAGGGGACATCGATGGTGAGGGACCGGAAGTGATAGCAACTGATAAGGGCTGATAAGGAGCCTCAAAAAGCGAATGGCGGAAAATTGATTTCTCGCGTCGTAGCGAAGCTGGGACTCTGAATCTTTGAAGTGATGGGGGGCGGTAAGGGGACATCAATGGTGAAGGAACGGAAGTGATAGCAACTGATAAGGACCGATAAGGAGGCTCGCAAGGCGAATGGCAGGAAACTGATATCTCGCATCGCAGCGAAGCTGGGATCCTAAACTTTACACACTAGTTGGGCTGGCGCATACTACTGCGCGTCACACATGGAAGCACGCAAAATGAGCTCGATCGTTATCGAGTGATGCGGAAAGGCGAGATTGACGGGAGGGATTTAGCTTCCTTTTTCCGTTTTTGCGAATTCCCTGTTTCTGCGAACCGTTTGAATGATGATACTGATCGATTGATGCGATCAAGCCCAGTTAGCATGCCTCCATGTGTGACGCGCGCAGTAGTGTGCGCCAGCCCAACTGGTTAGTAAATACCTGTGGTGCAGGTTGCGCCGTACATCACAGATCTATGTAACTTCGCTCTCAGAATCTTTAGCAGTTTTGGGTCATCGTTCGAAGTTGCATTGGGCCATATACGTCTACACGGTGGATGGGAGCTTTCTCTTGTTAGATTGCCCACGTTGCGCGCCACACGCGGTAGCGCCACGCTCACGTCCTTTGGAAAGGATGGGTTTTTGCCATGAAACTTATCGGTTTATGAGAGTCTTGAATTCAGCCCAGACAAGCGTGCAAGGTGTCTGTTTTTCTATTGTGGCTCGTGCAAGAAGCTCGCTCACGAGATTCCTCATAGCTGTGCTCTCGCTTATGCTTAGGTCGGTGTTCCTCCGTTGTCCTTTATCCGGTCTGCGCTTTCGCCGATTGGGTAGAGATGCAGAACACAAAGTTCAAGTTCTCCTAGTACCTGGAAAACCTCTGCCGCCATTTTCTGCGCTTCACTTCTTCACCGCGAAATGTGCGGCTTATGTTGAAACCAGGATGGCTATGGCAAAGTACTGCGCGAACACAATAGATACTGGACAAATGGTCAATGTTGACTTTTTGCTGAGCATCTACTTCCTACATGTTGGTGATTATTAACCGATATCGAAGATATCATCGATGAGAAAGGTACCATTTCTCAGAGGTGCGGATGATTCAGCGGTCGATACCTTTTGTTACAATGACATCGACGATCAATGTTCAGGAGACATGAGTAAATCCACTAATCAGTTAACGCTTCTGCTAAAAGTGGTCACTATTGGAAGTTTAGACAGTTTACGGATCGACGGTTTTGGATTTAACCGCATCAATTAGTAGAAATTTCTCCATTTGTTGAACATCTGTTTTCTACATATTGGTGGAAGATCCATATGTCAGTTCGATGCTTATCGTTTTTGTGAACGTGCACCAATATTTGGAGTTTTACATAGTCTATCGATCGATATCCAGTATTGTTGCTCGCACCGCTTTGGAGAATGAATCGCTTGCTTTGCGATCTCAAATCTAGATCGTGTCTTGATCATCCATGTAGATCGCAGTATCAAAAGATATGTACCATTATTTTGAAAAATGGGCAATTTAGCTGCGATACATCGACAGTAGATATCAGAACAACAAAATATGTTCACCCAATGGTACTGAGCATCAGACGCATTTACTGTAGACAGTATGCGGTGTATCGAATTTTATCCTTTCTCCATTTCCTAATGGCTCCTATCAGCCCCTGTAAGCCGTTATCAGTTTCGAAAAGTCACCATTAAGGTCCCCGTACTCTGTAATACCTGTGAGTGTGAACATTCCACTGTTAGCCAGAAGAGCGAGACGGATTTGCGTCACTGGCCTTTTGGCGCTCCTTATCATCTTATTAACCGTTATCAGTTTGGATCATCACCGCTATGGTCGCCTTACCACCCCCTATATCACGCGGCAAATATGGAATCCCGTAAAATTCAGTGTCCTATCTTTGCTGCGACGCGAGATATGTCCCGCCATTCGCCTTTCGAGGCTCCTTATCAGCTCTAATCAGTTGCATTAATTCCGGTCCCTCACCATTGATGTCCCCTTACCACCCCCATATCATATGTAAAATTCAGGATCCCATCTGTATTGCGACGCGAGATATGAATTCCCCGCCACTCGCTTTTCAAGGTTCCTTATCAGCTCTCATCAGTTGCTATTACTTCCGGTCCCTCACCATTGATGTCCCCTTACCATCCCCTATATCATATCTCAAATTCAGGATCCCATTTTGCTGTGACGCGTGATATGAATTTCGTGACAAACAGACTGACACACACAGGCAAACAAACGGATTATATATAGTGGGACCTGTTGGGCTGGCGCACACTACTGCGCGCATCACACACGGAAGCATGCTGACTGGGCTCGGTCGTATCAATTGATCATTGCAGAAACAGGGAATTCGCAAAAACGGAAAAAGGAAACGAAATCCCTACCGTCAATCTCGTCCTTCGCATCAGTCGATATCGATCAAGCTCATTTTGCATGCTTCCATGCGTGACGCGCCAGGTGCGCCAGCCCAACTGGTATGTAGAATTCAGAGTCCCAGCTTTGATAAACGCGTGATATCAATTTCCCGCCAGTCGCCTTTCCAGTCTCCTATCGGTCCTTATCAGTTGCTATCACTTCCGGCCTCTCACTACTGATGTCCTCTTACCACCCCCTATATCACTTCAAAAATTCAGAGTCTCAGCTTTGCTGCGACGCGACATGTCAATTTCCCGCCGTTCGCCTTTCGATGCTCCTTATCAGTAGCTAACACTTCCGGCCCCACACCATTGCTGTCCCCTTACCATCCCCCGTCTCACTTAAAAAACTCGGAGTCTCAGCTTTGCTGCGACGCGAGATATGAATTTCCGGTCAAACACACACACACCTACAGACACACTTAGCCGATCATATATAGTAGGATAGTTTAGTATAAATGGATGCATACAAATGGTAAGACTACTTTTCCTGATATCACGATTGGAAGCATATAGGCTCGGGAATCGAGAAGTCCTCGTAGCCCAGAGGCCACAAGGGCGCCGTTATAGTCCTATCCAATGACTAAGTAAAGGTATCATAACATGTACCATTCATTAACGTGGTCTAACGTGGCAGCTGTCTCATTCACTGACATCGTCTAACATGGCACCATTCGCTGCTGCTGAGGTGGGTTGTCTGAGCTTAGTTCTATCATTAGGTTTTTGGTTGCTCTCCGTGAGTTGTCGTCATCAGGTAAAGGGAAAGAAATTCATGCATGCACAGTGAACAACTTTCATTTTCATCGTTACGTTTCATTCTTTGGGGACGACAGTCTTGTCAAAACGTCAAGCCATAATATTTCTACAGGAAAACTCGTTGATACTGCGGAAGTATTAGAATCATAATAATCATTGCTGAAGTTTCATGAATTTAGGCTTTGATAGAGCTTGTATTGAGGTAAAGGAAGCGCTGAAAAATAGAACTATGTGATAAGGGACAAGCACGTAGGTTGCCTTAGTATTTGTGGCGTTACGGGTGCAGATCGTTATGTTACGGTTTCGCGTCGCACCGTATGGCTGCGACGTTTGCGCGGGAGTTTCCTGGCTTCGGTGGGAATTGGGGAATCGCGTGTAATTGCGTAAGAAGAGCGATGAGGGTATCTAAGGGATAGAAAGGGGGAAGACGGGGAGAGCACACGACGGGCTATGGTCAGGCGACCATCACGACTGCCCTCCGTTCACCTCCGCTGACCTCTGCCAGCTACTGCGCCGTGGGTGGCACGTGCGGGGCACTTGGGTGGCCTCGCTACTCACGGCTCGGACCCGACATGCTCCTTCGTGGACCGATCTGGAAACGCACTGCGTTGCAACTTGATTGAATACAAATTATATAAATTAAACTGTAATACACGTATTGTTCTGCCCCGAAGCCTCACGCCAATCTAAATGTGTGAACAACAGTGTGAGGCTCCAATATTTTACTTCAAAAGACCCAAAAGATTTCATAAAACATTGCGAAAGAAATTTGGGCCTATTGACAAGCTTTCGGCGCCCAGCGCCATTTCTGCTTTTTCCCAGCAATTCGGTAAGATAGGGTACGCGCAGTCAGTCAATCTGATACATATCTGCTTACTCCTTTCATGAAGATTCAATATATAAAATAAAATGATTTGCTTCATCAGGTTGATAACGGCGCTAGGCACCGAAAGCTAGCCAATAGGCTCAAATTTCTTTCGCAATATTTGTGAAATCTTTAGAATCTTTTGAAATAAAATTTTGGAGGCTCAAATTGTTGTTCACACAGTTATAACACACGTATAAAGCATGAAGTCCGGGCGAGCAAAAATGATGCACACAAGGATTACGCAGAGCATGGGAAATGGAATGCATGCAAGACGCTGTCATCAAGCAAGGGTCAACTGAAAACATTTACCATGAACTAAATTCGACCAAAATCTTTCTGTTGAGATGAGAACAATCCTACCAAATATGATCCGCTAAGTATGTGTGTCTGTGTGTGTGTGCTAGTTTGTTACGAAATTCATATCTCGCGTCGCAGCAATGATGATCCTAAATTTTACAAGTGATATAGGGCGTAGTAAGAGGACATCAATGGTGAGGAGCCAGAAGTCATCAGACGGCTGATAAGGAGCGTCACAAGGTAGAAGTCGCCGAATTCGCTTCCCTCTTCGCGCAGACCCTGGATGGTCGCCACTCACAAGTCTTTTGCGGGGTGGGACGGGGACACCAACGGTGAATGATGCAACTTGATAACGGTTTATAAGATTTGAGAAGGAGCTTCACAAGGCAAATTCCCCCAAATTCGTTTCGCTTCTCCAGCTGACAATGGAGTGTTAGTTTGGAAAGTGAAACTGATTCGACGGCACTCATAGAAAGTGGTACGGGGATTTCAATGGTGACTCGAATCTGATAGTGACTGATGAAGGTCGATAAGATTCAGTAGCAACTAGATGGAAACTCCTGTACATACACCGCCAACTACCACAATACCACCACTATTGAAGTGCATGATGCTCAGTGTCACTGGGTAAGCATAATTGTTTATGTTCTGATGTCAGTTGTGGCGATGTAGTGACCGCCAAACTGTCTAGCCTTCCAAGCAAGGGTTCTGTCTTTTGACACATCGATCTACAAGAATGATCAATATGCGATAAATTTGTAAAAGCAAAAGCAAGTAAACATTTTTCTGATGCGGTACTAGAAGCAACGGGGCGTATCAACCGCTAGGCCATCTGAAACTCCAAATAGTGGTGCATGTTCATAGAAGCGATAATTATGGATAACTCGAAAGTGGATCTACTACCAATATATGAGAATTAGGTGCTCACTGAGTGGACAAATCGCTATCAATCGGTGCGATCGAATCTGAACATGTCGGACGCTAACTGCACTCCCATGTAGTGACCACTACAGCCCGAGACTAAAATGATAGTGAGCCAACGGATTTCCTCCTGATCTGTTATCAGTTGTATCAGAGGCAGTGACAGCTAAATCATCTTGACTTCCGGAAGTGGAAGACGCGATATGCAGTAGTAAGCAGTTGAACCATCAACCATTAGTAAGACCTAAGCACTTAAATTTGCAAAAAAGTATGGTTAGTACTCCGATATCAGGGAAGTATGTTTCAACCGCATAACTGCGTGAAATTACGGAAAGTGGAGGCTGTTCGAAGAGACCAGTTGAGCTGACGCTCTATACTGCGCTTATCACAGTGTTGAGTTATGCGATACGGACTCCTTTGATATCGGTTGCCAAATCGGCTATTTCCACAATACAAACTTCCACCATGCGGTTCGGCGAGTACTGTGCGATAGCTCAGCTGGACTGACAATAAGCTCAGTATAGTGGCGATAATGATAAAAAGCTCAAAATAGTGTAAAAATAAGCGTAGATATGGTCGCCGCGCTTCTTACGCAAGTACTCACGCTATTACCACCGAAGGCAGTGAACCCGCTCGGAAACGTCGCGCGCAGCAACGCGAAATCCTGGCATAGGGTACGCACACTGACGCTACGGCCGGCTGGCGATATTTTGCGTCTCTGCTTGCGCCACTCTGCGTCGCTGATGTCGACGAGCGAAGCCGACAGAGTCGCAGAGTTTGAAGGCAGCCACGCCCTTTGCTGCCGCCACCGCAGCAAATTTGAAGGTAGCCTTGTCGTTCGCTGCACACGAGGCCGTAGAAGCCGGCGCTCTGGTGGATGCGACTGGCTGAGTATGAGAACGACTTTTTGAAGAAAAGCAATGTTCAGTTTATTATAAGCGAAAGCATGGGGTCAGTTGGATTTTCGAGCACCAGAATTAACTTCAGTTTTTGAATAGATTGAAAGTAGCCATGACCTTGTGCAATATACGTGAAGCGGGAATCTTTGAGTTGAATCAACGCCATCCAAGTATTGTGCTCAAGCCAATAACAGCAGCTGTTCACGAATTGCTCACGAATATATGAGTGGGGGATACATTTGTCAGCCCTGGGCATTGATTTGCAATTTTCAGTGCAGTATTCGAGCTTGGAGTCGGAACTCTTCAATTCTGTATCGTGCTGATATCCTCGAGTAAGCTTGGCAGAAACCATTATTGTGTGAGCAGCAAATTCACACTCACAGTGTAAAAGGAATGGTGGGTTTCGTTACCACAAGTAATTTTGAAGTCATCTGCTTTTCTGAATCAACTGAACCCCCTCATGTAATCCTCCCTCCGTTTTCCAGAGGAGGATGAGGTGTAGGGGTAGACAGTGCGGCGTCGTCGCGGAACAAGTCATCACGCAAATTTGAATGAATGCCATTAGGACAGCAAATTCGCTTGGGCGCGTTTAGCGCGCTACGTGATGATGCGAGCTACGTGTGGCGTTTTGGTGGAGTTCTCCTGGAGCTATTACACCTAGAATCAGGCGTAGAGCACCGTCATCGCTTCAAGACTGATCGAATACGGCGCGCATAGCTCGCACCATCGCGTCGCTTACCAAACGCCCCAAAGCCGATTTTCTGTCTTGATAGTATAAACTCCGCCATTTCCGTCTCTGCGACCCTTTGAGAGAATTTGGAAGGTGACAATCTTCAATCGATATGGCGTCTCTTGAAGGATGCTCACAATCTTCAGCACAGGCTGCCATGCATTTGCGTACAAGTGCCAATTACCTTAAACTTACCCCTGTTTTAATAGCTTTAGGGGGCAAGTTGAGATGACCTCACCTACCACTGCACAGCACTGATCTATGTTCGCGCATGTTATGTGTCCTCTCGCACCTCCTGCTCCTGCTTTATGGAACTGAAACGTCATGCTGATCGAAATGAGCATGGAACTGTGTGAAACTTTTATGGAAGCAGACCCACAGCTTCTGATAAAAGTAAAATTGGGAAAAGTGCGATGCATTGTGCTCTTCGCTGACGCTAATGTAAGGGGTAGGGTGCAACTATGGATGGGCACCGACTGCATCTGCTGGAATCATGTAAGGTTTTTATCTATAGATAAAAGCGAAGGAAAAGTATACTTAGTGCTGAACCACTTAGGGGAGGGGGCATTCATTTTCACGCTGCACCTGATACCATCCCACAATCATCTGTTTGCACACTAAAGTGTACATTTTGATCTCAACCTCATCTAGGGAGCTTCACCCCAACTAAGGCTCGGTATCTGCCAACAGTACGCAAATGCACAGCACAGCAGCCGGTGCGAGATCCTCTGGACGCCCTAGAACCACAGCATCGGCTGCCGTGCATTTGCGTACTTTTGGCAGGTACCGTAATCTTACGCCTGGTCATAATCGTCTTGAAGCAGAATAGGTGGTCGTATTCGCTACATCACTGCTTAATATGTATGTGATTTTCTCCGTCCTAATTATCACGTGGAAAAGGTTATGGTGCTCCAATGTAGTCACTCCAGTGCTCTCGACGTCAGGTGCTACGTTTGCCGAGGCTTTTGCCCAAGCCTTAGTTGAGGGGGTACTCCTATCTGTTCCTGGATAAGCTTTTGGTCAAAATATACACTTTAGTGTACAAGTAGATGTAAACAGATGCCTGTAGGATGGTATAAAGTAAGGAACGACAGCGTGAAAATGAGTGCCCGCAACAGCACCGAGTTAATATTAGGTGTATGCAGAATAGGGTGTCTCTCCAGTGTCGGCTTACTGAGCGGTCGGTTCACTACCCGCTCTCCAAACATCTACTAGAGAAGATGCCCTCTGACCCAGGAAGCAATGGAACGGCAGGATCGGATGAGTTCCACCTTGGATCAGATCTTATACAAGTAGCGACACTTAACGTAAGGAGATTAGCAACCAGGGAGCGCCTACCACATAGCACTACAAGAAGCTTCAAAGAAGACGTATATTGACATCGTAGCTCTCACGGAGCTTCGATGGAGGAGAACTGGATGCATGGACCTCAGAGAATCTGACTACCGGCTATATTACGCTGGCTCTGAAGACAGCCAAGCTAATCCGGCAAAGGCTTTTTGGTAAATAATCGCATGATCCCACTAATTCATGGTTTTTCAAAGGAAGGAGAGAGAATTTCTCGTCTGGATGTAAGATTGTCTCGCCTTACTTTAATTCGATTCTTATCAATATACGCTCCTTCCTCATCGAACAATTGTCACCCTCAAGATGATAAATACGAAGAGTTCACGGAATCATTGAGAGATTCAGTGTCAAAAATGAAATGTGGTCCAGGGAAAAAGATGGCACTAAAAAAGGAACAGTGCAGCGGTGTTGCAGACCTAGTAGCTCTCGGAGATTTCAATGCCAGAATAGGGAGAAAGAAGAGCGCTCTAACGAAGTCGATGGGACCCTTCGGTTATGGTGACGAAAGAAACGAAAGAGGACAGTTACTTGTGAACTTTCGCGAGGAGTATGAATTGAAGGTGGCACCTAGTTTCTTTAAAGCACGGAATGGAAGGAAATGGACTTGGAGATCTCCAAATGGTAATACACTGAACTGCATCGATCATATTTTAGCTTGCAAGCATGTAAATTTCAAGAATGTCAGAACAGGAACAATAGAGTTCGCAACTGATCACCGCCTGCTGAGAGGAGTATTGAGGGTTAACAGGACCGCGCTGAAATATGGAAGATGACATCGTGCAAGAAGTAGGCGTACATGTGTACGTGCAACCCTTAATCCTGATCTATTCCGAAGGGAAATTCAAACCAATTGTCCCTCGAGACTTTCTTGTTCGCGAAGCAACGGATACACAGAAATTTGTAATTATATCAGAAGATCAGCAGAAGTAGCCACAGAATATCAAGAAACGGTGGACTATTTGTCAGCAGTTACGCTAGCGTTAATGCGAACCAGACATAACCTGAACGTCTCAAGAATAATCGACCAGCTGATGTACACTGAGGCTTGCAAATTGTTGAGGGAACTGATACGACAAGATGTCTGTCAGCATCATTATCAAGTCGTCGAGAGAGCAATTCGGGATAACAGTAGTCTGAGGAAAATCAGGCATATGACTTCGTTGGGAAGAAGGCATTTGTTCCAGCTAAGAGATGAAAAAGGAAATATATGCAATAGCAAGGGAGAAATCACCAATTGTGTGAAGCAATACTGCGAACAGCTATACTGCTCTACGGTTGATGTGGACTTTGTTCCACTCAGAGATGAATATCGCTATTTCCTCCATTTCTTCAAAGTGAAGTTGAAGAAGCGATTATGTCGATGAAAAAGGGTTTATCACCTGGCCAAGATCACGTTACGGTAGATCCGACTCTATAACAATTCTTCTGCACAAAAGTAATGATTTGCTGGAGCTGAAGAACTACCGTCCAATTTCGCTTCTATCCGTTCTTTACAAGGTACTCACAAAGGTGATATGTAGGAGAGTTGAAAATACCTTGGACGCGGAACAGCCCCCAGAATAAGCCGGCTTTCGAAAGGGATATTCAACGATTGATCATTTGCATGTCTTGAACGAGCTGATTGAAAGAAGTGTCGAATATAAGATAGCACTCTTTCTTGCATTCATCGACTACGAAAAGGCCTTCGACACAATAGGAATGAATGCTTTAGGGACAGCTGTACAAGTGGAAGGAGTTGAGAGCAAGCTTATCGAACTTCTACGACAAATATACTGCAACGCTCGATCCTCAAAGTTGATGAAACCAAAGTTTCAATAAACATCTGTCGAGGCGTACGACAAGGGGACACAGTCTCTCTGAAGCTTTTCACGGCCACTTTCGAGCATGTATTTCGACAACTATTATGGGACGAACTTGGGATATCGATAAATGGAAAACGGTTAACAAACCCCAGATTCGCAGACGATGTGGTGTTAATTGCGAACTCCGGACAAGAACTACAATCCATGATTGACGATCTAGACCAGCAGATGGTCCAAAGACTCGAAAAAGAATCATTCGTACATTAGAACAGGAAGTCACCATTGATCACGCATTTTCCAAGGAGATAGCTCACAGAATCCGTGCTGGATGGGTCATCTTCTACCGATATAAAAACTTCCTAGCATCCAAGAGAGTGGAAATGCGATTTAAAGGAAAGCTTTTTAACCGTTGCAGTCTACCTTCCATGATTTACGGGTCGGAAACATGGATTCAAACAAAGATGTACATGCAAAGACTCGCAGTGGCACAGCGAAGAATTGAACGGAAAATGGTTGGAGTATGTCTGAAAAGTAAGAAGACGAATGAGTGGCTTCGAGGTGTGACTAAACTTGAAGACTTGATCGAAACTGCTAAGGTAAGAAAGGAAATATGCTTGGAAGCTAGCAAATTCCAATGATAATAAATGGTCGCGACAGAGTGGTGCCCTCATTCACAGAGGAAAACAGGAAGACCGAAAGCGAAATGGCGAGACATGCTACAAAACACATTAGAGTCCCGAAGTTGGCAACTAAAAGCAAGATCAATGTCGAAGAAAGACTGGATGGATCTGATCTGAGCGCCACATATTGTAATACTGTTGAATTGGCGTATAAAATGTAAAATGTAAATGTATGCCGAATAAATGGCCGTCTCATGATAAGACTTTTTCCGGCGCTGTTTCACAGCTCGATTCAACCTGAATATAACATCTTGTAAGTCATGCTCAGCCCTTTTCAATTCACACTTCCTTTGGTGCCGGACTTTGGTATCAGGTTTTTTGCAGGCTCTAAAATTCAGAATGGAAAGGTATGTTTTTTGCATGATCATGCTTCATGAGTTTAATCTGGGTCACTCCGCGACCGAAGCCAGTTCGAGCCTCAACCGTGTGTGGGACCAGGAGTCCCCTGCCGAAAGAACCGTGCGCCTTCTTAAAGATGAGCCGCATCAAAGGTGCTCACTGTTTGGTGGTGTTTTAAGAGCGTAATCCACTTTAGCCTGCTGTAACCTGGTCATACTATCACCGCAGAGTCCTATTGCCGTGATTTGGTTCTGATGTATGAAAAGTTGCAAAAACTGTGGCCGGCGCTGACAAACAGAATGGGTTCTATCCTCTTGCAGGATAACGCAAAACCCCACACTTCGAAAGTTACCCAGCAAAAACTGATGCAGTAAGGCATCGAGACTCTCCCTCACCCCCCTCCCTCCCCCCTTATTCCCCAGATCTATCCCTAACGGCTTACCACTTTTTCCGGGTTCTCGAAGCAAACCTGCGTCAGAAGGAGTTCGCCGATACGATGCGCGTTGAAAATGGCATTGTTGACATTGCTAGTTCTCGCAATCCAGAATTTTATCATGATGGCACATTTTTCTGCCAGATCGTAGGGACAAATAAAGCTGTGTCTGAGCGAAGTCATGGCTTTTTGAAATAAATTGGTCTGTTTTGGCCATTTATTCTGCATACACTAATATTTCTTCCGCAACTGTCTACTACATCATCAGGCTTTTTACAGAATTCCAGCAAATTCAGTCGGTGCTTACCATCGTTGCGCCAATGCATCGCACTTTTCCCAACTCCTCTTTTATCGGAAACTGTGGGTCTACATTTCATGAAAGTCTCACCAATTTCATGCACATTTCGATCAGCATGACGCTCCGGGACATGACGATATTCCAGAACTTCAGTCTGGCTTGTGAAGGGGGAACTGAAATTTACTGCTCTTGGCAATCAGCTCCACTTTTGCCAAGCTTCGGCAGGAAAATGAGCCCCTACCCCCGCTCACTAAGGCTAGGCAAAAGTACACACCAGTGTGGAAATTGATGCCTATGGAATAGCATAGCAAAAGAGATACAATAATGAGTGCCTTCTCCGAATGAATAGCTCCTGTAACCTTACACAGCAACTCTATATAGCATCTATCCTGCACCTTGACAGAATTTATTTCACGGAAAAAGTTCGCTCATATAGTTGCGCTGCCACGTAAAAGAAACGAAATGCATGCCACCTATGTATGCACTGGTTTTTTTTTTGCTCGGCGGCATAAACCTTGAAAGCGTAAACACGAGGTGTTGTTGCAGCATTGAATCGCGTAAAAAACTTCTCTGATCTAGCAGACTTCAGCAGCAGAGTATATGAGAGGACATATAACATGCGCGAACATAGAACAGTGTTGTGCTGGTAAGGTCGTCTTAAAGGAAGCGGAAGGGGTTCGAAACAAGAGGAAGATGCAAAGAAATGAGCATTTTGTAAGGAACACTCAAGGTTGGAAGCGATAATCGGCGAAAAAACCCGGATTCAAAAGCGCGACGCTGTGATGTGTATTCGCATCGCATTCGCATCAACACACTGACTTTCCGAGTTGTCCGTTGTAGGAGACGGGCCGCGGGCCAACGTTAGTTGTAGCACCTGACTCCCGGCGCAGTGGAGTGGCCATTCCCAACTACATTAGCATTCATGTAAGTACATCTAGAGGCATTATAAGAAAGAACAAAAGGAAAAGTAAAAGGAAAGGACAACTTCACAAAAACACCTCCTCTTGGCATCATGCCAAGGCGTCAAATTGGCAAGTTGTGCAATGGCGGTCACTTAAACTCGTCCGAACCACGTCTGTTCCACCATAGGCAAAAATTACCCCCTTCCAGTGTCTTTAAGTTGCACGCTAGGGAAATTAAAACTAGGCGTAGGATTACAGTTCCTGCCAGTGTACGCGAATACACGACAGCTGGTGCCGGAGATTAGATGGGCACCCTTGTCAAGCTGTCAGACTTTCGCGCGCATTTTCTTGTCGTTCCTTTGATGTTGCAGCACAACGTTTATAAGAAATTTCAGTGGCGAAATCTTCGGAAATTTGCAACCGGTCCACCTTTTAACGTGACCTGTCATCAACTATATTCATCACAAAAAATGCAGTTCTATTACGAGATTTGCAACTCAGCACAATATTGTGGATGCAAACGATTTTACACCAATCGTTAGATTTTGCGCGCGGCCTTTATACTTCGCGATGCCGCATCGGCTACTGCATAATATCCCAAGTAGGCAAATAAATACCATAGAATCTCCATGTATGTATGAACCTCGGGCTCTTTTCATACTTACTTTTTCCTTCCGAACTTATTCTCTCTCGTACGTTTTGTAGATTTCGCAAGTAGATCAGCTGAAAAAAGTGGTTGCATCACAAGCGGAACGTATTCGTCAGCTGGAACAAGTGATTGAAAACATGGACAGAGATCTCTGTGCATCACGTGAAGCCCATGATCTCCTCGAGTTCCAAATACTTGAAACGGAAGAAAACAATAGATGCTTGGTAGGGTTTTTTCGCCACATCACTTTTTTGCATGTACCCTTTCGTGTTTTTTTTTTCTGAGCGTATAGATTTTTGTATGCGGGTATCATCTGTAATGGCCAGCTCCCTTGACCTATCAGTTCGCGAAATGAAGGTGCAGCCACGTGGATGGTGCCGAACAGGAGATGGCTCCCAAGACTAGTTCATTCTATTCTGTCAATTCTACATCCGCCACGTGGTGACGACTATTGACTGGCCCTAGCGAGTCAGGAGAACCTAAAATGAGAGGTGCAAAACATGCAGTGAAACACTCGCAGTACTTCGTACGCTAGGTTCTGCTTTCTTGCTCGATCGGTTTTTGCGAACACCGTGCTCCATTATCAATGGTGGCACTGCCCAACGATGGCACAGATTTGTTTCCTACTTCCCCTATACGACGCAAAAAGTGTTTTCTCCTACATCGCTTCTCCACGCGACTAGTGGTATAAAATCCATGAGTCGGATTAAGAATAACAAAAACAGGATGATATGTTCAATGAATTGAGGAATATTCCATCGCAAAACGCGCACCCTTTTTTACGCCTTTGGCCTACTCATCATGAGACCATCAGTATCATTAACTGCTGCTCACACCACCTTGCTGTTGATGAAAAGCTGATTCTTTTGCAGCCAGCTGACGGATGTGGTCCGCAATGGAAATGCTTTTATCGGTTCGTGGCAAAAATAATGATCGTTCTCGTACCTGCTATGTTCCACTAATCATAATTTATTGAAAATTTGAACAAATATAGTGATTTAATAGATCGTACGGAAGCACATTCTTCAAGCTATCGTAGCTATCGTGCAAAGAATAACCCGCGAAGATTTTGTCAAGACGCGAAGTCTGACTCATCATGCTTTACGAGTACAAACTTGGCCGTAATGTTGCGGAATCAGCTAGGAATATCACCCACGTATGGGACGAAGGTACTTCAAATGAGCGCACCACGCGTAGGTGGTACGACAAATTCCGAAATGGAGACTTTAACCTAGAAAATTAGGAGGGACGCGGTTGGCCATCGGAAGTTTAAGACGAAGGCACATATAGAATCCAACCGAGAGCATCCACAAGAGAAATCGCTGAAGAGCTTGAAGTTGACTTCGGACTTGTAGCACGTCATTTGAAGAAAATTGGGAATGTAAAAAAGCTTGACAAGTGGACCCCGCTGAGTTGACAGAGCACCAGCAATCTTGTCGTCTCGAAATCTGTGCTTCTCATCTTTTGCGGAACAAAAACGATTCTCTTCTGCAACGCATCGCAACGTGTGACGAAATATGGATTCAGTACGACAATAGACGACGGTCAGGACAGCGGTTGGATCATGACGAAGCTCCTAAACATTTTTTCTAAGCCGAAGTTACACGAAGAAAAGGTCATTATGTCTGTTTGGTAGTCTACAGCCGGTTTGATCCACACAGCTTCCTGGCTCCAGGAGAAACCATTACAGCGGGGAAGTACTGTGAGGAAATCGAAAAAAATGCACCAGAAGTTGCATCGGATTCAATCATTTATTTATTTAGTATTTACACTATATGATGCGCCACACAAAAAATAAACAGAACCACGAGTGGAAATATGTTTGACTTAAATTGAGCCGTGGTATGGCGGGGAAAACAGGTTGTCTTCCTCTTACGGTGCGTGAATGGGCTCAAGGCAAATTTCTGGTCCCATACCCAGAGCGCAATATGTCACTGTACTGAGGCTTGCTGACGACTCTACTCGAACGAACAAATTAACGCAAGATTAGCCGGCGTCAATCAACAGAAAGCGCGCGACCTGCTCCATGACAACGCCTGACCGCCCATGTTTCATTGATGATAACGAAAAAAAACTGATGAAGTTGGGGCATGAAACTCTCGACCATTCTCC
The DNA here is from genome assembly GCA_963978905.1 of Trichostrongylus colubriformis. NCBI lineage: Eukaryota > Metazoa > Nematoda > Chromadorea > Rhabditida > Trichostrongylidae > Trichostrongylus > Trichostrongylus colubriformis. Next base: position 687,563 of record OZ022261.1, read on the forward strand.
ATACTCAGCAGCCTTCCCCACGAATTATCACTCCTTCAAACATCTCGAAATTTTCTTACGCGAGAAATGCTTCCAAAACCAAGACGACGTAGAAAAGGCGTTCAACGATGTCGTCGATCCCAGGACTCCAGAAATTTATGCTGCTGGGATATCTAGACTGCCCTCTTGTAGGCAGAAATGTGTTGATGCTTTTGGTCGTTATCTCGATTGAAAAGCAATGCTTTGAAGCAAGTTATGATATTCTAAAAAACTCGCATCAAAAAGGTCATTATTTTTGCCACGATTCAATACATATATGTTGTTGGAGAACAGTGGAAGGCTTGGTGAAGTGTTAAAGCGGAGGATGTCAGTAGGATCAGAAATTTGGAGAAGAGGATGGGGACAGATATAGTCTTCACACTTATTAGACCGGTCTTTCTATTGCAATGGTTTGCTGACCGATAAGTACTCGGTCTCTCCACGCAAAATCATTCTTGCACAAGGTTGGGATCATTATAATGCTCTTTTAATAATAGAGATCCAACTAAACACTGCAACTCGTGGTGAAACTTCAAGATCCCTCGATACGAAATAATGTCTTCGTTGACTTGATTCGTGAATAGAAAACGCCCCGTTAGCGTTGGAAGATTGCCGCCTTATGTAAAAATTTGGGTGTAATTTTAAACAACTTTAAAGTTGGGTCTTTTAAAATGGTATTAGCCATGACATTTTCTGCAAAGTAGAAAGTGGATTGTTCAGTTGTGAAAAGCACACTAAAAGGATCTGCCCGCTCAATTAATAAATGCCCGGGTGAAGAAGTCAGTGCTATCTCCACTGAAGCGGCACATGTAAATATGATGCAACTTCTGCCACTGATAGCGCAGGGACATATATCGAAATGAATATCAGAGGACGTCTACTTCGCTTCCAGCTGGGCACTGGTGCGAATATTACATTTATTTTCCCACCAGAGTTTGGGAAAACTAAGATCTCCCTTTGGAACCATGTCTTATGACAACTGGATCATCTATGTATACTGATGAAAGGTTTTCTTGAATCTTCTCTGTGAACGACTGCACTACAGAGACGTGAACAGGAAGATGCTATTCTTACATCGCCAAGAAAATTTACTATTTGGAATGATGTGTACGACTCTTCATGTACGAGAAGTTGGAAGAAATGTGCCTCTGCTCAAAGGTGAATGAAGCAGAAAGTGCCCGTTTTCAGATGCGAGCTTGATCGATGCAAGAAAATGAATGCAATAGATGTCACTGGAGGAGAAAGTAGTACCTGTTTCAAGAAGAAGCGATCGGTCTCCTCGGTTGCCGCATTAGATGCAGAAATTGATCGGATGGTTTTCGATGAGTGGTTGATCTCAGCAGTCGATCATTTCGAGTTGACAGCACCCGTCGTTGCAGTCAAGATGAACGCCAAAGGACAAAATCTCTTATGTGTCGACAGCATTGAACACCATACAGTTACATCGCATCCATTATCATTACATCGGTGGAAAGGTGTTCTTTAAGCTAGATGGAGGAGAGGTTTTTACTCGAATCGCTCTAGCAGACTCCTATCCGCAGGTAGAAGTTGGAGTAGAGTCGAAGGCTTTGTTGAAGATAAATACACTCAAGTAGCTATGTCTTTATAATTATTTAACAACTGAATTCGAATCAGGATGACTTTTCCAATAAATAGTGGATTTGATGATCCGCGAACTACAAGGCGTTATTGCATATCTTGAAGCAATTGTCGTCGTAAGCTGCACGTATGGAGAGCATAACAAGATTGGGCGCTTCAAACCATCATCGGCTCCCGCTGATATTAGGTGATACCGAATCTACTCATAACTCCGTCCAATGAAGTCTTTCAAAGTCTCTTTCAAAGGCAGTGGTAGGGACTGTTGAGGTGGACTGTGAAAAGAAAGTCTAAGTGTTTAGTGGTACAGAAGTGAAGAGGAAACGGAGCAGAACCGTCAAAAACTACATCGTTCTTCTCGCCATTGATTCCGGATCGGGCGGGGTTGTTGAACACATTGAAAAAAGGGCAAACCACATTGAAACGGTTGGCAGCCTTTGAAAAAAGCGTCCCTTCAAAGTTCAGGTGTTACTCACTTGAGATTTGTCACATACAATCTTTTAGACCCTAACTTTCATCTGCGTGCCTCATTGGGAGCCCTCGTTACCCACATACCCCTATCATCGTCTTAACTTATCTACCCGTCATCGCCTTCCACCCTCTTTATCTCTTGACTGTGTGTTGGTGGGTGAAGTCCCCCATTCTATGTACAATATACATATCTTGACTAACGTGTTACTCACTGCAACTTAAACGGAGCCTCTAGTCTGTGCTGGAACCGAACCACGAATTTTTGTTGTAAGCTCATCCCATTCAAAATACGCTCCTTCCACCATGGAGGGATCTTTTGCTCTATTTCCAGCAAGCCATGGCTGACCATCTCACAACTTCTCGCCACTTCTAAGTCATTCTCGAACTGAAATAAAAAATTTCACTCGATCACTGAATGGTTCAGCGCACGTTCCGCCTCCAGTGGGCAGGGCGTAGTATCGTTTATTTGAGCTCTGTTGGTATCATTTATGTGCGTCATCTTGTCCCACCTTGAACGGAGCTTTTAAGCTGTGCTGGAACAGAGATACGAATTTTGTTTTGAGCCCCACCTATTTGAAATACCGCCACCGCACTCAGGCTACATAGGATCGTGCCATCGACCTTATTCCAACTTTTGCTGACGTTTGGGCCATTTTGGAACTGAAGTAGGATAATTTCAGCTGGGTATCATATTTTCGGCGCTCGCAGCGTCAACTGTGGGCCGAGCGTAGCTTTGTTTATGGGCTCTCCTCTGTTCATCCATGCACTATTCCACACTTGACCCGACCTTTATAAGTTGCCCTTCAGATGGTTCTGTATTTCGTGACAGACAGACAAAGCCGATTATTTTAGGTTGTAAGGAAAGTTTTGGCCGGTTTTTGCAATTTCAGCTTAGGAAAATCATAACTCGGCTCAGACTGCATCTTTTTTCACAGTTTAAACACCATTCGATTCGCTACACTTTTGGTAACATTGTGCATACTTGCATCTCATTTCGATCAAGGGCTAACGATATATATTGCGCGAAATCGAAAAAAGTCGACTCCAAATAACCATCCTTTCTGGACACACTGCTACTAAAGGAGCCGTCCAGATCATTGGGAAAGTCGGGCTTTGTTAGCCCCACATCTGGTGAATGATGGACGAGTAAAGGCTTCAGCCTGCAACTGCTTCAATCACTGGAAGAGGATTTGTGGAAAATGCGCTTGCGCATAGCTGTTCTGAGAGATCCTGCAGCACCCAATTTTTTGGGTTTTTCCAAATCAAGGCTCCTTGAGGTGGTTGACCAAGTTTGTGTGTCAAGTGCCGATACTTTTGGACATCCCCTGCAAGTATGGGCGCTCATCACTTTCTGCCGTTTTAGTTAGAGCGATTTGACAAACTCGTTCTCATTTCTGCACTTCTGAAACCAAGGATAAAATGTTCCATTCAGTGCTTCACCCCCTCCCTTTGCAGCACTCACATTTGTTGTCAACTTCGCTGGGAGTCGGCTAAACAAGAACTCGTGAAGTCATCTGAAAAGTGCCATTCTCGCTGTACTCTGAAATTTCCCTAATAATTCGAAAACCTCGTGGCATTCCAAATAAAACATATATTCAGAAAGAGCAACTTTTTACCACAATGCGTAAGCTGATTCATGTTGACACGCTCTGAGATTTGAATTTATCTTGTGAACGCGAAAAACCGGCCAGAACTTACCTTAAAACCTAATATACACGCGGTGCCGGAGAAAGTATTTTTTGTCTTCCACTTCCAGTCCTACTTTAATCGAACTTTAGCGAATTCTGACGAGATAATTCCATCTCCAAACTCGACAGACCTCATACTATCACCAAACTCCGTAACAGCCTTATGCACGAACAGGATCGGGAAATTATGATGAGTGAACACGATGTATCGCCTCAACATGGCAACGGGGATTTCGTCGCCCTCTTTCAGCCTTGCTAAGGTCCGTTCACTGGGTACATAAGGAGATTCCTATGCGGTGGTGTTCTCAAACAATCCGTCTTTACCGGGCTCCCAGCCCCCTTACTTTTCAAAACCAGAACGTGCCGTTACCACTGAAACCCCTCCGGACGCAGGTTTGAGACATGATGATACTTCGGTTCATAGCAGCGTTGTCCAAGCAGCAAGAGCTCTGCGAATCTCACAAACCGGAGGGCCAATCCTTGGGAAGCTTCCCACAAAAGACCTACCATGGAACCTGGCTCCATTGATTTCAGCGGATGTTGATACCGTTGGCCCGACTGCGCTAACTGAAGGCTTCGTGCTTTGATGAACGTGAAAGTAGTGAGTCTCAGCTTGCTCCTAGAGGAACTTTTCGGAAATATTTTGCCCCAATACTTCTATCACTTTCGTTTCCCTATGTTTATATACATGGCGGTTGTGAGCCGTGAGCAAAATTACTTTTTGGCACCCGCTGTATAAATGTGATGGTTTCTATGTGGGTTGAACAAAAGAAGTTTTTTCGTGTCCAGGACTCCTTACCTCAGATTCATAATTGATAAAGACGTCGTCTACTCCGGAGAAAACCGACGCCTTGATGTGCCACTGAGGAAGAGTAATGCCGTTCAAGGGAACCGGGAGAGGTCGGAAGAAAGAGGAAAATGGGAAGAAATGATCGGTCTGAAACGAATATTCGAGGTTAGAAGCAATAATCGGTAGAGAAACCTGGATTAAAGCGCAATGCTGTGGTCTGTATTCGCATCTCTTCGAACTGCAACATGATCTTTCCGAGTCGCTTGCTGGAGAAGTTGTTTGTTGTCTCATAGGGTGTTTTTCATTTATTCATGATAATGTGAACTATCTGTAAGTGCAAAACAAAAACAGCAATCAGTGAAACAATGAAACAACAGCAAAAGCAGCAATCAAGTAAATTAATTAATGGGAGAATAGAATAAGCGAAGGGGTAAGAAAAAAGGTGTTCGTGGTAAGAAAAATTCACTGAATTTTCACTCGACGTTTTGGCAAGGTGTCTTGTGTGCAGTGTCTGCAACCCAACGAACTGAAAGCGTTACGGTGGGTTTTACCGTAGGCCGAATTTACTCCTCTCCCGGTGTCTTTAGTACGTGACTAGGAGAGCGTTTTGATTAGTCTTGTGCACGAGACGACGCACATTTTTCGCGCGCAACGAGCGTCGGTCAACAGTGTCAGACTTCGCCCACGGGACAGACCATCCTTGCATTTTTTGAATCTCGGGCAAATAAGGAACAATGAGTAATAGGTTGCAACTCATGACTGACATAATGGAAGAACCATCATCAGCAGAAATCCATTCGAACTTCTCTCCTATTCTCTCCCAATCTCCCGCAATACTAGAACCTTCTGAGGGAGGTTATAAAATTTCGCAATTCTACATTCTAATTTGAACATTATTGATCTTGTCACCAACATGAGCCCTGTTGTGAACGATATTGATATCCTGGAAGAGGAGTTTCTACGAACTGTTGCTGGACAGCAACGCCGAAAACCTTTACATGACAGAGGACGATACAGACGCACCTGTTTCAACTGTTGCACTTGACGGAGAAGACTTCGATTCGGACGATACAACCGATGACGATGATGACAAACACGAGAAAAGAAGCCACCTGGATGAATGAAGCCCAGTCAAATAACCGGTGGGTTTTCAATGAGCCGACTGAAGTTCATGAAGAGGTACAGCACTGTCACGATCCTATCGATTTCTTCTCACTCTTTTTCTGCGGAGACTAACTGAAGAAAGTTGTCATACAGGCAAACATCTACGGCCGACAGAAGGTACAGACACTGAGGAGCTGAAAGGTTGTTCGGTCTCTGTCTGCAGGTTCGCGCTGCCCACTGGACAACTAGAAGAACTGCTCGTTACTGAAGCCTCGGATCTCGCCAGAAGTGGGCATTTTATTGCCAGTGACATCATGGTTATTGACCGGCTACAACGGCTTAGCCACTTTGCCGATAATAGTAGCGCAACAGAAGCGGCAGAATATACAAACTTCAGCCAATGTTTGACCACCTGAATGCTTCTTTTCAGAAGATTAATAAGCCCGATAAAGAGCTATGCATGACGAGTCTATGGTACCTTTCCGTAGATGAGTCTCTTTCTGGCAATACACTTGGTCCAAGCGACACCGCTTCGGCATAAAGCTGTTCAGGTTGTGTTCGAAGTCAAGTTACACGCAGAAGGTGAGGGTACATGCCGGTAAGAATCCGAAGAGAGCAAGAAGAGTAACTGAAGCGTTGGTGATGGAGCTCATGGAGGGATTCCTAAGGCAAGGCAGATGTATGTGTGTCGACAACTGGTACACAGGGGTGCACTTGGTCCATCGACTTCCAAAGAAGCGTACGGTTTTAGTAGGTACTCTAAGAAGGAGTCGGAAAGGTGTGTCTCAGGTACTGAAAGATAGAAGGCCAAGCGCTGTGAATTTTTCCACCAACAAAATCGGAGAGGAATGCTTGTAGTGAAGTAGAGGGATTGAAGAGTCATTATTCATGCTTTCTACCGAACACGACGCCGGCTGCCATTCTAGTGGAAACTTACTGTTATTATCGATTACAACAAGATGAAAGGATCCATTGATCTCGGCGATCAAATGACAGCTTACACGCCATATGTGAGAAGGACAAGCAAGTGATATGTACGGCTGTTTTATCATCTGGTCACAAGACGCCTTAGTAAATGCTCGACTCCTCTACTGCAAAGTGTTGAAGTCTTATCTACAACGACTGAGTGCCAGCCATCACGAGGAAGTACTCTAAAAAGGAATCGGAAAGGTGTGCCTTGTGTTGAAAAATAGGAAGCTGATACGCTCTGAATTTCTCTGCCACCAAATCAGCAAGGAGTGCTTGTAATAAAGTGGAGGGATCGAAGAGACATGTACATGCCTTCTCGCAAACGCGACGCCGGCTGCCACCCCTGCTGCAAAACAAAAAATTGCGGTTTTCTTACGTTTTGCGTGACTTCCACCCTGACGGCCAGCAGTGTGCAACGCCGTTTCACGGGACAGAACGGCTGTAGGAGAGCATTGACCGAAATTAACGTGTTAAGAATGCACAATCAAGGGTGAAGAAGCTTCTCAACGGATTTTGACTACCTGAAGAGTCCTATAAAAAGCAATTTTTATTTTAACATTCCACCTATATTAGGGAATCAATAAGTTTTGATGGGGAGTACAGCTTGTGATCCTCACGCAGAATTAAAGATATTCTTCAGAGCAGTATGGACATTAAAATAATACGATTTGCAAATACGGGGAGCGCTATCTATCCAGTTTAACTGCCATTCGATGGATGTCCTTTTTCAAATAAAGTTGATCGAATTCGAAGTATATGAGACGATTCTCCTCAAGACAGCTGAAGAAGAAGGCTCTCAAAGCATACCTGAGGAGAACAAGGAGCTTTGGCAAGCACTATGTCAAACAACTCGTAGTAGTATTGCCTGCAGGGGGCGCAGTGTTAGAGAAAGGGAATTTCTTCTTCCTAGAGCTTCAGCGAGACTGGCGCCGGATGCCGTGCACAGTGAGGTGTCTTCGCATTAGGATAGCATCCCACGCTTTTGTTGGTTTTACTTGAAAACATAAATTCAATTCTTATAGCCAGCACCGCAACGGGATGACAAGTGTATTGGCACTGAGAAAACGACTACGGAACGGCAAAGCAAATGTTCTGGCACGGACATGATTGATACCACAGACTCTACAACCATTGGCCAGGAGGAAGCACTGGTGAGGTTACAGTGGGAAAAAATTCTTGTAGGTGTCGCAGGATATCCTACTATATATAATCGGATAATTGTGTCTGTTGGTGTGTGTGTGTCAGTGTGTCTGTGTGTTTGACCGGGAATTCATATCTCGCGTCGCAGTAAAGCTGGGACTCTGACTTTTCAAAGTGATATGGGGGGGGGGGGGGGTGGGGTGGGAAGGGGACATCACTGGTGAGAGACCGGAAGTGATAGCAACTGATAAGAGCTAATATGGAGCATCGAAAGCAAATGACGGAAAATTGATATTTCGCGTCGCAGCAAAGATGGGATCCTGAATTTTAGATACCAGTTGGGCTGGCGCACACCACTGGCGCGTCACACATGGAAGCATGAAAAATGAGCTTGATCGATATCAACTGATGCGGAAGGTTGAGACTGACGAAAGAGATTATATTTTTTCCGTTTTTGCGAATTCCCTATTTCTGCAGATCGTGTGAATGATGATATTGATCGATTGATGCGATCAAGCCCAATTAGCATGCTTCCATGTGTGACGCGCGCAGTAGTGTGCGCCAGCCCAACTGGTTTATTGTAATGTCTTTTGCGGATGTTGTGCGGAGAGTCCCACTCGAGAGAATGAAAGCAGGCTGTTGTTGGAAGCTAGTAACCTGGAATTGGTTGAATGTTGTGGTTTCCGAAATGTAGTTACAATCCCGCTGTAGTTGTTGCCCTGAGAGAACAAGGGATATCCGTTCTGCTTCCCAACTTAATTTTTTCTCTTCGTTCTGCCATCGTCTTGCATGTAAATGTTGGAACGAATAGCATTGATCGAACATTAGTTGTGAGGATGAACATCGTAGGAGTGTCAGAGCTTCAATTTGAATTTTTTGTGTTTCAGTCCTTGCAACTGAGGGAGTACAACTTACACTTGGAGCATCAGTTCGAGGCGCAAAGTCAAATAATAGAGGCAATGAAAAAGAAGATTGCGGAAGTAAGGCATGTCGTATCCCATTTGCGAAGATTGAGATTGCTCATCATCCCAATATTATGATACCAATGGCTGGCGCACATTACCGTGCACGTAGCACATGGGCGTCAGTGGATCGATCGGAATTGCTTTTTTTTATATATTACTCAGTACCCGGTACCACACCACGCCCCTCCCCTTGCGGACGGGTTTCCTCTCATTTCAAGTGTATTTTAGATGATATGGACATTGGCCATTTCTGCCTATTTTTTCGTGGTCTCATGGCTGCATTGGAACCGAGTTTTGAATTTTTGTTGCGCGGACCTCCTCTCAAGATGCGCTCCGCCCACCGTGCCCACGCCTCTTTCATGACTTTGGACAACTCATTCCTGATCTAAATCCACCTTTTCCCCACGGTTGGGGTCGAACTGGTGCCTAATTTGCAACTTTCGATCTGCAAACGGAAAATTTCAGTGCACGCCGCGCCCAATCTGTGCGGGGCTTGCCTGGTCCATGTGTGCTTTTTCCTTCTTGTCCCATGCCCTACCCATCCCAAACTTGTCCCCATCTTCACAGGTCGTTTTTCACATAATACCTAATTTCGTGACAGACGGACAGACGTACAGACAGACGAAGCTTTTACATATATAGTAGGGATATTCGATATTTGAACATCTGATACTCGAATAATACATTGATCTGTTTTCACTAAACACGTTTCAGCAAAAGGTTTTTGCTGACCTTGTTCACAAACTTGCAAAAATGAATGAGACAGGGATGATTCGAGAGCACTTGGAGAGCTACATTCGTACAGCGGAAAGCGAGACTAAATTGCTGGCTGAGAACTTCTCACGAATTATTCAAGTAAGTGGTAGCTCCGTTACTTGCGTGCCTTCGTCCTACAATGTGTGACCTGCGAAAGGATTGATAGATTTCATATTCCAGTTGAGTCCTGATATCTTACCTGTTTTGTATATTTCACGAGAGTCGTTGGTATACTCGTGATTCGAAGTTCAGACAATTTCCCAAGGCACCTTTTGTGGCGTAAGGCCGACTGGTGCAGGTATAGGACTGGATGCCACTCGCGGCCGCACCACGTTCGAAAGGCTTAACCTCCGTTGTGTCGAGATTTTGCTCACGGTCATTTTTCTACTGTACTGTCTGACCCTGTTGCGGTATCAATGACGCGTCTATCTGATGCATACACAATAAAGTATAAATTATGGTAATATGTTCAAGTGATCTGCTACTCATGCATCGTTACATCTTTGCCCGTGAATCCATTATGGTAATATGTTCAAGTGATCTGCTACTCATGCATCGTTACATCTTTGCCCGTGAATCCATACTGAAGCATAAGTGCACATTTGAAGTTGTTACGTGTGAAGTGTGGAGAATACTAGGGCTTTCTCGAGAGATTCTTAGCATGAGAGAAATGCTGAAAATTCCTGTCTTCCCCAGCTTCTTTGACTGAGTGGAGATGGCGAAGGTTCTGCTTGTGACTACCATGTATGTACCTATGTCAGTCTGGCAAAGTTGACAAAAGTAGAATTTCGGTGCGAGCATCTTGTTTTGCATCAGTTACCCAGGATCAATCAGTCAATCCGTTCAAGGCTCGACTAAACACTACTGATTCATTGGGAAAATGGATTACAATGGACGAATCTGGTGCTTTTTCGGAAAGTGAAATCTGTGAACGAAAAGGGAGACGGAAATCTGTGGGAGGTTGGTTATGCTGGTGTTCTATTTTCCTGTAATGATTTTGGGTCTGGGTACTAAACTGGATCGTTTCAGATTTTCAACATGATGATGGCCTCTGCAATCAGAATGACGCAGTCTGGAGATAGTAATAGTACGCGTTTGCTCAGTAACTTCACTGTGTCCTGACACGATTCTTTATATTTTCTGGCTACATCTGGTCCATAGAAAGTTTGGGACTTCTGTGCTTCTGCGCATTTATTGTGCTCTTCCATTCCTCTTGAAGCCGTTGAAAAGATCGACCTCGTGCTCGTCCTCACACTCATCAATGATGTGCTTGGTTCTTGTCATAAATATTAATTTCCATCGAGCTTAGAATCGAACTGATAGTGAAATAAAAAATTCCTACCGTTCTGGAGCTACTTTCAATGCCCAATTGATTACCTTGATAACATGGGAATCGAGACAGCTGCGATGAGACCAGTTCACAAGTATTCGCTTTTTGTAAGCTAAACACAGCGGAATCTTCATGGCGAGAAAGTCGTTAGCGCTCCTAATTTTTATACAGTTGCGGTTCATAACGGCTTATTATTACGGTTTATAATGGTTACGATCAATCTTCACATATCGAAGCTACTATAAATCATGAAACTTAACTTCTTTTCTTCACAAGAAACCTACCGTAGTCTGTTGAGGTGCATTGTTGTGCCATAGTAAAGAAAAGGGGGAAATAAAGGATCATTTTCCATCGCAAAAGCGTCACTCTTTTCCGCGCTCAATTCTTCGGCGAACGACATCCCTAAGCCGCATGGCTCGTCTCGGCCACAGCACACCTTGATCTGTTACTGTGGGTGCTATACGATGCAAAGTGTTACCAACTCTCACCAGCACCATCTTCCAGGTGCGCGCAGTTAAGAGAGCATTCCGCTGCGCTTTGCTTCAAAAACAGTGATAGGGGTGTTTCGATTGCATCATTCATTCCAATCCTTGATATTGGCCAGTGAACGTTTTCACCACGGAAGCTGACACGTCAGACACCACATCATTGTACGATACGGCATTGATACGATACGATAAGTGTCACTCCACTATCATGCTCATCACTCTACACCTCAGTCATTCTTCGGCCCTAGCAGGATAAGAAAAGCGGCTGGAGCTAAAAAGGCTGCTCTCGCCACAGCTCAGGAGCGCTTCCTAGACCCCTGATTTTCAAGTGAATGACATCTGTTAGGGACTCCTTATCACCCACATCACCCCTATCACTGCCTTTAAGCGATGGATATGTTGTCGTAACGGTGAATACCAGCCTTTCCCAATCGTGTCCGCCGTTTGGAGTCTAAGACCGCAGACAGTGGCAGCTGATCGAGGCTCCAGCTCTTCAATACCAGTGTGCCCCATACCCCAAATGTTTGCCATTACTTTTGTGAGCATTAACCAGTTTTTCTGTGTAATGCCAAAAGAACAAGAGACGCTGGAATTCGAATTGTTGTTCATGATAATTCACTTTTCAAAGTCCTATCGGAAAGGTAATGATTTGATCTTCTAGTTTTTCCTTTTACTTTGACCCAGCAAGGCTAAGGTTTATCTCAACAGAACAAAAAGCAGTAAAAGATCAGGCAAGTGTCAGTCATCGCTGGGGACACAATAGGCAAATGTACGACAGAGGAAAATTGTTACAGATGAGCATAATGCTAACAACTCGTTGAAATTTTCCTTCAAGTTCAGTGTTAAGATTGAATTCCTCGATCTTGGAACCCTGTTGCGGAGCTGAATCTCGAAAGCAGTGGGCACAATAGTTTTCATATAAAATTGGCTCTCGATAAATAACGGGAAAAAAGGTGCTGAGCAGATCTTCACTAAAGAAAGAGAAACGAAAGCTTCGGATATCTGTGAAAACGGGATCTCATGAAGTCGTTGAACGAGCAGGTCATAGACGAGTAGACAACGATGGGTGTAAACGTGGAGCTCCAAATACACAAACGCAGTGCCACTATGTTGAGCGTTTTGCAGCTATTAGGTTGTAAGATGAGTTCTGACCGGTTTTTCGCGTTCAGAAGATAAATTCAAATATCAGAGCGCGTTAACATGAATCAGCTTGAACATAGCGCTCTTCAGATAAATAAAAGCTGCTAACTCTGAATCTATGCTTTCCTTGGAATGCCACAACGTTTTCGAATTAGTAGGGAAATTTTAAGTCACTGCGAGAATAGCACTTTTTGGTTGACTTCACTTGAGGAGTCCATGTTTGATCAAGTGCGAGCAAAGGCAACCACAAATGTGAATACTGCAAGAGGAGGGGTGAAGGATGGATGGAACACTTTGTCTCTGGTTTAAGAAGTCCAAAAATGAGAACGAGTTGCTGGAATTTCCAATTGATCAAATCGCTTTACCTAAAACGGCAAAGAGCGATGGGCGTTAGTACTTGCAGGGAATAACCACATGTATTGGCCCTCAACAAACAAGCTTAGTTGACCACCTATAGTAGCCTCGATTTGAAAAAACCCAACAATTGGGTGCTGCGCGACCCCTCGGAGCAGCCATACCCAAGCGCATTTTCCCCGAAACCTCTTCCAGTTATTGAAGCAGTTGCAGGCTGAAGCCCTTACTCGTGCATCATAAACACCATATATAGCGCTAATAAGCCCCACTCTCCCAAACATCTGACAGCTCCTTCAGTAGCATGTGCTCAGAAAGGGGATTTGGAGTCGACTTTTCTTCATTTCGCGCAATAAAAATCATCAGCCCTTCATCGAATTCGGATATGTAGGTATGCACAGTGTTGCCAAGTGTGTAGCCAGTTGAACGGCGCCTATTCTGTGAGAAAAGATGCACTCCGAGTCGAGTTATGATCTCCCAAAGTTGAAAGCAAAAACCAGCTAAAACTTTCCTTACCACCTAACACATCAGGACCGTCCAACTATGTCGCTGGGCGAACTGCGTTGCCGTGAGACATGTGCCTTTCTGATTCGCTGCGAATTCACCGCATGAGGAGTGACTGACCCACTTGAACAGTATGTACACCAAGAAGGCCTTGGTATAACGTACTGCAGGGCCTGATTACCTGACAAAATGGCACCCCTATTTTCTGCAAAATTGTGAACCGTTACTTCTGATTTTTTGAATTCGAAAGTTTCCTGGTTGGATCAGAGAATATAGCATTAGCTAATACAGCTGATCACGAATCCGATGGGTATTTTGCCGAGGCAACGGACTCCGTCAAATGTTAAAGTTCAGGTAAGCTGTCGCATTCGCCAAGGATTCCAAGACCAGATGGGCCGGGCACATCACGCAAAATCATGATAACCTTTAGATCAGAGCGGGCGAAGACAGTGTATTTTAGGCGTAATCGCTTCAGGACTCGACTAATACTTTGCCCCTATCTCGCACCAGAGCGCCGCATGCCAAACGCGGCAACGAGAATTCTGCCCCAATGACACAGACAAGCCCAGTCAACTGTGGACATTTGATCTCACTCCGCGTTTTAGCTGCTACCGATTACCCCAATTTTTTCTCTAAAATCTGAACCTTTCCACAATCAAATTGTGAGCTTTTGTGATAGGCACTTATTGTGATCTGTACTCTCAGGCCAGTATGGGTGTTATTCCGTTTATTTTAGGAATATTCAGCACTACTGATATTGCTCATCTCTGCCTGTGTTTTCCGGTCTGTAGACTGCTTTGGTCTGTAGACGATTCAAAGGAATTTCATAGCAAGTATCATCTGCTTTGCAGCCACTCATCCCGTCAGGTCTGCTTTATTCCCTTCAGAAGTTGCTCACCTTCATCCATTCCACCCCGACATCTAAGTTGCTTCGGAATTGAACTCGAACTTCTTGACCTGAGTACTGGATACACATTTCAACCTCAGATTCCCTGCACAACTTGATCCACGGACCGATATTCCAGGAGGACCCTGTTACTTTGTAGATATTTTGCTACTACTGCACAACAGCAGTCTTCATATAACTGCAGTAATTTGTTACTTTGCTAGGTCGGAAGCACTTACCGTAGGAAATAAGTACTCGGAAAAGTTCTCTATCCCTTGAGATCGCCAGGTGCACTCTTCATGAACATCTCAATCCACTGGTCAAATCTCCAGACAAATCGAAGGTTACAGATTTGGCAATGAGACGGCTTGCGACAAAGTAAACGCCGCTAGCTGCTGATATTACTGGACCTACGGACGGTACTATAAGGCCTTTCTTACCATCAAGACCACACCGATAGAATTTTCTAGCGGATATCTCCCTATCCACCACCCACATCTGCACTGATTATTTAAGCAAATTACTGTGCCCACTGCCTTCGAACATGTGGTAGCTGCTGCCAGCAATGTATAAAAGCAACCCAGAGTTGTTGATAAGCGTATACGGTTGTAAGTGAGACAGGTTAAGGCAAGGGTGGTTTATGCAGCTTTGCTAGGTTGTGTGATTTGCAAAAATGACATGAGTGGTGAACATATACTTTTCTACGCACTGTGTTCCACAGAGGTTGCATCGCCATGGATCGCTGGCGGTGTGTAATCCTTTGTGGAGTAGGTGAATCGTTCTGTCGAAAAACGATATTCCGCAGTGTACACACTCCTAAAAAAATCATTTCATCAATGACTTTCACAGCATAAATTTGGAATTTCATAGACTCATTGATCACATTGAAAACACAAGTGGATGAGCCGAGAGTATACAAGGTAGTACAATTGAGATAGGCTACCATTATTACGTGCATGATCTGTGCACCATGGGCAAGAGGGATGGAAGGTGAGACAAAAGGAGAAAACCGTTCTCGTAAACGACCACTAATTTCAGAAGAGATGAACTGACGAAACCCGCATTCAAGAGGCGCGCCTTGGAGTTTTGTCGCGCCGCATACGTTCGGCGAGTTGCTGCGACAGATGCGGAGCGACGTTCGAGGCTGGCTAGCACAGTCTCGCGGTCTGCGTCTACCCCTCACTGGCTACTGATGCAGAGGGAGCGGAAGGGACGAAATGAGGGGATCTGTTATTGGTCTGCTGTCGATTTGTTCCGTTTCTTTTAGCACTACCGAGCACCACGACATTCATATCCACAGTTATTCTACAGTCGACTAAAATTGCCCCTTGATGGTGTCCTTAGGTAGGTCACATCTCTCCATCTCTCATGTGATGTATCCGACTCAGTATTATTATTGCTTCATATGGCGACTTTTCCGTGATCAATCATTGACTAGATGACAAAGCAGTTTGAAGGATAGGAAACTTGCTTAAAGGAATCGTCCACGGAAAATGAGTTTTTGTGTTACCCATATATTTATGTTGTATTTGCCTAATGTTGGCCTCATGCAAAATTTCACGCGAAAAAATGTGAATGTGGCTGAGATACAGCACCACAAAGAGCGGTCCCAGTGGGCGGAGCCTCCGTGTAAAAGCCTCGTTCCGTCTTCCGCCGCCGTTGGGAACGGAGAGTGGGACTGTTTACGTAACCTACTGTTCCTACAATGCGTCTTCGACCACGGCGTACGCGGTACGAGGCTTTTACACGGAGGCCCCGCCCACTGGGACCGCACTTTGTGGTGCTGTATCTCGGCCAGATTCACATTATTTCGCGTGAAATTTCGCATGAGGCCAACATTAGGCAAATACAACATAAATATATGGGTAACACAAAAACTCATTTTCCGTGGACGATTCCTTTAATGCATAGTGGTCACGCAGGGCTGCAAGCTTAAAAACGGTTTGCGCAATACAGAAGTCGTACAGCACGCTTACAGATCTGTGACATTTCTTTCTAAAGTGATTCTATAACACGCAAGGAACGGCTGGTCTAATTATGAGTAGATGCGATCATCCTCCTTGAATCCTTGATTGTCCAAAATGCATCAGATTGATGGGGGCTCCCAGGTGCTGCTAATAATCACCTTGAACTTTCAAAATTCTATTCCAATACGTAATCCCAGAGAAATCGAGAAGTTCAGGATTTTGACTCACGCTATCATGAAAACGTGTAGTCTCACATCGTCGCTAAGCGGCATCCTTTTTTTGAGTTATAAATCCAGTTGCTAGGGTTTTTCACCAGTCTTGATAGACCATAGGTTTCAGAGGTGAAAAAATTACCAGGACTAACACCGCGTGCGCCCCTGACTATCGACAGATTGCCCAATGTAGAAGAATGACCTCGTTGCAAAGAAAGCCCAGAACGCATTGTCATCGAGCATAATCTCGGTAGCCCAATATACGGAGCAGGATGTCCGGTACACGCTTGCGCTGAAAAGGTAGAAGCCGCGACTAACGAGTTCCAGGAAAAGAATACCAGTGACATATCAATGAGGCTCCTTAATAGCAAAACAGCAGTCATGCGCTACTCATGACTGACTAGTTGCCCCGTAAGTAGGATATTACCGGACTTTGTGAGCACGAGACGAGCTGTTACTATATGGCAGGCCTTCAAATGCAGACCTACCATAGGCTCTTTCGCGTTCACGCTATCGGTTGCTTGAAGTGACTGAAGATCGCATTCAATGATGGCGTCAGGGGACATAAGGCCCCTCTTTCCTTCATTGACAGCCCTACTCTAAAATCGGTTTGTTTTGACAACACGCACACCACTTTCTGAATATTGGCAACAAACCGGAGGTGCAACGGGCTGCGTCAACGACGAATTGATGCACATTATTATCAAGTCCTCGCTGCTGGTAGGGCATGAGTTGTGCTAAAATTTCCAATTTTTACTTTCGCGTTGAACCTTGCCACGCTTTGTTGAAAAACAAAGTGCTCGTGGTTTTAGGCTTTTTCAGTAGCCAAAAAGAAAAGTCGATTGATTTCAACGAAATATGCTTGGTTGAATGCACTGCGAAATTACATTTTTGAAAGAATCTTGAGATTATGGAGCTTGATTTGGAAGTTCCAAATTCATGGCTGTAAAAATCTGTGGAAGGATCCCGAAGATCCACACTGCCTGATAATATAGTACTTACCTTTCAGTCCCAATTAGAAGACAGATCACCCACTCGTCACCTGCCTTGACATCATATCAAATTTGCCTTAGTGAGGTCGTATCTCTGACGAGCACCGCTTGTGGTTTTCCAGGAGCCGACTAGTAGGTATTACTAGCGACGCGATAGGGCGCACACGGTATCTCGACTGATGGCGCATTGCTGGCATCTTCAATTCAGGAATGGTTTTTGTCGAGTCATAGGCAACCCCATAACATCCACCACCGATGCCCTGGATGAAATTATCGGTTGTAGGCCGAAACTGTGACCCGACCGCATTATTGATCGCGTGTACGGCAAGCCTCTCTTATTATATGAACCATTGCTGTGTACGCCTACTTTTGTCTGTCGGTTTGCTATATATCTGTCTGTCCGCAAGTAAATGATTGTGATAAGGGGATGAAAGAGTAATCGTCCGCTCAGTGTGGAAGGAAACGAAATTACACCTAGTGTTGTGATATCAATTTGAGGCCATATTCGTTGTGAAAGCACCTACTGTCAATAAGAGCGCCTATTACGTACACTCGCAGAAATTCTGCAGGGTGCAGAAGTCGCACTAAGCGCCAGTATAGGATGAAGATACGCAGATATGAAGGTTAAGGGAGAACGGTTCTGCCTGGAATGGACCACTAAAATTCGTGGGAAATGGAGTACATGAACGATTGCAAGTCTTCTAGCATGCTCAGATCACTAATGCATCTTTTTGCCTACAGAGGACCGGACGGGTAATGGGCCACATGATTAGGAGGAGGCGAGGGTGTGCAGCCGCGAAATTTTTTATTTTCTGATAGGCTGGTCGCACCGTTGGATGAGGACACCGCATAAGTGTGACTGCAATGAAGTTGCGCTTTATCTTTTTTGAACCACATCGTTGTGCAAATTCTGTTCAGCACTACGTACATCGTGTGGCTAAAACTGTAAAATACATGCAAAACGTGCAGTACCTGATCCAAAACGGTGCTGGAAGGCACTTTAGAAGAATAACTCTTGTGGTAATAAGATTTCTTGTTCCCTTCCTGTGTACTGCAAGTCGCAGGAGCACATCGACTCAAGAATTGTGATCTTTTCGCATGAAGTCCGTTTGCTGTCGAGACACTAACAGCACACTGTAGCAAAATACTTAAACACCACTGAGCATCAACAGAACCCCCCATTCAAAGCTTACCTCCCTGTCATCGTGCCGCGTTTGATAGTGGAGAAGAAGCCGACGTGAGTTTGCAAAAAGTAGAGAGCAACGTTTACAGGATGCAGGAGACATGGCGGAAATATTATGGGCTTCATCCAGATGAGATCTATTCAAATTTATTCAAAGTGGATAACGTGGAATGTAAAACGAATATTCTATCCCTTATCAGTACCTTAGTGTTGTGTGTTGATTGAACTGGCGAGCACAAAAAGCAACCGGACAGTCGAATTCAATGCCCGTCTTGATGTGCGTCATGGAATGCTCCTGCATCTAAATCACTATTTTCTGGTTAATGCTCTCAAATCATGAGTGAAAAAATAAGACACTCCAGCGATGTCATGAATCCAAAGTGCTTGAGTGTGAGTCATTACACACGAACTGGGACAAATCATAAAATTGGCTGCAACAGCGTCCTCTGGTTAGCATAGCGCCAACTCCAGACTCCAGAGGACCAGCGAGCATTTGTCACACGCCGTAACCCAATTCGCCTAAGGCGGTGACCCCATTCAAGTGTGATGATGCAATCCCTATTTTTTCACACTTCCGATCATCTCGCGGCAGAATACAATCATGGAATTTTGAACTGAGCTCAAGAGGAAACTATCTACCATTTTGTGCCATGAAAAAAACCTGCGCACCTGCGAAACGTGCAGGAATTCAATAAAACCTACACAAGATTCCAATACCACTATTAATAAATTTTCACCTTTTGGCCACCACTTGCCTGATCTTTTCGGAAAAACCGCTTTTTGCAGTAACGGCATTCGTACGGTTTAACACCACTGTGCCTCATTCGGTGGCGGTGCATATTAGCCTAGGACAGTACATTCAATGAGCCACTGCAAAACAACATGCATCATCTTACCTTCTGACTGAACTGCATTTGACAAATATCGCACTGATACATTTGTCCCTGATGCCGTGAATGAGCATCCTGGAATCACTTTTGAAATGATGATGTCATTTAACAGAGCTCTCTATGCTGTAAAAAGCGATTTTAAAACGAATTGACGGAGAAGTTTCAGGGATGGAGATAGATTATGGAGATGTCGTAGGGCTTAGGGATGAGAGGTCATCGAAACAGATTCGTTGAGTCGCGGCTTGCGAGCTAAATGCGTAACGAGATGCCCAAAGCAATCGCTGTGTTCTGCACCCTACTAGTACGTGCGACGCCTCTAATTCGCACCCATGAAGTTGCCGCCTGGGCGCGAATTTTCGTGCAGGTGGCTTACGCTCATCAGGATGCATATTTTATAATGTTCATCTCACTCAATAAACAGTTCCTTGTGTAAACTAATCGCTCACCAAATGGCTCCTCATATGCTGCGACATGTACGTTGTAAATTTGCAATGCGGACATACATGTGCAGTTTTAGAAGGCTTAGCAGTCGCGGGTTGCTCTTCCTCCGCTGCTGCAAAGTCTATAAGGTTGAAATAAAAAAACAATAACACTAAAACAGAGTGCCCATAATTGAAAGAAGCGTAAGAAGCGCTATGATGGTACTCATGGTTACTTCAACTATGACATCAAATGGTTACTATGACTATGACGTCAATTTTTGGCGCCATAACTTCTTTCATAAAATTGTTTAAAAGCCCATTCAGTAGAGATCACTGGTGTGACTTTCGTCAGATGCTAGCGCATTTTAGCGCCATATTCACCAAATATGAGCAATGCTGGTGCTATCCTGGTGCAAATGGCGTAGGCAAAAATAGGATTTCATATTCGTGATCGAAATTATTTTCTATCTGCCGCTTTTGGACCGTTATTTCGACCATTACAAAAAAACACAAGCAAACCTTCATAAAAGGGGTTGCAATCCGATGCGACACATGAGGACCTTCTTTCGCATACGGAAATCGGTGACAACGTCGAGGAATCGCTCTCTGTCCATTCTATGGTCTTGAAACAAACGAATCCACACAAACAGATTTACAAGAAACTTCACACTGAAGGCAGCAAAGCTCGACTCTCCCGTGTGACATATTATTTTCGTCAAGATAAGTGGTAGCTCTAATTTTTTACAGGGTAAAGTGTGTGGGTGGAATGTGAAGGTAAAGTGGCCGTTTCACTGTTCCATTGATCCATTGTAACCGCTCTTTGGAAAATGTTGTAGTGCAGTCCTCGAACCATAAAGGAATGTAAGGCTTTGATACTATGCAATTAAAAGTACCACTTTGGGCAAAGAGGAAGTGAGAACTGGGAAGACGTGTTTTCTAAAAACAAACAGTTCAGTTTAGGAACGCGGTTTGGAGTCTTATTGCGATCCCGCAGCACTGCGAGTCGTGCTGTTGTTGACATTCATCCGTCGGAGCAGTTGCCGGAGAAGACGGGACAACGTTCGAGGCTGCCTGATTTCGCCCCTCGCCCGTTTACATCTACCCTACCGGCTAGTAATGTAGAGGGGCACGAAAGGGAAGGGGTGAGAAGGGGGTTTTCGAGTCTCTCGGTTCTATTTTTTCTTTCTTCAATGTTACACTGCTGAGCACCCTTAGTTCCATAATCTCAAATATCCACGAACTGCAAATTTACCCCTTCTGATGTGTCGAAAAATCGGGTCGACGGAAGACCGTCATGAAGAAAACTGAGCTAATAGTAATAGTGACCGCTTTAAGAAGGTAGCATTTGTAGGGAAGTATGGAAAATAAGGAGGAGAAATGGAAGAATGTGGCAGGAAGGACGAGAAAGGAAAAATGAGAGATGAACGAATGAGAACATTAGTGAGGGGGAGATCATCGTATCAAACCCCATATACTGAGGTCGTCGGGTACGGAATCTTCGTACCCTCGCGCCGCATGCCGCAGCACGAAATCCCGTCCTAGTTATACAGGGTTATACAAGATGGGCCGATTCATTGCAACAGCAGTGCTCCCTTCAAAATTGTTGAGTCCTAACAGTGCACAGTGAAAAAATGTTGTTTCACTCGTTGCAAGTGCAGGTGCATATTATTGGTACTTTCCGTAAATGCGCACCTGTGCATGTGATAGCTCGCCACTTGAAGAACGATTGTGTTCTTCTTCATGTTGTTCTAAGAAGGCGTTATGAAGTCGTGATGACAGAAGATACATATTATTTCGACTATTACTTACCAATATGTGATGTGAAGATTTTTGCATTAGAAGTTGTGAATCCACATTCCACACATGCATTAAGCTCATCCATCAGATGTGCGTAAATGGTCTCTGAACATGATATGTATTTCAATGCCGATCGACCTACCCATGATATTAAGCAATGAAATATAATGGCAAATTGAGTGGCGAACTCCAATGTGGACCGAACGAGGAAAATGCAGAGGAAGTATTCACATATGCAGCGACTGGAGTGATAAATGTCAGGAGTGTTCATGATTTCTCTGTAATTATGTACCTAATTATATATCACTAGCACATGAATCGCGGTATCTGTTAATAAGGGATCTCACCATTAGCGTCTGAGTGTTTTACCAACTGAAACCTGCCCTCAACTTGGCCCTAGTTCTAGAAAGAAGGTGGCTATCAAGGGGGAATTATGTTTCAGGCTCCACTGGCACGATGGGCTCGGCCAGAGTGATGATATATGTAATTCAATGCAATTATCGTTGAAGGCGTCCCGAAGGGTTCAAGATGAATGGAAGTGAAAAACGTTCGAATGGCTTCTATAATACGGATTTTGCTGCTTGACTTGAGTCTTCTACATAATACTGGGAACGATTCGCACCAGATGATTTTTCTGCGCATTTTCCTTTCATTCAAGATTTTTTCGAAAATGCTTTTAAAAAACATTTCCACTTGTTTTCCTCTGCTTCTCTCTCTTCACAGCGCAACCACTGAAGGCTCATAAACAGGGAAACTATAAAATGAATCGATTTTTCTATTCTCGATACTAAATTGACAAATAAATCTATTTAGTGGTTACACTACGCTTGAAATGCATCTAGTAATTTAGAGTAAAGTAGAGCATGTTTCGTTACTTCTTCCAAAATATATAAGAGGAGCTTCTTTCCCCAAAGGTGACTAGGAAGGGCTTCAATACCAATTCAATCAACGGGCACGAATTCGGAAGCTGTGATAATCAAACCTCTCAACTTTTATGTAATGCTCAGAGCTCCGATTAAGTAGACGCTGCAACCTGCTAGAATACTGCCAGCTAGTTTCTGAAATTGTTAACGCAACAAAAGTCGTTATATGTGGTAGTACCGGTGGCAAAGCTCTAGACACTATACTGCTACCTCATCTGTCTTGTTGAGTTCTCAGGGCACCCAGGCCGTTTACAATTTTCGAAAATCTGGTATTCAAAGAACTTCCATCTTTGTTTTCACAGTACCACAAGTGTTTCGAGAATCTCAAGTCAAGGAAGAAGGTGCTAATATTTGTCCTGTGCTCATTGTGAATGCCGTCTATTATTCTACTCTCTCAAGCTCCTTCTTCGATCGTCTTCGATCAGAAGATAAGAGTCTTGCAGTCCAGGAGGTCTGACGTCCACCGACGAAAATCCTCTTGGATTCCTGAGCGAATCCACAAGCCATTATGCAAGAACTAACATAAATTCTTAGACGGCCTTCATACCCTGCGGCACCGGCTCCGATGCCAGAACCGATAGAGCGGGAGGAAGAAATGTGGTGGCACCCTGCGTCCTGCCCACCTCACCTTCCCGGGTTTGTAGCCTTATGTCAGGATTTCGCACCACGACCTGCGGCGTGCGACGGGTGCGTTCGAGCTATGCTCGCCGCTATAGTGGGATCTTAATGCGATTACCCGGTAATGCTAGGGGCGCCATACACAGATGATTGTAATCCCTTTAGGAATCAACAACATGGCGACTCTAGCTCGTCCTCATTGTTTCACCTGCGACATGCTGCGGTGAGAAATCCTGACATAAGGGCACACACCCCACCTTGCCCATCCGGCATCCACAGTACGATGGCAGCGTTAACCTTATTAATCAGTAATTCCCAAATGGTCCTGGCTTCCGGAGATAGTAAGCAGTTTGGGTGCTTTAAGAGCTCAATGGGTCAAATAAGGCAGCAGTATGAGTGTCTGGGGCTTTGTCAACCGGTACCACCACACCGACTACTGTTTGCGCTATACAACTTCTGAAACTGGCTGGCAATATCTTAGCATGTTCCAGCTAATATTTATTCAGAGCTCTGAGTAAGGAAAAAGGTTTGATGATCTAGCAGCCCAAATCTCGTAACAGAGCTCTGGATTAGTATCTCGTAAATTTTTGAGCGGAGGTCAATGAGCAGCTACTCTGTCAGTGGAGTCAAATAATAGTGACATTGAGGATTTCATTGCTTACCAATATCTGATAGATCTGACGTTATGACATTTTGGGAAAGTCACATGTATTGATGTTGATGCAACGTTACAACGTTGTTACAAGGATGCTGACCTCGTATCAACGCAAATTGCATAGTCTCGCAGTGATTAAATGCGATCACAATCTGCTGATGTAAAAGATGAGAAACATTCGATCAATTATTTATTCTTATTTCCAGTTAATAGAGGGAAAACTTCTGCGACTCGTTTTCTGAAAATTTCACATCAAGAAGACACCCTGAACTTGAACAGAGAGTTTGGACTGTCCCAATCCTTACGCCTGCGATGAAAATGACGATTTTTTTTGAAATGGATTTCGGCTCGTCCTTCTTCACAATTTTGCGCCGAAACTGTTCAGCAACCTCACTGGGCAATGCCACTTGGTCTTTGCGCGCGACTAATTCCTACTGATCTAGCAGCAAGTAGGTGTGGTTTCGCTGGGCCACTGATCTCATCCAGTAAAACGCGTGAGATGAGTCACTACGCGCAACATGTTCCTTGCTGGCCTTGCGAAACCACGGCAAGATCAGCAGAAATTGATTGCGCAGTGACCAGGTGTATGTTAGAACACACGGATTTTAAGCTCGGCCTGCGACTGACAGTCTGTGGCCTTTGGCTCTGTGACAAAGGTTAATCAGTAAATTAGTACATGACGAATGTCACACCTATCTCCTCAATTTACTATTCGCACAATAGTCCACTCGCTTTTTAAATTATCCCGTAAGTTGTCACAGAAAACACGTCAAAGAGATGAGCATAGTCATCGTGTGCCGTGGTGATACTCCGATCGTGTGTCCAAACCGTCACCCTAAGTGATCAGACACACCTCTTTCTCATGAATTAGCGCCTGGACTCCGATGCAAACGAGGCAACAGTGTCACCACCAAGATAAGCCGGTTCCAAAATCATATGTTAATTCCTTTCTTCAATTCAAAAACTCACTTATTATTGTTATTTGAAATTCTGATTTTTATTAGTTGGTGAATTTCGCCACAGCGCGTAAGCGAAGGTTGCTACAGGCATGGTGGACTAAGGTGAGAGGGGTCTCGGTGGTGTAATGGATTGGCACATATGCCCAAAAAGCATGGAGTGCGGGTGGGATTCCCGTCCGAGACCAGACTTTCACCCATACTCAGCATCCTTGAAATAATTTTCATTTTCCTATAGACCTTTTAATTGAATAGCAAATAGATGTATGAGTATAAAGCAATATAAATAGCGGGATTATTTTCGAAAATCGAGATTTTGGGACAAAAGATAGGTGTGAAAGAGAAGGAATGCAGAAATGTCGCAAAAATTCTCCCACAACCTATTAGTTTGTGAAGTAGTAGTGCGATTACTTTTTCACATTGCCAATCAACACATCATTTTTGCAGGGGCCCTCTTACTATAATGCGGAACAGCAAGGGCCCAGAATCTCGCTAATTGGATAGAGTACGACATTAGTATC
This sequence comes from Trichostrongylus colubriformis, assembly GCA_963978905.1. Classification (NCBI taxonomy): domain Eukaryota; kingdom Metazoa; phylum Nematoda; class Chromadorea; order Rhabditida; family Trichostrongylidae; genus Trichostrongylus; species Trichostrongylus colubriformis. The sequence continues at coordinate 712,895 of OZ022261.1, forward strand.
GGACGAGAAGTGAAGTAAGCATAAGCATGATTCGGCGTCAAGTTTAATTAATCTCTTGAACTTATGCAATTACGAGTATGAGAGTTCTATATCGAGAGCTAATCACATCGAGCACATTCAAACTATCAGAAGTAGCAAGTACATTTATGCCATCCATAACAACTGAAAAAAACGAAATATGTAAAAAGGTGCTTGCTCATGGTTAAGGACCTTTAAGCGGGACCTGTAGTGGTAGGAGAGTCACATACTATCAGGCATGTAAACCAGAAAAAAAAATGTTCTGTCATAACTAAATCCTTCTTAATATTCAAAAAAGGTTCAAATTATTTGAATGAAAACGTTGTAGGCTAACTGTATGCATGATGCCTGAGTATCAGTTATGGACCACGTAACCAGCGTTTACAGACCTGAGGGAGGGCTTAGGGCTCGATACGTCGTAGGCTAATATAAGTACGACAAGCTTTGGTTTTTTATCAATTAGAGGAAGTCATATACAATAAAGATCGGAACAATTGATAAATAACAACCGTCATGCCGATGAGGATGAAAGAAGCCTTTACGAATTCAGCTATCAAACTATATACCTACTATGAGAGACCCGATACAGCGCTAATTAGAAGTAAGGAGTCAGTTCATGCAAAAATATACGCTTGACATCTCTACTAGGGAAAGCCCTACGCATGAATGATCGCTATAAATATTTCCACAGTCAGTGTTAACATGGTCATCAACATTCCTTCTTTTACACTAGAAGGCACGGTAGCTGATGTAAATAAATTATGTGAATAGTAGAGCAAATGATTCGAATAACTTTATATAAATAAGTCCACGCAAATAAAAAGCTAAGATATGATGGAACCGTACAAGATTGACAGTGAAATCCTACATGTTCGAATGAAATCATACATATAATACCTTTTGAGGAGAAATGTTTTCATGAGGAGATCAGAGCTAACATCTTACCAACTTGGTGTTAGGAATTCCTTAGAATTGCATTATAATGTGGAGTAAACTGAAAAAGTCAGAGAATGTTCGTTTCAGACACGTTCGGGAAGCGAGGTAAAAGTTATGTCAAAGCGAAATTGATTGAGTGAGAGCGAAAGCAGGTATCCTTGAGCGCGGCGAAGGTTTTGACCTTGTGCGGCCTTCATCTCTGTAAAGCTGTCTGAATTGCTCGAAATAATCTGAAACTCTTCGCAAAGAAAAGGTTATCACCCCATTCCGCTTGAGATTCATTGCTTTGGTAGTGGTGAGCTTGCAAAAGCTACTATGGTCATTATGGGCACAAAACATAGCAGTAATGTATAAATTGCAATATAGCAACACCGATGTGAAGAGACGATTTAGATTGACTTGTTGAATAGTATTAATACGAACTTGGAGCGGATTGACGCCATGTGTGTAAAACTCTGCGGAATGCGGAATACTGTGATGAAACATTCCGACATTCAACATGGTTTGTTTATTAAACGCAGATGCAAGTGATAATGCCAGGGTTAAACGCCCTCACTAGCATTTTCTAAAATCCTTTATCAAAGACAGCAAAAAGAAACATTTCTTTCGAGTATTGATGGATTAGTACAAACCATACGAACATGATCTCTACTCGATCCACGACAGGCACGATGCACGCAGCAGCACGTTTTTGCCGGCGCTATTGGCATTCCAAGCCTCCTCCAAACTAATTCCTACGAAAAAATTCCTTTCACTCCTTCTTTCTCTACATTGTATCAGTTCTTCAAATGCTTTACGTAATCCGTGCTTTTATAACAAGAACCCTTATGCTCAGCCTTGCGGAGTGCAGGCAGTGGCAGCTCCTTGACCTGCTTACAAATGAAGGCCTCACAGCTGCCTGCGAGTTTTGGTGTGTATCGGTAGGGCAAGATTTCGTAACACGGCATACCCAGTGCAAAGCGAGACCCGCCCATAAGGTCCTATTCAGAGTCCGTTGGTGAGGTTCTCCGCCTCGAGCATTTCCGAGCCTAAGGATACATCTTTACGTGTGCTAAAAATTCTTGAATGGAAGATCCTTTCCAACGGATTCTGAATACGGCGTCTGGTTACGCGAGCGATAGGAAGTTCCTCAGGTATCAGATACTGCTTACTATTCAGTCAAAGCAATCAGCTATAATCGTCCGTAATCCAATTAAGCATCCGCAGATGACCGGTGGAGGTAGTGGCACGAAAGGTGTTAATATTGTGAAGATTTTCATCACGACGATGTTAGCATCAAAAATACATACAAATGTTTGAACATTTCGCAGTCTGAACTTTTGTAATGCAACGATGGAGAACCGAGTAGAAGGGGTGTCTTACAGAAGGAACTGGTGCGACCGCGCCAAGTGTCAATCGGCGCTGCATACAATGATTTGTCCTTAGCATTCGCTTAAATTTACTGGAATGATTTTAAAATTCCTCAATCGAGATCCTTCACATGGTGTGCTTCCTTTCTTTGTTTCCTCCCTATTTCTCAGCCTCTCGAGCGCGCAGTGGCGTCGCAAAAGTACTGGCCTCCACAATAAAGACCTGAGGGCACACCAAACTGTATCAAAGACATAGAAACCATTGCAAAGCCCGACCAATTCCAGGGGCTCCGGTATTTCAATGCCACAACTCGAGTCCTGTCGAAATTTGCGACGCCCTATCGACTCTTCTGCACCTCGATCACAGGTAAAGGCAGAGCCTAGCACTCCGGCATCCTTATCGACTAGCTTGAGCAATAGAAATGAAGGAATTCCGTCGCCAATTCCCAAATTATCACATCATTGCCATTGATTCCTTAAAAACCATCAAATGAAGGGTTCGAGCGGCCAGGGTACCCAACGATCGCTTTGACTGTTAGGGTCGACTTCTGAGGAGTATGTGCCCTTATTTCAGTTTTTTGCGCCCGCGTGTAATTGTGTAAGAAGGGCGGCACCGTATTCACAACTATTTTTATTGATTTCTTCGCTATATTGAGCTTGTTTTTATCTCAGTAGACAGAATTCGGTTGAATTGGGTTGAGTTTGTTGATGACAGCATGACGTTTTGCATGCATTCATTCCATTTTTATGCTCTGCATCATCTTTATATTCATCATTTTTGCTCACCCGGACTGTATTTGCTTTACGTCGTACTATAGTGTGAATCATGTTTTGTAGGTGCTACTGGAATTAGGGGAGGGGCAGTGCACTGTGCTCTGCGTCTCTGAGGCTATGGCTAGAGCGCAGAGAAGTCATAGCGCTAGCCGAATCGGGTTTATGCACAGAAACGATTCTGATGAAGCAAATTTGTGCTTTTTTCATCCTGTTTAGCTTAAATCTTGGGAAAAGGACTCGCTCTCCCTAGGCTCAGGCGAACACGCGTAAGTGGTTGTTTAGTCTAGTTGAAGCGAATTTTTTTAAAATATACAATTGAAGGATACTTCTATCGTTTTCTCACTTAATTAACTGTACCTAGGCATAAAATAACCTTGACGGTGCCTATAGGCAGAAATTCAGCGCGATTTATGCTTTTGTCAAGTGGCCGCCCCTAACTCCAGTAGTACCATTTTGTTTGTATGGAGTTGGACGCAGTGCGCTTTGCGCGTTTGCACAGCTCAGTCTAGGACGAAGGTGTTCGGCGATGACTGAACAACTTCCGCATGAAGCGACAGCTCGCTCTTGCACAAGAAGATGGTTTTGCTCACCTCGGAGCTCCTTCTGCCTAGACTGAGGCAAAAGCTATCTACTATTCTAATAAGCTGATGTACCGTTTTGCATGCATACTGCTGATATGTAAGTAGAGATAATACATAGCACAGAATGCAGGGAAGGATGATACACAGCGCAGGATATGGAATAAATTCATACAAAAGGCTATCATCAACTAAGGGTGAACTGAAAACATTTAAATCACTGAATTCAACTGCATTCTGCCTGCTTAAATGAAAACATATTGGAAAGATGTCCAATATAGCAGTGAAATGGATAAAAAAGGCGTAGATACGGTCGTCACTCTTTTTACGCAATTACACGCGATTCGCTTGGAAGGCAGACAACTCGCACGCAAACGTCGCCGCCACACGGAGCGACGTGACTCCCACTTCTGAGGAAAAGCACTGCTTATAGTGAGGAGTGTAATGTGAGGACAGGAGTTCGCAACGCGGCATGCTGCGTGCCATGCGGTGCATGCATGCTGTGGGCCCTGATTCTTAAAGTTATGGCAAGAATGAGAACGAACCCGAACACTTCTGGAAAGGCAATTGAAAAGAATGGCGCAACTTCTCGAGTGGCTATATTAGTAGAATATTAAAAAGTGGTCACGGCCAGATACAGGCTACTTAAGTGATTGGTTTCTTTCCAGTGAAATATAATGTTTCAATGAATTGCTGGTTTGGCCGATTTTGTTAATTAGACGTACCTCGTTGGTTTGAAATTCGATTCAGATTACTGGGAATGTAAGTGTTGAACACCATTTTGTAGAACAGGTGAATTCTTCTCAAAAGACACGTGAAACAACGAAGATTTATGAAAAATCCAGAAGCAAAATTTCTTTGGGAAGAAAAAATAACATTATTTATCAAATGGCTCAATAATGCCGTGTGTGGAAAGTGTTGTCATTGCTCAAAATACAAGGCGTCCTGCGCAACACGGAATTTCTCATTTCTCAAGTGCCATATCGTCCAACGGCGAAGACGGCAGTGTCGAGTGTGCGAGAGGCTATTATTGCTGGTTTGGCTGACCGCTTTCTGGGTATCTCTTCTCTGCCTCGCCAAGGCCAGTTCCGAGTCGCTTCCACGTCATAATCGATATGCATCAGGGGAAGTTCAGGTGGACTACACTTGTCCGCGTTGCACGTATGTCTGGATGGGCATGGCCACATGGTCATTCGTTCACCTGCGTCCACCCTCACTAAGATTGTGTCTCTAATCCAGTTGGGGTTGTGCACATTTTTACAAATGACCTACTTCAGCCCCTATGTGCGAAGAGCTCACACCCCCTGGGCGAAAAAGTAATTGACTAGGTGCGAGAATTACAGGTCAGTTATACGCCGCTTAACTCCATAAGTTGAGTTCATTCTCATATCGAATTTCACCGTCATAGAGGCAAACCCACTATCCAAGGGTGCCATCAGGTGGGTTGGCTTTTTTCCATTGCACAAGGTCTCTGGCAGGGTAGGCGCACGCAAGAATTTTTTGGGACAGTACCCCATGTGAGTTGGTAATATACCTTGTATATCACATAATAACACTGCCACATTTCAGGTGCTAAGCACCGAAATATTGCAATTTATCTTGAAAAACTTTTGGGACTTTCACAGCCTTTTAAGTTTTTTGTAGTCTCATTCTATTATTACACATCTATAAGTCGAGTTAATGCCACAAAGGGGAAATTTAAGGCATTCCATTAAACAGGGGGAGGAAGGCAGCATACTCTTGGCTCACATCCGCTAAGTGTACAAAAGAGAGAGTAACGAAAGAGATAGAAGTAATGGTACAAGCAGAAGCAAGCTATGACTCCCTACTTTCATCCTCATTAAAATATGGAGCCGTCAGTCACCGGCATTGTGCTTTAGAATACCTACGGCATCAACATCTGTTCAAAATAGCAGAGCCAACTTCCGTAGTGGGTCTCTCATGGGGAACCTAAGGTCCCAAAGACTATCGCGGTTAATCTGGGACAACACTATCTCGGACAGCGCTATTATGATTCGAAGTGTAATACTTTTTGCTTCAAACCCCCTGTACTCATTACACTTAAGTGAAAAGTATAAAATGTTGCAGAAAACGAAGCTAGCTATTTTCAGACTCGTTAATAAATCATATAAGTTCAGTGGCTCAAGAAGTTGAGTATAAGTATATCTGAAGGGGAGTTAACAGCGTATAGCTAACATCTACTTCTCGCACCTAGTTAATTACTTCTTCGCACATGAGGTCCGAAGCAGGTGCGAAGTAGATCGTACCAATGTGTACACACATGTCCCGTTCTGAATAACCTGCGCGGTAAATGGCTCTCGCGCCGATCCTCTGTGCCCTGATCCTTTTCGAGTGTCCTGTCGCACAACCTTTCTCTCACACAATTCCTAATGCGTCTCTCTGGGCATGTTTGCCTTTTTCTCGTTCCCAACATCAATACTTAGTTTCAAAATACGCCGAACAAAAAAAATGAACACTTTAATTGAGATACAAAAAGAAATCGATTCATAATGGATTGGTTTTCTCGCCGTATCAGCGACACCGTGGATTTGTTGCAAATTGAGGTAAATGGAATCATGTTAGGGAACTATTTCAAATACACTATGAACAGTCCTCAGATGTGCTACATTGACGACAAGCCATTTGAATGATGAATTGTATAATAAGGACGACTATGCCAGATTGATCGAGTTCGAGAGCGATAATGAACCACGAGAAGAAACCTCGAGGAAGTATACCCTGCTCTCAATTATGAGCATTGAGCGTGAAAAATGGATTCATCCTTTTCTTATGATTTTGAATGAATGTATTGAGTCGAGGAATAAGTCCCCGCCGTTTTTTTTGATCTCGTTTTTCACATTGTTCCCTTCATCTTTCGATATACGAGCTCTGGAAATGAAGTAAGCTGAAGGCAAAAAATTGGCACTTGCGCACCTCAACTTTCTCGTCTGCCATGGAGATCGAACTTTCTCGTCTGCCATGGAGATCAAAAAAAGTATTCATATATGTTTTCGATAGAGCTCTTCCAGCTCTACAGAATGATACCACTTTTTATTCGAATCGCTCAACTTTTTGCTGTTTTTAAGACTCACAAATACAGTACTCGCAAAAGTGTGCACTTTCGTTATCTCCTCTTCCTCGCCTACCATCGAGATTGGAGAGAATATTTTTAAATGCATGCGATACAGCTTTTTTTGCTCTACAAGGTGATACCACTCTTCTTTTGTATCCTCTCATATTTTAGCATGTAGGAATACAGTGTCCACGGTTTTTGACCGCAATTAATTTTTGCCGTTTTTTAGATCATTCAAAAGTCGACGAAATCAAGCATTTTTGACCCCATGTTACGAAAATGCTTAATTTCGTCGACTTTTAAATGATCTAAAAAACGGCAAAAACTTATTTGAATGAAAACCGTAAACACGGTATTCCTACATGCTAAAATATAAGAGGATACAAAAGAAAAGTGGTATCATCTTGTAGAGCAAAAAAAGCTGTATCGCATGCTATAAAAATATTCTCTCCAATCTCGATGGTAGGCGAGGAAGAGGAGATAACGAAAGTGCACACTTTTGCGAGTACTGTATATGGGAGTCTTAAAAGCAGCAAAAAGTTGAGCGATTTGAATTGAAAGTAGCACCGTTGTGTGGAGCTGAAAAAGCTCTATCGAAAATATATATAAAATACATTTTTTGATCTTGATGGCAGACAAGAAAGATGAGGTGCGCAAGTGTCAATTTTTTGCCTTCAGCTTACATAATTTCCAAAGCTCGTGAATATTAGGTAGTCGAAGGAATCAAAAAACAGATAGTAGCCTTCTGTAGAACAAAAAAAGCTCTATAGAAAACATATATAATTTTTGTCGAAAGATGAAAGGAACAATGTGAAAAACGGGATTTAAAAAAAACGGCGGGAACTTACACATTCCTCAACCCAATAGATGGTCGCTGAAGACCTGATTGCAAAATGTTGACCTAAAAAGCACTTTCTCAACGGTTCATCTGCTTGCGTACGGATTATGGATATGTGGATGAGACTGGAGAGGTTCTCCTAATGATGCGCTCAAATAATTGAAGGGAAACGCTCAAATAATTGGAGGGAAACGTAAAAATCTGAATAAACATGAAGTGAACAAGTGATGATTCCCGAAACCAGCTGGTGCAGCAAATTGCAGCAGCAAACCAGGACACTTTTTGCGTCCAACAGTTGCGAAAGCTCGAAAGGTATCTCGTTTAAATGAAATGCTAGGCACATTGTACTGATTCTCAAAGATTGTTTGCGATGCATTTTCCAGACATGATGCCTTAAATCAGTCTTCACCTGGCAACAGAGGGTAAACGAGGTTTGTATTCGTGGTAATGGTCATTGCTGCAATGCCATCATCATCTTAATGATAAAGACCCACAACCTTCCAAAGCCACTGTTATCGACAGTGACACCAAACCTTTTTTATTGTAACAAAATTGTACCAGAGATCTGTACTGAGTGAACCTATTATTCAAAAATTGCCATCTGGCAATTTTTGAATTATTATATATTCAATAATTGCCGTCAGGCAAAATGACGAACCAGCAGCATGAGAAGCAAGTTTGAAGCGATAACCGCGAATTTTTGGGCGTATGCACGAGTTTCACATCTCCGGATTCAGATTCCAGTTCCAAATTAAGTGCGCGTAAGCAGTCGGAAATATTTCGTCAGCCACAACCACGAACAGGGTACATAATTGATGCACGCTCTTGAATTCGTTGTAATAGTTCATCGTTCGCTAATGTTTGCCTTGAGGTAATCGGTAGAAAGTTTGCCTTAACTGGTCTTCCCATTCAATTCATAATGGCGAATAAAACGTATTTGTAGAAATCATTGTTTCCCTTAAAAATCTTCATGGTACTCAATCGACGGGCACGGTACTCCTTACTGGAAAGATAGTTGCAGCTTGGTTCACATGTGGTGTGGAATACAGTAGGGACGTCCTGACGGCTTGGAGCGGGCTCTTCGTTCTGAACGGGCAACTTGCCGTCTCCTTGTGCTGCTAACTGCTATAGTGTAGTAGTAATTCCCCTTCGGAAACTCGAAGGCACACCTCGCGATGAACAGATTATTCGATTAACCTTCTTAGGACAGTAGGTCCTTGGGCAACTACCCAACTGGCACCCTTTTGCGCCGCCACGATGCGTCATCACGGTGCTACACCAGTTCGAACTCACGCTAAGCACCTCCTGTTAGCTCAGTTGACCAGTAAGGAGCTCAAATGGGCGTGGTAGCGAGCGGGTGTGATGGCGCACCGCAGCGGCGCTAAAAGGGTACTCCCTGGATAGTCACTCAGGGAGCGGCCAATCTAACTACGGCGAGATGCATTTTCAAATTCCTGGCAATAGAGGACGTTAACACACAACGTTTATCGTAATAGTGCATCGGAGTCACATACGATGAAGGAGTTGTAAATTAATGACATATCCAAAGCTAGAGCTAGCGTAAATAAAAGACAGTATTCAAAGCTAAGCTAGCTAATGTCAGGTACAAAAACAGAAAAAAAGAATGATTAAGTTTTGATTGAATGGTCAATTATTGTGTGAGAGTAAGTGCCTGGTTGGAATACCATCTCCAACTGATCAACTTCCACTTTGCGATCGCCATATCGGTTCTTGAGAATCTGAAAAGAGAGCTTTGATGTGTTAGACATTATCCAAATCAGTTTAGCGACCTATTTCGCATAACAACGGGATTAGACTTTAGCGTACTTTGTAGTTTAAGCAGTTTGAGCCCTAATCTCAGTATGGCATAGGCCATAGCTCTTGCTTGCCAAGCTGGAATGTTCTGTGTTAGAGCTAGCAAGGAGGCGACCACATAATGCAAGCTGGGAGTTGCGAAAACAATGTCGTTGCTGGTTCATGTTCAGATAGCGCCAAAAATGCATCTTTGACAACTGGTGGTATTTAATTCGTTTGAAGGCGACAGACAGAAGTTTCGAAGGTGGTCAGGGTGATGTTAGATTCGGAAATTGAGAATTTCTCTGTCTTTTCCACAGTCGACAATTGGAGAGAACACATTATGCTGATGTTTGAATTTTACATGCATCGCCAGTATAAACTGAGATTCCGACCAGTCACAAGTCGTACTTAAGTGGCGCTTTTTCCTTGAACGGACAGCGCTTCCACCAAGGTCTTAGGAATGTTGCTTGCCGCGGGGTCAGACAACAGACGGATGAGCACGCGACGCTGTTGAAGTTCTGTCCCAAGGAAACAAAACAATCCCCTCATGGCCAAACCTATATGGAGCGCCAAAACAAGGAATCTCGGAGCACGAATTAAAAAAGCGCCCTCGCAGTAAACAGGTCTTCTGTCATAAGACCCATGTTACCTCATCAACTTTATCGAACTATGTTATGACCAAGATCATGAATATGGCATAGGTCAGCTAACGATGAGGCCCCTTTCGAGAACAGGAAGGACGAAAACGATCCGAGAAACTACTCGTTCAAGCGTTATTTTAATCTCCTGAAAACATCCTGAAGCTCTCAAGTGTGTATATTTTGTAATAGCTAATAGAAATTGTGAGACTATCCAAGAAAAGAGCAGTAAGTCAGCATTTCTAACTAATCTGATTACTTCTGAGTTTGGTCAACACTGCTCCCTTCTACAGCTCAATGACGATGTACTTAGGTTGAGGAAAGCATGTTTTACCCACGTGGAGGAATTTCCTGAATTTGCCGCGATCGCGATCATCGCGTCTTCTTTGAAGAACCAACACATTATCTGCTTCTTGTGTTACACGGGCAGAACCACCGAAGTGCTGTATATCTAGCTCCGCTTCCGCCTTAATTAATAAAATCAATTATATTCCTATTCATTGATACTGAAGGGAATCATATTGCACTACTATGGATTGAACGTCGCTAGGTTACTGCCGTACATCTATTCTTCTCGGATGAACCACCATTGTGACGTGAACACCATACAGCGTCGCTAGAGCCCGCATGTGCCCAACAAAACGATCCTGTGATGATTATAGATTAAGACTACTTTGGAGCATAAATCCATGAAACATTGCAAACCGTACGAATCGTCTTCCCACGATCTGTACGAGCTGGTGTATTGTGATTGTTCCCGAGTGTGAAACAAGACACAAGTAACTTCCTATCAAAAATTGCCGTTATTTTTTTTGTGACCACTCACAGCATTTCTTAATTGTGGCTGTCTCAGAGGTAAGGACTTGGACCCTTCGGAGTTGTCAGGTCACTAACCTGTCAGGGCTTGCTGGGTTCTTTAATCGAAGTCGTTCATCATTCGTTTCCTTCGCACTCTGACCACGGAACAAGACAGGCGTGCTTCCGCACCTTACTTTCGATCGATGTCTTTGCTTCCTTATTGATTGCTTTGAGGCTTCGAGTCATGTCGGTGCAAAGGGTTTCTTCATCAGCCGGCTTATATCTTACCTTGACGCTGGTAACGTCCCTTTTGCAAGACCCTGCAAGACAGGGTTGCCCTTTTCCGAGAATCAAATTCCGTGGCCTTGACAGATCACGTAAGATATGCAGCAAATTCGGATTCGAAGGTGCTCTCGCACGCTAGGTGGCACGTGCTTGCTTTTTATCGCATCTCACGCGCAGAGATGGTTGGGGTTCTATAATTTTTCGTAAGTGGTTCAGCAGCTGCACAATAGCGATGCTCCCCCAGTACCTTATATACCTAGCAGTTTCGGATACTCCTTCGCCAAGCTGTCCACGGAGCTAAGTTTTTGACGAAAAATTCGAAGACAAAAAGCGTCTCGAATCTACCTCAGTTGAGACGTTGTACAACAGAGTTCTGAACAAAATTTATCAATTGCTTTTGAGGCACTGGAGGAATGTGGCCGATACCACATCACTGATCTAACTGTTATCTTCACATTGCATTACTCCGTAGTCTCATGGTGATCTGAATGTCCGCAACACAGGGGAGAACGGCTACACCGCCGCAAGAACACGAATGCGTTCTTCAACGGATGGGATCCTCACAATAATCCTCAACAAACCTCAACGATAGAGCGACATTCAAATAAGTAGCGTAGTATAAATTCAATGCTCTCAAAACGTTTGATATTCCGTAGTTCACTAAACCATCTCCAAGGCTTCGCGAGGAAAGGTGTGGCAATGAGGGTTGTGGTTACTGTAAAAGTCACAAACTATGACAGCTTGGAGCAATGCAAGGTCGTTCGGAAGGTTTTGCGGTTTTCGATCACTAACCTTGAATGCGCGTATCTCGACTCAAAAATTTTATCATTTAGAATAATAATCATAAAAATCAGCAGGTTTTTGCCAACAAGGCACAGGCTTGCTTATTCCAGTTACCCATAGCCGTGGAGATGTAGAGGCGATGAATTCATTAAAGGTCACTTCAGTATCGTGCTGAATATTAGAGCCTTTCTCCCGAGAAACCTGTCCAGATTCTTGAAGAAATGGTGATCGGCAGGGCCAGGTCGGATCGTGAAGAGTTTCGCAGTCCAGCACATTCTATCTTTTCGAGTTGTTTGTGCAATATGGGGCCATGCGTTATCGCGAAGAAAGTTAGGTTCCTTCCTATTAGCCAATTCTGAGCTCATGATCTGCAGTTTGCATCCAGCGAGCTCCTCTCGTTACTTTGCAGCCGTGACTGTTCCGCTGGGATTCATGGGTTGGAGCAGCTGTAGACCCCCATTCCATCGCCATGCTGAAGAGGCTGACCGCTATGAGCTTGGCCTTATACCATTGCGCGGAACGTCGATTGTCTACAGAATCCGGTACGTACTTATCACATGTCGTGATGTAGTTAGGAAATGTGTCGTGTGCAGCTGTCCATCGTCCATTCAGTCTAGAGACCTTGAACCCACTTGGAGTATATTTCAGGACATAAACGTCACTATGTTTGAATAGAGCAAGGAGTGCGCTTCAATATGGTTCAGGGAATACTAGAAAAACACAGAAAAAAAAACTCATCAACTAGAGCATTAGAAACCGCAAGAGCTTTGCGAACGACCTAATATTTTGCTAATACATACTATACGACGTAAATCATATAACTATACAAAACCATGTTACTAATTCAGATTATTCTGTGGTGCTAAGCGTCGGAATGTACAAACATCTTGGAGGAGTTTTTTTTTGGATTTTTGAAGTGTTTCTGAGTTGTTTGGATGAACTTTTCGAGCCTCTTGCTGTTACTTAAAGACAGTGTTAGGGATAATGTGGGTGACAGGGGATCCAATAAGGAAGCATTCACTGAAAAATTAAAAAAATTTTGAAATGAAAGGTCGATGTATGGCGAAATCCCCCGTAAAAGGCGCCCCCTTGAGCTGTGGCGGAGGCGGCCTCATCAGGGCAAGCCGCCTTGCTAGGGCAGCCCGCCTCCTGGTGACGAGCTTCCTCCTGATTGGCTGGGTGGGAGAAGCCAAGACGGGCGGCACGACTGGAGCGATCGGGGCGCGCTTTCGTAAACAGAACGTCGCAAACCCTTTTCTTATCAGCTGGTTATCCATTTTGTGGTTTTGATTTTTGCTGTTAGCCCGTAGAATCTGCGCGTTTTCCTTTCCTATTTTCTTTTCTTTTTCATTAGTTCTCACTTAATGTCTTCGCTCGTTTGTAATAAACGATGGGATGCGTTTGAAGTTTTTTGTATTGTTTCCTCGCTGTTTTTGCGCATTGATTACTTGGCTACATGCCAGTGGCAGAGTCGCCCGGGCTAGCCGCCTCTTGACGGAATGGTCGTCCACGTTGAGAATCATTGGTGGGGAAGGGGTTCTATTTTCGGATTTTTGGTCATTCACTTTCGTTTTCCCTTCGCCGTCGTATTACAGATCATATAGCCCGTCATATTCGCCACTTTTTCCGTATTTCGCCCGATTTTTCCCTAACACTGCCTTTTACAGTTGAATCATCATGATGCTCCAAAATATTAGGACTATTCCCTATCACTATGTTTGTATAATTCATTGAAAGAAAGCTTGATCTATCACGAAGGTGCGAAAGGGGTATTTCTGTAAACCAACTTCGATCAACTCATCAAATAAGTGACCGGGCCGGAATAGCCACGTCCATAGTATCGCACGAAAATTACAAAGGGTGAGGTGGTGCCTTCTTAGGAGCCAGTGCTATCTCCGTAGACTACTTTTAGAAGGCCACTCAAATTCAACAAGTTCGATAACTAGATTCAAACCCATATTCCTAATTCGCAAGATGCTAAGATGACCCCACCACTGAACGCAGACTTAAACATGGAATCATTGGAGAATTATCTGAAAGAAATTAACTAATCAGCTGCAGGTACACATAATTTAATACCTGCATATGAAAACGATCCAGGATACTTGACTGATCATCACTCATTGTTGACTGATTGACGAGGAACTGGAGGTTATCAATTACAACATGCTGACACGCACTGTTAATTACTTGACTGCGAATCGCCTACAAATGATCATATTATGGAAAGGCCTACAACCCCGACGTTTATTCGACAAACCGAAGCGATTTGATTGATACTTTTCTCCCTGAATTCGTCTGCTTTCATTATTGTTAATGGCCCTTTTGTGCGTTCGAATTTGTCCAACCACATGTCGATGGCGCTACTGTACTCGACGCGATATAACGGTACCCTGAAAACGAGAAAAGCTGTCCAGCTTTGTCAGAAGCGCTGGTATTACTGATATGCAGCAGCCACTTTTGTGTAAAATCAGACACAACAGAGTAACTCCGAACACATAAGGCAACGATTCCCACATCACAATTCACAGAGTGCAGGTTAACTGCGTTCCAAATTTCAAATTTCAAGAGGTCTCTATAACACCTCCCGATCCTTCTTGATTCGAAGTCAATACTGCCAATTACAGTTGAGCTCTCCCTGCGTGAACTCTGACAAACTTCCTGAATTTAGTCCAATTTCACTTATTTATATTATACACTGAAATGAGTGCAGCACTGCCAGAGGGAGGATGAACCAGGAGTAAATTGACGAAAAGGCCCACTATGTTGCATGTAAGTGAAGGAAAAACATGTAGCGATTCCCTTTTTACCTGAGTTGATGGCTCTTCAGCCGTAAACCAGCTCAAAAGGATATATGAGAGCCAGTAAGAGTATTCACGCTAGTTGTCCATGGTGACCCTATATTACCACTATATTTAGAACAAAGATGAGCGCTATCGGGCTTCGAAGTACGGATATGCCGGCTTCGCCTAATTCTCAACGATTATCTAAACAATTGGTCTTTTATTTCGATGTGATTTGAATACCATGAGCCCACTTCGTCACACTTTTAACCCTCAAACTCCTAAAGTGGTTGTCTCTTAAAGCTACTGCATCTTTTTAATTATCTTTATTACCCTAAAATCTGATAGATAAGTCCGCCCTCACGCGGTGTCGCTCGCGGCAGCGGCGGACACAGGCGCAGTCTTCAAAGCACAGGATCGCAATGCACCCTTCGTTCTTAAGAACGATAGAATTGTAGAAATTGTTCATTCAACTTTATTTCTCATATCTAAAAATACCACATATCAATATCACGTGTAACAATGATCATTCATCTTAAACTTCCCACGCAATCTCAACTTCATTTCAATTTCACAACATTCACAACATAAAAACTCTCACTCATCTCATCCAACAATGACCCTCGGTTCAAGGTCCTTAAGAAGCTGTTGACAATCGTCTCCTCAGAAATTGAGTAGAAACTGTCGCAAACTAAAGCAGCTACCTCTCCGTACCTCATCCTTTTCGTGATGTCGCTTTTTGTATTAGGTTGTCCCGAAAGTTCCGGAACACCCCGACCACTTTTTTTCAAATTTATTTCTTTACAACATAAACACATTTCAGCTAACAAGATATTCACCATTACTATCTATCACCTTCTGTCATCTATCCGGAAGCTTGCCAATACCATCCGCCCAGAACTGTTGAGACTGCCTCGCGAAGAAACGCTCGACCTCCATCTCGATGTCGCACTGCTTTTTGAGCTGTTTCCCCTTTAGGAAGTTCTGTAGAGGGGCGAACAGCTGGTAGTCAGACGGTGCGAGGTCGGGGCTATATGGAGGATGTGGTAGCACTTCCCAGCCTAGCGTCGCCAAGGTGTCCCGGGTGAATGTTGCCAGATGTCTGCTGTCGGATAGGGCATGGGGTGTCCAAGTCGAGAGCACTTTCCGGTATCCCAGCCGAGTGAGATGCTGATCGACTGTGGTGTTCCCACAACCGAGTAGCAGGGCTACTTCACGTGTGCTTGCCGCGGGGTCCTCCTGCACAGTTCTCCTGAAAAGCTGATCGTCAGCTCAGATGGACGGCCACTGCGTTGCTGAACTTTCAGGGCTATATCTTCAGAACGGAAGCGGGTGAACCAACGGTGGATAGTTGTGCTTGCTCCACATGCGACGCTGATTATTTGGACCACTCCCCTTATGGAACTCCCTCGGCAGAACTCGTAGAGGTACAATGCTCGGAGTGACGTCTCGTCCATTTCGAGCTCTATTCCTTTTGTGGATAGGCGCGAATCCTTATATGCCTATGGCATGGAACGTTCCTCAAAGTCAATCGACAAATGCCCTGGTTAACCATTGCGGGAAGGCCCGAAAACCCTTGTACGCCAAGGTGTTCCGGAACTTTCGGGACAGCCTAATATATCTGGCTTTTGTTGGGTCAATTTTACTATTCCTCCGTGTTCTGATGATCATAAGTTGTTCAGGTAATTCAAAGGGCTTGAAGACTAGAAGGAGGGCTCACATCAGGTGCAAAAATTTGACGCGGCAAGCAAAAGCGCGTTTTGCAGGGGAAAAAGAAGGTAAAAGACGCTTGTATGTGAGGTTTTGTGCACGTTGTCATAACAGAAATAAGGAAAATTTTTTATTCAACCGCTGTTCCATCGCCAAAACCATCGTTGCATTGAAACCTTTGTTGAACAACGATTTTCCTCTCACTCGTTCATCCTCTGCCAACTGTGAAGTTTCTGTGTTCACCTTTCGCACGACCCCAGCTTTACTTGCTACTCCTTTTATATTAACAAATACAATATACAATACAATGTAAACTCGTTATTAACAATTCACCAATCATAGCTTCCTCAATTCCCTCCATCTTTGGTTCTTTAAAGACTGCGGCTGCCTGTGCCGCGCGCGACACCGCGTGCGGGCGGACTTATCTATCAGACTTTAGGGTATTTATCTCTTTCACTTACTGATCAACATATCACCATATAACGTTTGCAGCTTGCGCTCACTCCTATGCGCATCGCACGGTGGAATTATGCAAAATTGGCTTGTCTGATGATCAGGGCACATCGGAAGTCGAGGACTCCTCGTACAGCGGGTTCGTATTTGGCTGGACGGAAGGGGGAGGGGAGGGGGAAGATCTTCCTTGCAGAGGTCTGCAATATGCACTGGAATATAACTTTCAATAAGCATATGAGAAGCGAAGGGTCTTTTTGCTTCAAGTACGAATACGTCCGTTTGATGGACCAGGTGTTAAAACCAAGATGTACGCTCATGATTTGGAGATTTTCAAAACTGAAACTGAATGAAAGAATGGTGGGAAGTACAAGAAGCCAACACTCGGTCGAGTGATTGGACTAATTGCAAGCAGTGACAGCTATCTTTGGCTCCGTTTTGGGCAATGCGTATGAGGTTTGTTTCAGAACGTTAAGTCATCTCAAACCCCACGTAGTGGAGGTTTGCTATCGCTTTTGCCGGCTTTATAGGGAGTCGTCCTCTTAGTATAGTAATACTCATGACTTCTCCGTAAATCTGAACATCTGGCCAGTTTTACAAGATCGACCCTTTAAAACTGCCCTCGACAGTGTCATAACGGCGTGCCGATTTTTGTTCTCCATTCGCTAGTGATTTTGAAATGATTACATTTATGACGGGCGGAGGTGGTGTAGTGACAGGTGGCGCGCACCCCACTCTCATGGTGCCGGGATCGAATCCCGCATCAACGCCCGCCCAGGCCAACCAAGCCTTCCATCCCTCCGGGGTCGGCAAATTAGTACCAGAATCGTCTGGGAGGATAAAAGCACTGACTTGTACATCGGCTGGCCACCGCAAGTCATTGTATAGGCCACATCACATTCACCTGCCATCAGATTCTGAATGGAACTAGAATGTGCGGCGCATCCCAGAAAGGG
This sequence comes from Trichostrongylus colubriformis, assembly GCA_963978905.1. Classification (NCBI taxonomy): domain Eukaryota; kingdom Metazoa; phylum Nematoda; class Chromadorea; order Rhabditida; family Trichostrongylidae; genus Trichostrongylus; species Trichostrongylus colubriformis. The sequence goes on from OZ022261.1 coordinate 730,661, forward strand.
ATTGATTAACGCCAAAAACTTTAGCCTTTATCCTTTATACATTTATGACTAGTTAGAGTCTAAACTTGATATCTTTTTTTTTAAGAAAAATGTGAAAGAAGACGATTTTCAGTCCTACAAGGGAAAGTAAATAAGTCAGTGTAGTCATTCTCAATGAGTGCGCATTGCTGTACACGTTAAACTCAAAACTGCTTTCCAGTTCTGTGGAGCGACTCTGCTGACGGTGTCATGAAAGTTTGTTTGAATGAGCAATACTATTACATAGTATTAGGTTGTCCCAAAATTCTTGTCATATTTTTTTTCGATCATCACTTTTTATTTTTTTTTCGTCCAACAAATAATACTTAGGCAACAAAGTATCGACCATTGTTATCGGCAACCCTCTGCCACCTTATAGGAAAATCGTTGATTCCCTTCTCCCAGAACTCTGGGTTCTGAGAGTCGAAGAAGTCAGCGATCGCCTTCGCAAGCAAGTCATAATCAACGAATTTTCTCTTGGCCAGGAAGAATTCGAGAGGATGGGTAAGGTGATGGTCAGAAGGGGCAATGTCTGGAGAGTATGGTGGGTGGGGCAGCACATCCCAGCCGAGCTCCTATAACTTAGCCTGGGTACTTTTCGCGAAATGGGAGCGAAATGGGAGCGGGCGTCGTCATGAAGAAGGGTGACCGCGGACTTTTCCGGCACTTTTCTCGAACATCGACGGCGAGCTGCTGGAGCTGGTGGGTGCATACGGTAGCGGTGACTGTCTCGCCTTGTACCAGCACGTCGCGGAAAAGCATTCCTTCCTCGTCCCAGAACCAGTACAGTCCCAAGCGTGGTTTGTCTTTCATGTCAATCTCGCCGTTGCTGAAGCTGATGAACAGCGGCGCACGGTCACGTAGCTCACACATCCCTTGCCCAATGCAGCGCTGATGGAGTGGCAAGCTTCCGTCGTTTTGGTGCCGTAAGTCCGCTCATAATAGATGACACCGCGAGTTGGGTGAGTATCGACAACGGGCATTGTAGCTCTCTGCACGGGATCTGGTGGGACAATATATATTTTCCTAGAAAGCTTAGGGAACGTTCTACAATATTCCTGAACCGCCTGGACCTGCCTCGAAGTGAACAAGAGTTACTGATTTTTTTGGGAAAATATGACAAGACTTTGGGACAACCTAATAACTGCAGGCGCGAGTAGTGCGGAAGCCACACGTTTTCGCGTAGAACAAATTTTGTTTTCATGTTCACAGAATCGAATTACATTAGGGACAAGCTTTTAGCCCGAGCGAGATTTTGACCGAAATTCGGAAGGAACCGTAGGTAATCGAGTGGCAACACATCTAACAGATAGAGAGTAGAGACCGCTGCCAGGACAACTTTTGCCAAATGCTCTTCTTTGGCGCTTGCTATGCTTGTTTGCTGCGAAAGCATCTATCACCTGAAAAATACCACTTCCTCGATGGTCACCTCACTTTACCCATGAATCCTTCCAAAGTCTGTCAAAACCTCAACTAGGCCAAAAACCTGTCTCCGGAACCGTAGGTGTTATGCGACTTTATAAACATAGGAACAGCATACATGGGTGCTGCGGGAAAACGCCCGACAAGCGCGATACGGACATTTGCACTTACTATGTAATAGAGTTGCTCATTCGGAAAACCTTCATAACTTCTCCTGCAGAGTAGTTCCGTAAATTTAAAGCGCATATCTAGAAACAGCGTGTTAAGACACATACAGCAACATGCATCTCATTGATTATGGCCACACTGAGCTATTGACCTTCCCTTGTTAGACTGATGAGGAAAGCGTTATAAATCTTTAGAGCGTCATGTATCTCGGACACAAGTAGCTCCGCTCTTTTTCGGTCGTTATTAATTTTATGTATAAAGTGAGCGCGAAATCATTACAATATGCGCTCGTATACATACAACATTGAAGGGCAGACACCAAAAGCAGAGCAAGGCGGGCGGAGGATCAGTTAGAAATGTTAGGCCTATCCAAGAAGGAATTTTTTGTCCAATCTGAAAGTTACGAAAACAATATGCAGATCACAGCAGCATGCACAGTGTAACTATGGAACCACACGTCCAGCTCACTTGATTCCGTTTCTATACGTGAGGGTGCGCGCCAGACTTCGAAGGTGTGAGGGACTGCACAAATACTAGTAATTACAGAGTCACATCTTGCAGACAGTAGAAGGAAAATAATTAGATAGAGCGTACCCAGCGTATTGAACAAGCATCCACTTCAAAATCTTTTCTTCCGGCATTTCGAAACTGCAGAAAAGTGTTCGCACCTGTGATTGAAATCCGTAGGTTAGTTGAGAGCAATAATCTTCAAGTTTTCTTTCACATGCTCTTTGTAAATGCATGGTACTAATAGACTCACTCCTTGAGTGAATAAGTCGAGTGCGTACTCGCACAAAAAAGTGGTTTTTCCGTATCCAGTACCACCAGTTACTACAGTCAGTTCGCCTGGACGAAGTCCCAAGAGGTACTTGTTCAGAGGAGCGAAGCGTTTCCACTAAAATAACAATTACATTGATCAGGAAATTCGGTGGAGATAGACCCCAAACTCGATTTTACGTTCTCCGCTTTTACATTTTGCAACACTTTTTGCAATGTTCGAGTACCTTACCCTTGGTGGACATAAGGTCACACTTGGAAATGAAGATAAGCTCTCTATATTTGAGCTATTAGCGAATCCGAATGTGCATCACCCAATCAAAAGTGTAGCAACATATATGTACATACATATGTATATGATAGAAGATCGAAGGAGTGGGAGTGCAGTGCCCCAGATCTCTGACAGCCACGAAAGCATGTAAAGGCCTTGGATCCATGTACTATCCAAACATGGGTTCTACCACGCATAAATGGGTGCTCGGGAGTCTTCGCTTCGTCATACACATGTCCGGAGCGCTGGATTTGCGAAATCTTGCGAGGTACACTTTCGAGGACTGGATTAAAGAATCCTCTAGGAAGTAATCCTGGAAGAGATAACGTCTTGAGACCACAATGAACGGGGTTCGGTAGAAACGAGCCGCGCTGTCGCGTTTTGTGTTCGCCGTGGTGCGCGTTCAATGTTGACAGGTTGGGCACCACTCATGCAAGGCTCATTCAGTCATTGTGGTGGTCACAAGAGGAAGTTATGTAGGATGTGCCTACAACTGGGCGAAAGCGTCCACATCAAAGATTCAGTGGCTGTTGCAGTACATTTGAAGGTAATTAATAATATAATGATACGCAAAAGCCATAGACCGTTTACCTCAATAGAATTGAGGTCATCGTGTCGGTTAACATGTTATTAGCTTCAACTAGAGGCGAGCGATCTCAGCAGTCCAATCTCGCACCTTGACTTTCTTCTACAGGGGGTGCCAGAAAAGTAATTTTTTTCCCTTCACTTTCAACCCCACATTAGTCGAACTTCAGCAAATTCTTACGAGGTACTTCCATCTCCAAATTCAAGAGCTCACCTCATACTATCACTAAACTCCGTGGGAGCCTTTGCATGGAGAGGATAGGAAGCTTATTGTGAGTGAATATGATGTGTCACCTCAACATGGCGAAATCCGAGTTTTCGTCACTCTCGTTCACAACCTTGCTAAGGCCCGTGCACTCTGGGTACCTAAGGAGATTCATGTTGGGTGGTGTCCTTAAGTATTCCGAAGTATTGCGTTTCTTCCAGGCTACCAACCTTCGTTTCCAAGAACCAACACGTGCCATTACCACTGAAAACTCTTCGGAGGGGGTTTGAGGTATGATGACACTGCGGATCATAGCAGCGTTGTCCGAGCAGCAAGGGCTCCGCGACTTCCATGAACCAAAGGGACAATCCTTAGGAAGCTCCCCACAAAAGACCTACCACGGAACCTGGCTCCACTATTCTAAGCGGACCTATATCGTGGGTGCTTTGAAGCCCAACCGCGCCGACTGAAGACTCCTTATTTGCATGAAGATGAACGTAGTGAGCCACAGCTTGCTCCTGCTTCCAGAGGAACATTTCGGGAATATTTTGCCCCAATACTTATGTCGCTTTCGTTTATCTATGCTTTGTATACTTGGCGGATGTGAGTCGTGAGCAAAATTACTTTTTTTGGCACCCCCTTTTGGCAAATTGCAAGCGTGCACCATCAGCACAGTCTTCCAAGATTGCCTGTCAACTTAATGCCTTCCATTCCTCGCTGTGTCGCGCGCAGCAAGCAGCTCACGTATCGACTAAATAACCCTTGTCCGACATTCATCAATAGTCAAATTCCTTCTTCGATAAATTTTTGACAGTTGTAAAAAAATTATCGAAGAAGGAATTTGACTATAGATGAATGTCGGACAGATGAATGTCGGACAAAAAATTCAGTCGGACGAGAACTGAATTTGTCAAATCTTCTAGTTTCATTTTTTTTGAACGCCCCCTTGATGTCCATAGATGAGTATAATATGGAGTTTCTGACATGGGAGCGGTTAATATATTAAGCATGCAGATCAGCGATCGATGTCGCGTGGCAACCATTTCGCATGGCTCGATAATCATATCTGTGAAAAGCCATCACCATGTTGTTTTATGACGACGAAGGATTGCATTCTAGCGTTCTTATTGAAGAATTTGAAGAGATGGTAGCCACGCTGCCCAATTTACTTGTCCTCGAGTTTAGCACTGTGTGAATCTGCATCCTCAAGAATTCGTACATCGTCATGTTGAGTGACCCATACCACAGTGTCATCTGTAAACGTCTTTTGTAGGGCCGAGATGCCCTTTGAGATCCGCTGGACAATGTCTTCCGATGCAACTATATCTGCATTCCCATCAAGATGAGTGCGAAATGCATCCTTACTCCTTTGAAGCAGCCTGTAGAGCATGAACACGGAAGGAATAGAACCGTTTCTTTGCCACTTGGACCAGAAATCGGCTCGTCTTCACCCCAATGCCTTCTGCTGAGTCACGGCAGCGGTCCATGCGTCACACACAACTAGCGAGAAATTTGAACCAGCCAAGCTGCTCCTCGATGCTGCCCTTGCCCCGGTCACCCTAGCATATTTTTCACGTTCGCCGTCTCCTGCTAACACCGAGCGTCATTTTGAGTACAGCCGGAGTCTTTAACCGTTCAAGGAGACGTAGGGTGTTGTATATGTGCTCACTGCTGATTCGTGGCACTTGCATCCCAGTGGTCGCGTTAAGTTCAGCTTGCTCGAGTGAGCGGAACCCAAGAGCACCCGTGGAGCGCACACAATGTGAAATCATGCGCAACTGTATTCCTAAAACTGATGCTGTTATGAAACTAAATTGAATTCGTCGGATTCAGTTTTTGCTAAGATTGCATTATGTATAAATGATAGTAAGGAACTCTCCTTGCTATTATGTCAAATACGTGATATCCATTTTCACCTGAGCAAATCCTAGTTGGCGTGTGCTGGAATTTATCAAGTCTGCCTTCACTTCTTCACGTATGTCGGTCATTGAACGAAAACCTTTTTCCCGAAGCCGCACCTTCAAAATAAATTTGCTGCTCACCTAGGTAATTCGCTTGTAACTCACCGTGCAACGAACCGCCTCTCGACTGAGAATCTGTTTCACTTCCTTATGCTTCCCATTGCGCACCAGCTCGATTGGTCTCTCGATATTCCTAAATCCTTGTTTGCTTTCCGATGAACACTGATTCAATACATCTAATTCAATCCTCCACCTTATGAGATAGCATCGAGAGCCATTCAAGGCGTAACCCCACTCCTTCGCGTAATCGAAATGACGTGGTGGGAACCAGAGAAAAATTTGTTCAAAGTCTTCTAAATATGGGAACACCTAAATAAGTAAGAATTGTCGTACATCTGAAAAACGAAGGATTACGATGGACATCTATTAGGCTGTCCCGAAAGTTCCGGAACACCTTGGCCGACAAGGGTTTTCGGGCCTTCCCACGATGGATAGCCAGGGCATCTGTCGATTGACTTTGAGGAACGTTCCATGCCATAGGTATATAAGGATTCGCCCCTATCCACAAAAGGAATAGAGCTCGAAATAGACGAGACGTCACTCCGAGCATTGTACCTCTACGAGTTCTACCGAGGGAGTTCCATAAGGGAAGCGGTCCAAATAATCAGCGTCGCATGCGGGGCAAGCACAACTATCCACCTTTGGTTCACCCTCTTCCGTTCTGAAGATATAGCCCTGAAAGATCAGCAACGCAGTGGCCGTCCATCTGAGCTGACAATCAGCTTCTCAGGAGAACTGTGCAGGAGAATCCCACGGCAAGCACACGTGAAGTAGCCCTGCTACTCGGTTGTGGGAACACCACAGTCGATCAGCATCTCACTCGGGTGGGATACCGGAAAGTGCTCTCGACTTGGACACCCCATGCCCTATCCGACAGCCGACATCTGGCAACATTCACCCGGAACACCTTGGCGACGCTAGGCTGAGAAGTGCTACCACATCCTCCATATAGCCCCGACCTCTCACCGTCTGACTACCACCTGTTCGCCCCTCTACAGAACTTTCTAAAGGGGAAACAGCTCAAAAAGCAGCGCAACATCGAGATGGAGGTAGAGCGCTTCTTCGCGACACGGTCTCAACAGTTCTGGGCGGATGGGATTGGCAAGCTTCCGGACAGATGACAGAAGGTGATAGATAGTAATGGTGAATATCTTGTTAGCTGAAATGTATTTATGTTGTAAAGAAATAAATTTGAAAAAAAGTGGTTGAGGTGTTCCGGAACTTTCGGGACAACCTAATATTTTATTTTCATACATTTGCATCGATACGCTCTCCATGTGTGAGCGAGAATGCAAGAGCTCCATCAGTTGCTTCGTAGATTGCAAGGGCATCGCGCTCATTTGTTGTAATAACTACAGCTCGATCCGATGCTGTAGCCATGTGATAGCCAAATATCCCAGAAAAACGCAATTTCGACCTAAACATTCTGTACTAACGAGTTAGGTTCCCGCATGGTCATAGCCATCCATCACTGGATTTACACTTACTCTGGAAAAGGTTCCAGATCTGCTAAACGACTCAAGAAACAAAGTCGCGAAGGCCCATGGACATAGTACATTAATTTTCAAGCGTATAACACATTCTTTACTCGGGCTGGTAGCTCTCCCCAGCTTTCCGTTTTTTTTTCATGGACCTGAGTGTCGACACAGTCATGCCCACGGCCTATGGAAGCCGATACTGATGTGATACACTAGTCGCAAAGAACTTGCTTATAAGCTACTAGAGAACCAATCGAGAACCAGCGAAGAATATGCGGGTCAAGAATCAACGCTGCGATCAAGAGGGGGGGGGGGGGGAGGGGGCGGGGTCGGGGGCTAGATCAGACGTCCCACGAGGGCTACCCAGTGAAGGAAACATCACGGTAGGGGCGCACCAAGCATCAGCTCTGAGGTCGTCCCTCTTTCTGCTCCCTCTGGACGTCATGGTGGACGATCTCATGGCCGGACTCTGACGACCATCCTCTACGTTGCCGATATGGCCCTTTCGGCTGTTACAGAGAAGAACTCCAGACCAAAAGGCAAACGGAGAATTGTCTCCGGCTAAAGAAGGCCGGGTCTCTGAGCTTGAAGGAATATGCATATGGATAATTATATATCGTTACAGGAAAATCGTAGTTGAAGTCGTATAGTCGATTTACCTAGGAAGTCATCTGACCGCTGAAGGTTATGTGGATCAGGCAGTAGTGCCTCTCATAAATGCGGCCTGGGCGAAATAAGGGTTCTCGGGAATCCTCTGTGCTCGGCGCTGATCTGGACTCTTAGTGGCAAGGTGTACCGATCAGTGATCAAGCCCACAACGCTGCACTAGAACGAGTGTTGGTCCATAACGAAGAAGCATGTAAGCGGTTGCGCTGCGTAGAAATGAGATGTTGAGGTGGGCAAGCGGCTGGACATTACGTGACAGGCTCAAGAATGAGGCCGTAAGGGCGGTCATCCAGATGGTTCCCATGCGGATCTATGTGGGAGAACGATTGCGATGACACGTATCGAGAAGGTTATAGAATATCTTATGAAAAGGGCTCCGAAGTTCGAGGCCTCGTTCCAGCGACCAATGGTGCTCGGAAGAGAACTCGTATAATGTTCTCAAGAAGAATCTCACTGAATTGAGACCACGGCGGCGGATGCCCTATACTACAGGAAGAAATGGTGACGTACGAGAAAAGTAGCGCTCCTGTGGTCGCGCGGGACTGGCGTTAGGGGTGAAGAATGAATGAATGAATGAGTGAACAAATGAATAAATGAATAAATGAATGAATGAATGAATGAATGAATGAATGAATGAATAAATAAATGAATTTATTATTCAATTAATTAGTTAATTAATTGATTAATAAATAACTAATGCTGGGAGATTTTTGTCCACTCAGCCAATATCTGGTTGCATTCATACTAGCGACATCCAAGAACGGCTCCATCATGGGTGCGTATCATTTCCAAGATGTCTTACAAACGCTTGCGGACGACTTTTACGCCAACAGCTACTTTTGCTTTTCATCAGTGGTTAATAAACAAACCATGAATGCTACGTTGTTTCTCTTACAGGAAATTATCTAGCCTTCACCAGGTACGTGCCACCGCAATCGTTCTCTCATACACATCCGAATACAAGCCTCTTACGCCTTCATTCCTGAGCTTTTCGAGCAATGTCCACACACTTGCCCACATCAAAATCCTCATTTCTACGGAGCGCTACTGCTTGATGTGGTTCCTCGTTATTGGTCTGATCACTGATCGGTACACCTCGCCAGTAAGAGCTCAGGTCACCGTGAGCACAAAGAATTCCGGGAAGCCTTCATTCCGCCCACGTTGCATATATGATAGGCACTATTGCCTGATCCACAGTACCTTCGGCGGTCAGATGACTTCCAAGGTACATAGACTATTGGATCCTTTCTAGGTTTCCCCGTAACGATCGATGATTACCCCTGTATCTCCTCCTTCGAGCTCAGTGATATGTCCTTCTTTAGTCCGAGGCCATTCTCCACCTGCACTTTGCCCTGGAGTTCCTCTACTCTAATCTGCCATGCAAAGGTGAGCAGAAGAGCTCCGACATTTAGGACACCGGGAGGGAGAAAGTGAGAGCTGGAAGTCCATGTTCTTTGAAAACTTCAGAAAAAGTGATGTGTAGCGAAACTTGCATCGAAAAAGCGCGAGGGGAGTCTGCTCACGAAACCGCCGCACGACGTGTCATTCTGCAGTTCATCGGCAGGGCGAGTTACCGGCGAGGGAGGGGCAACGTTCGCGGCCGGCTGCTTTAGCCTCCTCGTCCGTCTGTCCCGGTAAGTGACTAGAAGGGCAAAAGAGAACGGAGCTTTTTGGGCTCCTATATCTCGGTTTTTTCGCCGTTTCATTTCGTTCTTCCTCTGCTGTTACATTGCTAAGCACAACTACTTTCCTCTTCCACAATCTGCAAAATTTACCCATTCCGTTGTCTTCAACTGCTTTCAACACTAAATTCGAGCAAGGACCATTTAACACACTTTGCCATATCAGTCCGAACTTCTTTTGCCTACTAAAAATTGGCTCGCGGGAGGATCGCAGCAGATGTAGAAACAGCACACAGTAACATAAAAGAGCTCATTGCAAACAATCAACGGAAAATCTCACAACGATTCATCCGGTAGTGGATAGTTTTCCTTTTCCATACGATCTCCGACTTTACGTATAACCTTCAACCCAACTGGAACACGAATACGTGACGCCGGACCGCGATATCTTAATATAGACAGCTACAATAACAGTTTCACAATAATCAGTTTTCAAGGGCGGGTCGGTTTTTGTACAAGGGGGCTTTAGGAGACTGTTCAAAGTGAATACATAGTGATCCGTCGTTTGCACACTTTTGAACTTGATTATGAACAGCTCCTTTCTTATTCTCTTCTTTTGCTAGGGATCATTTCCTAGGCGAGCAAAATTTTTTAGAACTGTAAGGGATTCGCGCTAAGTCGACGAAGCGTACTCTGATTAGAGGTGCTTTCGACAAAATTCTGTGAATCGGCTCTAGAACATAAAGAGTATGAGCATTACCCAAGTATCGCTGGACATTGGGCGGAGCGTGCAACTGATCGGATGGTGCTCATTATAAATAATTACAATCTACCCTGCTGAATCAACAGTAATAGTGGGAAAAGCTGCAATTGAGCTGTTCCGTGCCGCCAATCAGTGCAGGAGTAGGATACAATTTCAATGTATGGAAAAATATGTAATGTCTAGAGATAAGAAGCTGGTGCTCATTCCGCGGGAGTGGTCTTCGTCAAGCTTTGATTCACCCACCTAGGATATATTATCGCGGGCTGATCGTAGCCATCCATGTGGCCACGGACGTTGTATCGCGAAAGTGACTCCGTAGAAATGCGCTAAAATGTAAGATGATAGGAACTTGATCGCTGCCGATATAACAGGACCAAATACCTCCATCCCGAGCATAATGCGTAACCTTAGCATGTCATTCTGTTCCACTCCGGCCATTTCACTTATGTCCACGCTTTCGTTCCAAAGGAATTTGATATGTGGATCGGGCGGCTGTTGTCCCATTATCCCTCCTTGATCAATCGTACAAGGTGATGGAGCATCCAAACTGAAAGCTGAAGATCAAGTTGATACAGACTTTGAATTATTAAGCACAGAATGACGCGAGTGAGGCACAATCCAGTGTTACTCGCAAACAGCACCTGGAAGAAATGTGAAACTTATGTGTTCCAGTGTCGGAATTGATTGCAAACAGAAACAGAGTAATAGCCTCAAAGTGTCAATTTGGTGAGCCTTGCAACATTTTCCAAAGTTCCTGTGGTTACGCTGTTCTCGAACATTGTTGAATCATACTCAACAATTCCCTTAAAGTGTATGTACAGTAGCGCTCAAAAGTCTTCGGCGAGATGGTCTTTCACTTGTGTTTTTCACTTGTAACTTTTTTGCAACTGCACTGATCTAAGAGAAATTTTAGTATGTTGTACTTGGATACACTGCATACTTAATATATTATTTTGGCCCTCAACGGTATAGCTTACACGGTTATATGAAATTTTTTGTTTTTGGAGTGCCATCGCCATGCCGTCCCGCTGTGCCGCTGTCATCAAAAGTCGTGGTCTTTCTACGATATATTAATTATCTCTGAGGCTTGCTCGTTTTGTTTTTGTAGAGAAAGCCGTTCCCCTTGACCAAGCCTTTTACTTTTTTGGGTGGTCGTGTAGTAAGTTCCTGTAAAAAACCATGAAAAGTGTCAAGCGGCACACATGTAGAAGGAAATGTTGGCAGTAGGTTCAGGCATCACATATTATTAGGTTGATTCATAATAAATCGGACAAATGGTAGTGATGATTTCTAGAGATCATAACTCAGTAACGAATTAACGAAAATGGACGCGCGAGGTACCGTTGGAATGAGTATGAAAAGCTCTTCAAAGTACCGCAAAATGATCACTCCAAAGTAAATTCATTCCGCCACAATGCCGCACGATTTCAAGCGGTCCAGAGACCACATCCGCAACGTCATACTATTTATATCGCTATCTGGCCAGGAACCCGCGGATATCGGCAGACGTCTGATAGAAGTTCACAAGGAGCATGCCCCCGGCAGAAGTACACTGTAGTTGTAGCATTCGAAGTTTGCGTCAGGCGACTATTCCATCGAAGACGAAAACCGCGGTTGGTGGAGCGTGCACGGCGTAGAGTACTGGGAGCTGCTCGATGAAGGTACCACAGTATCCGCCGACGTCTACGTTCGTCAATTACGAGAATTGAAGGCCAATGTCCAAAGTTCGCTACGGCGGCGGTCACATGTCTACTTCCAGCACGACAACGTGTCTACTTCCACAGACCGCACTTCGCAAGATCGACCAAGGCCGAGCTGCTGTCGTACAGTTGGACCGTACTTCTATACCCACCGTACTCCCCAGACCTGGCCCCTTCAGATTTCCACCTTTTCTCCCACAGCCAACGCCACCTGGACGGCCAAGACTTCAAAACTCGCGACGAGGTCAAGGCGGCACTCGGCAACTTCTTCGAGCTCCAGCTTCCGGCCTTCTGGAGCAAGGGCATCCATGATCTGCCTATACCGTGGCAGAAGGTCATCGATAAAGATGGAGTATATTTCAAGTGAATCCCTGTTGTCGTAAAAAAGTTGTACGACAATGATTAAAATTGGTCAATTTGTCCGATTTATTGTGAATCAACCTAATAAAATTTTGTCAAATTTGGTCAAGTAGAAAAAAGGGCACTATTTACCCAAAGCTACCCCACTGCCTCTCCAACCGATGTGGTCGAAGAGGTGATGTTTGGAAAACTTTTCGATTTGGCTGCAAACTTGTACCCAGGGGTAATTTGACCCGTAGAACACAAATATGACACTCGTTTGGCGCGAAACTGCTTGGCGCCTGCGCCATAGGCGCCATTTTGGCGCGAGCGCTTATGGCGCAGGCGCCAAGCGATTTCACATCAAACAAATGTCATAGCCGTGTTCTACGGGTCGAAATACCCCTTGGGACAAATTCTGAGCGAGTTTGGTGATCCACCCCATTTTGGCGCCGGCGCCTATGGCGCAGGCGCCAAGCGGTTTCGCACCAAATGAATGTTATATTCGTGCTCTACGGGTCAAAATACCCCCGAGTAGAAGTTTGCAGCTAAATCGAAAGGTTTTCTAAAAACCTCCTCTTTGACCTCATCGCTTGGAGAGGCAGTGGGGTAGCTTTGGGTAAATAGTGCCGAAAAAAGTTATGACAAAAGAGTTTTGGCCGAAGACTTTTGAGCGCTACTGTATATGGGAAGGTTTCCTTCAGTTGTAGCAAGAGACAGCTTAAAGTCGATACCGATTTTCAAACCCATGATTTACACAAGTGTCTTCCGAATCTCTAGCTGAGGAAGGAGCTGCTAATATTTATTCTGCGCGTGCTGTGAAAGCTAACTTCTGTCCTTATAGATATGTGTGTCCACAGGGACGCTGGAGGTTTGACACGCGCGATGTGAGGAACGGTTACCTGGATGTTCAACTACGAATCCGAAAGCCACCATGTGGGATGTGACTAATTACATTTACTGCAAATAGCAGCTTCCCAAACGGTCACAGCTTCCGAAAACTGGGACAAGCTTGGATGTCTCCATTACAGTGAGTCAGACAATGAAATAGTAAGAGTGCTTATTGTTAGCAACCTACGCTGTGTTGTTCGTGACCAACAAAAAAATCGTGAGACATTGAACTTGAAGTTGAAAGCCGGGTCATTACGTCAGGGAGCGGAGGACCACTGCTGGTAGAGTAGTAGAGAACCGCCTCTACTGTATACTAATTTCTAGTCAGAACAAGTAACTCTAATTTTTTGTCGAGAATGCTTTACTGCCACGCAAACTGGTACTGCTGAAACGAGTACTGATTGCACCGAACAATTAGAGCAACTACTTGTCTACCTTTTTCCGAGGAGCAGCTGATTCCCCTTGCAATGTGGCCATGTACTCCAGAATGTGGCAGATACAGCAAAATAACAGGAAATTAAGAGCTCAGCAGTAAAGCTCCGCTTCATCTTCCTTGTCATTTTAACCTTACCACATGATTCGACTTCTGCATATTCGGGGCCCCAAGCGTTACATAAACATGGAGACGTGATTATCCGGCCGCTCTCGAATTCTGTACTCATACATAGAATTCTCCAATCGCTGAGCTCTTGGGGTTTGGCTCAGTTTTGAGCAGCTCCCAGTCATCAGAATCTATTGATAGAAAGCCTCCTTTGAAACTGAATGCCTGATTGAATTACCTATATTGAAATAGAATATATGATTGAATTTTGTAATAGAAGACGATTATATTGTTTGCATACATATGTCTGACGGCTTCAGTATTATAGCTTTCAAAAAACCATCGAATTCTGGAGAAAAATCAAATCATAATTACAACGAGGAGAACCGAATGGGGAACGTTTAAAAGAGGTTAAGAGTAGGAGTACGCTATAGCTATACGTTAGACTATGTAATTGCTTTCGGAATAGTGTTTCAATTAATTGCCAGATTGGATAACTTTTGTGTGCTGAACCTCACATTGGGCAAGTTTGAAATGCGACGAAAACCACAACGAATTTGAAGGTGCAATACACCACTTTGTAGAACAAATTAATGTCTTTCAAATAAGCGGGCAAAAGTAATTTTTAGAAGGAAAAGTCCATTTAAAAGGGAGATGCATTTAATGGCACAATCCTATATAAACGTATGTGATACCCTCCACATGACATGAAAGCATGCGAATTGTTAGTGAAGGAAATTGCCTAAGACGCCCTATAATCAATATTTGAGAGCCTTTGGAGTATTTGAGATAGATGAAGCATTGCAGGAGGAGAAACAAGGAAAAGGTACTTTCTGATACTTAAACATAATTGTCCGAAAGCTAGGTAATACAAAGCTGTCAAGTTCAATGGCGAAGAGTGGCTAAATGATTTTGCTGATATTTCAGTGTTGATAGCCAACAGAGTCGAGGCACTGTATAACCCTGGCTTGAGGGTGATTTTCAGATTTGCAGAAAATTCTGCTAAATCGCATCTACAATTTTTAAGCATTTACTAGACTCTGAGGAAGTGGTCATGGCTTCGGTAAAGACGAGCAGAAGAACAACACGTTCTCCCGTTCCCGAATTTTCCTCTGCTTCAAACTGTGTGTATGCCATCAGGACAGACGATTCGCGTGTCCGCGTCAGCGCGCGACGCGATGGTGCGAGCTACGGGTGCCGTATTGGTTGAGTCCTGCGGCGATTACAACGTAGGGCACCGCCATTGCTTCAGGACCCATCCAATACGGCGCGCATAGCTCGTACCATCGCGTCGCACATCGAACACCGCAAAGTGAATCTTCTGTCCTAATGGCATACGCTCCTCGAAACTCGAGCTCCTTGTAGCCGAATTATTGAAATCAACCGCACATCTAAATAAAGGAGACACGGCTTGCGCTCGTGTCCACTTCCTCTCTAGGCAGGCACGGCCATATCCGCTTCACATAAATGCTTCTGCAACAAATTACCCCAGTGCAATAGCGCGAAAGTAAATGGCTGAGTAAAAGGGGTAGGTTTCAGTTCTACCATCGGAGCATATCCTTTTCATTAGCCACCTTCAACAGCTTGATGAATGTCCAGATTATTCCCTTGACTCTTCAAAGGGAGGCCGAAAATTTGGAAATAAGCGAATTCGTATGAGGGTGCAACTTCGACAGCAACGGGTCAACAATCTGGCCGACAAAGGCTATTGCACAACACCGGAAGTATTTCCATGCGCTCAGGCCCCGCACAGCAGCATGGCCACGATTCCGGAAAGTTAGTATCTTATGGTATAGAATAGATAAGTTAAGAAGAAGATTAGAAGATTGCTATCATTGATCGATTCATTAAACGAAAAACATCCATCAATAGAGAAATCGAAGTGGCTTGATTATGTTAGTTTGTAAGGAAGGTTCTGGCAGGTTTTGCGCGTTCGCAAGGATCCAAATTTCGAAGCGTGCCAACATAGATAAACTTACACAACTGAGCTAAGGGGGAAAAATTGCTCTCTCTTTATAGGCTTTCCTTGGAATTCCATAAGGTTTTTGAATTATCAGAGAAATTTTCATGAACAGCAAAGAGAACACTTTTTGATAACTTCACTTCACGAGTTCCAGCTTGGTCGAACAGCAACGTATGAAGCTACAAATGGTAGCACTGCAAGGAACCATTGGACGGAACAGTTTGTCCCTGGTTTTAATATTGCAGGAATAAGATTGCGTTGTTCGAAGTTGCAGTTGATCGAAGCTCTTTATTGAAGCAGCAGGGAGCGATGAGCATTCGTATTTGCAGGGATATCAAAAAAGTACTGGCCTTCCAATACAGATGTGGCTGAGCACATGAGGTACCTGCTCCGCCCAAACTCAAAAAATAGGTGCTCTGCGACCCTCCAGAGCAGCACTCGCGACCGTATCTTTTACAGATCGTCTTCCAGAAATTGAAAGAGTTCCAGGCTGAAGCCCTCACTCGTCCGTCATGCTCATCAGATATAGCGCTAATTAGATACCACCTTTTTGATTAGATCCCGATTATCTGCACAGCTCCTTCAGTAGCAGAATGTTGAGAAAGCATAATGATTTGGAGTCGACATTTCACGATTTCGCGTGATGTAAATCACCAGACTTGCATCATGTTGGCAAAGGTGTAGCGAAGCGATTTACTTTATGGGAAGAGATGCAGTGTGGGCCAAATTATAATCTCCCAAAGGTAGTGTTGTGAAGCTGTTTTACGACCTAATAGCCAGTAATTCAAAACTTCAAAATTCCTATCAATATGTTAAACGCTGTTAAGACACTGCTAGAAATCATGCCAAGAACCTACTCATCGCGAGCCCGTCGAAGATTGTCCTTTCTGCTGTTGTCCCGGTCCCTGCCTTGATTCATTAAGTTCAAGTAACCAACCCGGTCGTACAGATCGGAGTCCAACTACAAAAGTTGAAGGCATAAGTGTTGCATCATCACCAACTAAAAAGAAGGAAGTATTAGCGAACCTCTTCGGGGCTTTCCATTGAGTAGTGTCTTCTTGATCTGACTCCAAACTCGATTACAAGCTTCAGTTCCTCGACAACTGCGCACCTCTGAAACGTTTAAAACTTCATTCGAGGGTGCATATAGCGTCTAAAACCTCTGACGATCTGAAGAGCACCATGGCGAAAGAAGGGAAAGTATAGCAAGGAGCTGTGGTTGCATGTGTTCTCTATGCCCGCTTCTAAGGTAAAAGTGAAAGTGGGCGGAGCATTTTGGGACGACGGATATCCTGCTGCTGTGTAGCGTACGATTACTCCTACTGTTTTCTCATTCATCATGGTCATTGTGCCACCCTCGTCATATCGAAAGTCTAGGCCTCGGTATCCTAATGATATACGTGTTCGAGACTTCCGCCGTAGCGCTGATGAAAAGCTGCTGTCAAAGACAGTTAGGATGAGCAAGGTATGGGCGCGAAAGATTTTCATAAAAAAAAAGAGAGCGGATAGCCAGTGTGAAGGGACTAGTGGTTCCAAAAAGTCACAGGAAAACAACACAGGACGTAAATCTATACCCGCATTCGACAAGTAGAAAAAACATGAGCACGCGCAATAAGAGCGATGGAGCATAAGACAATCTGAGTAGTGTTCGTGCTGTTCCTCGCTGGCACACTTTACACGGTCCTTCGCATACGGGTTGTCATAACATAAACCGGGCTAAAGTGAAACGCGTATTCATTCTTAATCGTCTGATGGCACTGAGATGGTAGTAATTAGATTCCAATGGACTCCTTAGTAAAGGGTGTCTATAGCGTGATGCGTCTGTAGCATCGATGATTGCAGCGGTTTTGCACTTGAGGCAAACTTCATACAGTTTTTGAAACTTTCGCTTTACAGGAATCGTTATGCTCTGGGAAGCGGAAGCAGCGTGTTGGCGAGGAGGCGCCACCCCACCAAATCCTAACCATGTCTTCCAAGGGTAGTGAATCAGTACCAGAACCATCTGGGGGGTGAGAAGCTGAATGGCACATCGGTTACCCAAGGATAAGCCAAACCGAGTTCAACTGCTGCTTTCAGTCAGAATAGAAGTACAATGTGTCGCGAATCTATAAAGCACTGATAAAGGCTCAATGGTACATCTTGTACATTGCGCTGACTACGTCCAGCTTCCTTTCAAAACGCACACGTAACTTAAATGCTTGAACGTAGCCAAACCACAGCATAACTAAGGTCGGGACTGATCAAGGTCACAGACACTTTGACAAAAAATCCGTAAGCAAAATTACTGGGGCTACAAGAAACTATATTTCCTCACAGTTGTATTCCTTACGATTGTGTTCTAAACTTCACGCCCTGATTACGAAGATGGAGATATAAGTCCTTGCTCATTTTTCGATCGGGCCTGCATTTGGGAGCTTGCCTGACAGCCGATATCTCACCAAATATGATCTCTATAATGTACCCAGAAAACAAGTGAAGTGCTGAAGAAACGTGTTCTACACTCTGTGCCATTTCGTGAAGATGTAAAAACATTCAATTTGCAGTAGACTACGATATCTTTTTTGAAATGGTCAAAAACTAGACAGAGAACAGTCTGTCTAGGTTTGAATACATTGAATGACCACAGCGAATTGTTGTCACCTGCAAAGAACCTGCAAAGGAAGCATGAAAAATGTGCGCATATACTGCATCGATAAATTTAATTACATCTTAAAACGAATTAATTTTGTCACAAGGTCAATTGTCAGAGTTCTCAGGTAGGATACAGTGCCACGCAAATTTCGCCGCCGCGCTCACCAGGTGCTATGCTAGTATCCGCAGCGCGCACGGGGCGTGGCTACCGATTCCTATGTGGCTTGACACAGCAGGCAGTAGGCACACTCCTCTCGCGACCTTCAAAAGGCGACAAAAAGTGGGAGGAAGAGGTTAAGATAGCATTGGAAGTGAAAACAGTGATCGAAATATTCTGTATTCGGTTCATGTTAGGAATGACTATTTGCAACAAATCATAGCGAGTAAGTAACCAGTATGGAAGTTTTTCCGCAACCATGCTTTTATCTATCTCAATCCTTGGAACGGTGGTTGGGTAACACTGCTCCAAACCGAGCGTCAACTGTAATCGAACCCGGCAGTTTCCGAGTCGTAGACAAGTGCAAGGTGCTAAAACTTAGCCAGTGGTATACATAGTCGAATGGATCGCCTATATGCATAGATGCTGAAGGTGCTATAAAGGTGTTTCTGGAGCGAGCACCATATGTATAGGGCGAAGATAATAGGCCCAAAGAAATAATTGCTTCCTGAATGCGGAAGGAAAGAAATATACGGGAAGTTGCGATCTAAGATATTTCTGCTAGAACTATGCTAGTCGGCATGCAATCGCTGCACGACACAAAAAAATTCGAATTAGTATGCCTTTCAAAGAAGACTAGAGGATCACGTGATTTTGAACGACTTGTGACTAGACAGACTTTCCACCACACCATCTTGTAGCTCAACCACGACCCGCCGCTCACTTCGTTTCATTTCTTGCTTCCTATCCACTTCTTCTCAGTGTACTGCTACATGCTCCACGCGCAGTGCGAATGTGAGTGGGTGGAATGTATGTCGCATCTCACCGCATTAGGCAAGGCCCATCCAACAAGGTCAAGGGAAGCAAGGGATGCTCAGTGCAGACTGAGGATAACAGAAAAAGATGTCCGCAATCAAAGCCTAAGGTAGGGAGGGTGTTCAGAATATTGCCGAAGCAAAACGTGGTGGACGAATATCTCAAAGACAGTATTAGCGATTATGTGGTTATTGGAAAATCCCTGAAGTCAGTCACATGGAAACTTGGGGGAGAAGCTTATATATGGTGAAATTCCCTGAACTGTAGGTACGGCTCGACGGTTAACAGCTGACACCTTTCTATGACAGACCCGCCTCCAGGCTACGTGATTCCTGGTTGGCTACGATAACGGCCAAGGATATTTGGCAGGATGGAAGGTATTGCGGCGCGCTTTCGCATTCTTAGCTTGGGGCTCACTCCAGAAAATAGATGCTGGCTTATTTCCAAACGTTCACTAGGCAACATGCCGATGGAGGAATAGTCCGTACTACCTGCCTCTTGATGGAAGAGTCCTCCGCGCCGAGAATCAATGGTGGGAAGGGGGTGTGTACAGTTATGACGAAAAATCGCTTCACGGTGTTTCACTCGCGGCGCCACCAGTACGACTTGCGAATCGATTGCTCTTGGGAGCCCGGCAGAGCGTGGCTGCGTCACATCCACGCCTTCACCCATGCCACACTGCCTCGCTTGAAGACTGCCATGCCCTGCCACTGCCACTCGCACCTACCGCAGCGCTCGCAGCGGGCGGTCACGGATTCTCCGTCCTATCTGCACACACCCGTGAGAAGGGGGTCCTTTTTCCCAGGCCTTTAACTATTTCCTTCCATTTTTCTTCACCATGTCCTCTTACGGGGGCATCTCGACTTTCATACACACTACTTTTACTTTTCCTCCGAATTTCCCCTAATGCTGCCGGCAGATAGGGGCAATCAGAATGGACAGTATAAAATGTGGTGAATGTGAAAGTCGAGATGCTTAGTAACACGATGGTAAAGAAAAATGGAAGGAAATAGTCAAAGACCTGGGAAGTAGGACCCCCTTCTCACCGTTTATTCTCGGCGCAGAGGACCTTTCCATCAAGAGGCAGGTAGTACGGACTATTCTTCCATCGGCATGTTGCCAAGTAAACACAAGGGTCACTACAAGGATGCTGAGTTATGGGCAAAAGCTTCGGTGGCGGACGGGACTCGAACCCGCACTTTATCCTTTCCGGGGATATGTGCTAATCCATTACACTACCGACACCACCTTCACCCTAACTCAGCTTTCTGAATGGTATATTTACCATAGCTTATCAGCACTCACACGTATAACGTGTTGAGCCGGTTGGCCAATGTTTATTGTTTATTGTTTATTGTTTATTGGTTGGCCAATAAACACAAGGGAATGTTTGGAAATACGCCAGCATCCATTTCTGGAGTGAGCCTCAAGCTGGACGGCAAAAGCGCGACGCAATGCCTTCCATCCTGCCGAATGACCGTGGCCCCGTAGCCAACCAGGAATCACGTCGCCTGGAGGCGGGGTCTGTCATCCAAAGGTATCAGCTGTCAACCGTTACACCATCTTTACAGCTCGCGGGCACGCTTTTAGACGGGGAGATCACCATAATTAAGCTTCTTAGGCCCATAGTTTCCATGTGAGTGACTTTGTTTAGCTATTTTGCAAAAACCCCTCATGCAGTCTTTGCGGCTAAAGCTGAGTGTGCGACCCTATTAGGGTTATATGTGCAGGGTAATGACTTTCAGACGACGATAGCGAGCGTGACGGCGGAGGAGGACCATATTCGCAGTCAAAATTGTGCTTGAGTGAGCGGGTGAGATGAATTATGAGCATCAAAGTCCATTCTAAAGAAAAAGTCTTAAAAGGAGCAAGGTGAGTGCATGTGGCACGTATTTAGCACAAATCGTTGCAGTCATTGTGATCCGTAAGAGTAGGGTATCCAACAAGTAGGGTGTGTACCCTTATGTCAGAATTCCGCGCGAGATGTCTGCTCCCGGTGGAAATCGCGTGAAATTGCGTAAGAAGGGTGGCTACCGTTTCTACGCAGATTTTTATTCTTTTTACCGCTATGCTGAGCTTGTTTTCGACTTGTCCTCATCTCAATAGGCAGAATTCGGTCACATCCAACTCATTCCAGTTTTCAGTTCACCCATGGCTGATTATAACACTTCGCATGCACTCATTCCATTTTCTATGCTCTTCACCTTCCTTGCTCAATAACATATTTTGTATTGCATCGAAGTGAGACGCAGTGCGCTTCGGGCGTTTGCACAGGTCGGTCTGGGGGAGAGAAGCTTGGCGATAAGTGAATCAATGAATTCCGCCGTGATGCGAAAGTCCGTTCTTGCACAACTGGATAGTCTCGCTCACCTCGGAATTCCTTTTTCCTAGGCTGAGGCCAAAATTATCTACTCTAATGCCCTCTTGTTGATATGCTAGTAAGGATGATACATAGCACAGGAAATGGAATAAATGCATACAAAATGCTATCTTCAACTGAGAGTGAACTGAAAAACGTTTAAATGCAACCAAACTCAACCAAATTCTGTAAAATGAGATGAGAATAATTTGAAAACAAGCTTAAATTGTAGCGAATTGAATAAAACTAGGCGTGGATACTGTCGCTGCCCTTCTAATGCAATTACACGCGATTCCCACCAAGGACAGTCGACTCGCGCGCGTGCCGCGCGAGATCCTGACTTAAGAGTACACACCCAACAAGTAGAGCCTTTAACTGTCCAACGCTAGATACTACGTTGGTGGCAGAAACCAGTAAATCGGCTCACACAGTTCGTGACAAGCATCCTCAGTCCTTGATGGTATGTTCAAAGATCAGAATGGTTCACAACCCCATCTCATGAGGGATAATCGAGAACTCAAACAGAATCGAACACAAAGCCTATCTTTTTGATTGTCTAGTGAGTCTCGAATTGCGGTGGGTTGATGGTGTGTTAAGTAGGTAGCTATGACTTCTCTTGGACCTTTTAGACTCTCTCGATGCTGGCGAAACGTCAGCCAATAAAGGTGTATTACCATCCTCACGAAAAGTTAAACAGGAAAACAAATCAATAAGTTACAATGTCGAGGTTTTTACAAAGCCACAGGTCTACCGCTAAGAGGATTATAGATCCTTGAAATTTTGATTTTACTGTACTGGATGACTTGAAGGAACGTTCCAGGTCACTGAAGAGGTGGAGGTGTTCATATACTGAAGGTGGAAGGTATGCACTACTACTGTGGGCGGGCTGATTACATCGGGGTAAAGGTCTTTGGTACATGAAGTATAAGGTAAGTATACGGTGAGATATGCCACTCCATACACACTAATAAGATAATTGCAGCACTACTTTAGGTCACTTCGCACCTTGCCTCGCACCTTCTAGCCCTGCCTGTAGGGTGACCCTATTGATCGCTTCTACCTACATCATCCGTAGTTTGCAGTAACACATCATTGTTACTTATCAAATTCTTAAAGGCACATTCCAGGATTATCAGGACATCACATCTCCTGCCGTGGATGGATAGTTCGACCCAAGCCACGTAGGCTGTACTTTTACCGAGGCGTGGGTGTCAGTTCCTGGAGCGTGAAGAGCCAAGGAATCTAGCGCAACAGCTCGGCACTGCCCACCCCAGCCGGGGGTCTGCCTTTACTCTTCGACTCTTATCTTTGACATAGGTAGACCAGCTACTCGCCAAGATCTTGAAATTGGCAGTAAACCAATCGCCTCGTGAAGTTAACCCACTACTGAGTGACCTGACCCCACACTAGGCACTGGAACACCTGCAGCTCAACCTCGGCTGGGATGGGTGGAGCCGAGCTGTTGCGCTAGATTGTTTGGCTCTGCACGCTCCAGGAACTGGCATCCACTCCTCGGTAAAGGTACGGCCTACGTGGCTTGAGTCGATCTATCCATCCACGGCAGGAGATGTGATATCCCAATAATCTTGGAATGTGCCTTTTTAGAGGCATCATTAAGGGAAAACCCCTCATCAACTCCTGCTCAAACATTTATGTCTACTAGCCACTCGCCAAACTCCTGATCCACTATAAGTTACACCCTCGACTTCTCCCCCACATCTCATTATGTCCTATGAATTTACTCCTCTAGAGGTAAGAGAGATGTTTGTTTACCCCTAGTGTATTAATTAGCTGACAAAGGGAATGTTTAGGGACGCATGGGTGCGTTCATGGGTCACCGATAATAACCTTGGAAGTCTGGTTAGTATCAACGAAGTGTTACAAACTGCAAAGTATGGAAAGCTCCTTATTTACACATATTCACTTTTTCTCCGTGTGCATGTGCATTACTTTTAGCATCTTTAAAGTCAACAGTCGGTAGAGGGAATCAAATAGTGTCTCCGTGCAGGCAGGGCTAGGAGGTGCGAGGTAAGGTGCGAAATGTTACAGTAGTCCTGTAATTACCTTACCGTACACTTTATAGACTAAAGGTACACACCATTACTTTGCACCTCACCTAGCATCTTGTAGCACCGCCACTGTGCTGTGACCCCAGCTGATAGTGTGCTCTCATAGCTGTCCTTTCAGGGTCACGAAGGAATATAAAATGTAGAACTACGTGTTAAAGAGAACATGTTCGAATGGCGCAAATGAAGAAAGATGCATTCGCAGTGTGCAGTACTACCTCACGCATACAAATATTAAAGAGATCTCAAGTTTCTTACCAACGGTCCTTGATTGCGTGTGCCCAATGAACGCACTATCTTTGTCAGGCAATTAATATATTATGGGCACACACGCATCTCGCACACATCTTGTTTGTTCTCGCACTCCCAGAGAAATTCTTCCAGATCGAAGTAGCCAGGTAGACAACTACCACTGCATGCGGTTCCAAAAGGCATTCATCACATGCCAACATGGCAGTATGACACAGTGGTGAGCATGGCGGTTCATGCAGGTGAGGCGATAGTTAGGAGATTCATGGTTACACACTTTTGCTATTTTTTCAGCTTCCTCTGTCTGTTAGAAAAGCATTTCTCAAGTTATCATCATGTGAGTTGATCGTGAAATACGCTTGTCACAATTTTTTAACCAGGACGAGTTTTCGCCCTTATCGGAGAAGTAGGCTAATCATTGGGTAAGAGTGATCAGGATCTTTCTCATTTATATTCAAGAAGCGTAAGCACAAAACATGCTTATCACAGATGTCTGTTGCAGCAGAGCGTATAGTAGGTGCCATACAAGAGCCTTTCTGGCAAGCCTTACCGACTCTTTTGTTGAACGTGCTGCCATCCAATGTATACACACCCCCATCCAATGACCTGGGTCTAGGTTTCTCCGAAGTATTGTGCCCCGACATTTTGGGTTGTGAGCACCTCCCCTGGTTGGACTTTTACGCACCATTCACATTTCGATAACTACCTAGTTCAAAGTATGATTATCGACCGACGACCTTTTTCAGACATCACATCAGCGCTCAGTTCAAAATTTTCCGCAGAAGGAGCAGAGCGGTCGGAGAGTAGCCGAGGAGAATTCTGAAGAATATATCTTCTTTCCAGCTCTAATTAGACCCCCTTCTTCCAACCCTATATAACCCGTCGAGGAATCTTCGGCAGAACCTTGAGCCCGAGGCGGCCTGCATGTGCAGCACACCCCGGGGGAGGGTCTGCGTCAACCTCGTACAGGTAGTGGACCGTTTGTGGGCCCCACACCCCAGTGCAAATAATTAGGCATGACGAAAACATCCCGAAATGGTCCGCTACAAATGTCGATATCAACGCGGTCTCCCGTTCGACAATCCCGACAAATTTGCCTTCAAAATGCACCCTTACTATTCGCATCCACACAGTTTGGGTTGATAGTCTTCAAAAAGCGACACGCTTTGAATGATGGATAGAACATTGGTGCTTTTGTCTTCTTTCAAGAGTAGATAGCTTAAGGAGAATTATTTACACTTCATCGAGATGGGCGGTGCTGTCGTTAGTAATAGCTAGTATGGCACACTCCTGAAAAATACCCTTAAGATATAATCGAAATGAATTATCTCTTTCCACTCATACACTCCCGACACCTTGAAGTATATATAAGAAGCTTCATTCAACTAACTGCAAAGGGCTAGAGCAGTGCTACAAATGGGCGCGGCGTCCCACAATAATTTTGGATTCAGGGGTTTTTTTTTTAAATTTGTCCGTCCCACAACCGGCTTGTTACGGGTGCTGAGAAGACTGAAGTTCGGCATAAGGCTCCAGAGCTTCGGTTATGGGGGTAAACCACCTCCAACGTAATGCGAAACCCCTCCTACAGAAAGAAACAATTTCAACCATTCCGAGTTCCTTCGTAGGCTCAACAAAACTAGGAGCCCAAATCGCCGAGCAGTTATTTTTCCCAGCGCCGCAACACAGCTGAAATTCCAACGTGTCTAAGCGACGGTCCAGATTATCCAACGTGTTTAACCAACAGTCCAGGATAGCAAAGCGCTGATCTAGAAAATCAAGAAGCATAGCAAACGCTGACCCAAACGAGCCGCTCTGCGTCCGCAACGCACCCGAATCGATCGCGGCACGCCGTTACGCCTTGCGAACTCTCTACTGCTACAAGGGTGGCAGTTTTTGCTAGTGAGGGACATTGCACAGCACCTCACATAACCTAATGGGATGGAGCACAACAACAAGCATCTTCTTCCTGGATTTCATCCAGCTTCGTTCCCATCGGCATTCACAGGTTCGGATTCTTCATGGTTGTTTTAATCGTATAACAGTATTGCTCTTGTTAGTGCACTTTGTTGGTACTATGCTTGCTCGGTGTTCATGGCCTATGAGTGGTCACTTCGTGTAATAGTGAACTCTTGGCTCACCATTAATTTGTTTGTTTTTGTTTGCTTGTTTCTCTGTGGTATTTGTCGTGTGCTGAAGGGGCTGAGAAACAGTTATGAGCTAGAAGATGTGGCTTTTGCTTAAGCTAGGAGATGGTGACTGACGAATGGGACTCTCCGGAGCTCCTTTTTATCTCTGAGGAAAGGCAAAATTTTAGTGCCAGTGTAGTGGGGGAAGGTAGGGCCACTCCACTGTGCTCGGGGTCCTGAGCCATTTTTGCCCAGGTTTTTAGCTTAAGCCTTACTTTAGTGTGATCACTACCCCCCCCCCCCCCAACACGAGTAAGGCTTGAGTAAAAGTACACATTTGAGTGAACAAACTGGTGGTTGCTGCACGTTTTCGAGTGAAGGACGACGGCGCGACAGTGAACCCCCCCCCCCTCCCCCCCCCCTCAACTACGTTAGCACCAAAGTTTCCGTCCTTTTGGGTCCTTTTTTTTGGGTGGCTTCGCACGGAACATGAGCGCCGTTTACTGCTTCATTTAATTCACATGGACGAGATTGTCTTTTCGAAAGTACGCTGTCATGTCCTGTCATATGTTTAGTAAGCGAAGATCTCTTAACACATTACGGAATGATGCTGTTTCTGATCCCTTCAAATCGTGCAACGCCAGGTGTTGCACTTGGCCACCCAGGCCCGTCTTCCTTCGAGTGACATGAAAGCATCGATTTCTAAAAGTTAAAGCTGTTAGAATACGTTTTCGAACATGGAGTACAACATGTCTATCGGTCATTGTACCATTGTAAAAACTGATTTGTGTCATAACATCACTACTACAAATTAAATTTTTATACAACTAAGAAGTTTGCGTCATAGCCGATAGAAGAGTAATCCTGGTCAAAATTCCATATGTAGAGGTAAGTAGATGTCTTGCTAATCTCCGATCGTTTCAAAGAAAAGCGATTTTTGCGTAAATTTTGGAATGAGCTATCCGAAGATTACGGTGCATCATACTACCGAGCAGAAACTCCGACGGTGAAACCATGGTTGTTTTGAGGGATGATATTGCCTTAACTGGTCCACAATCATAAAGAGAGCACACGTATTGCAGTTTAGGTTTTTGTAAAAATTACATTTGCTCAGGTCATTGAGAAAACCATAGCAAGAAATAGGTCTCATGCATATAACAAGCCGCTAATCAACTCTAAGTATTTTCTAAGTGAAGGCTGTTATCGTTCAGACTGTTTGAAAAACATTATAAAAGGTGCATGCGCATGTTTTTCCTCACAGACAGTGGATTTTTCGTCATTGCTTGCTGCACATGATTTTATACGTTTTAGAGGAGGAGGATCCCACTGAGACATTATTTCTCCAAATTCGAAAACATGGTGGTAACACTTGACCACGGTTCCTTTCCAAAAACACTCGTGCAAGACTATGTGTTGCACGCGGTGCGTTATGAGTTAAATTACCCTTTTTTTCACAATTTCGAACTGGTAGTCAACAAGGAGTGTGGAAGTAGGACCTGGTACCAATTGCATTACACTTTCGAGCCGGTCTAGTTCCTGCACTTTTCTCTTGCTCTATTTTGGTTGTCTTCGTTATCTAGCGATATTCACAGTTCCAACCAAAAGACAGTGATAGAGGTAATGTGGACAAGGAATCCCAAAAGGAGTCATTCAGTAAAAATCACGGGTCTGAGAGGCCAATGTATGGCGAAAGGCGCCCCCTTGAGCTGTGGCGGAGGCGGCCTCATCAGGTCAAGCCGCCTTTATCATACCAGCCCGCCCCCGAGGTCGACTTTGCCGGGGAAGAACTGAGGTGTAGAGTAAAGGGCTTATAGCAGGTTAATACTTATCGTATCGTATTGAAGCCGTATTATCGAAATGACGTAGTGCTGACGTGTGAGTTTTCGTGGTGAACCCGTCCACCGGTCAGTGTCAGAATTTGAATGCATGATGCAATCGAATTACCTATACCACTGCCTTTAATTTCGGAACGTATGAGAATTTTTTCTTGCGAAACTCTGTCAGTTATGAACTTCTTGATTTTTTTTCTGGTTAAAAGGCAATCGTCTCTTTTACGTGGGAGTAGAGGCACTCCCTCTAATGTGCACGAGATGTATTGGGTTGTAAGGAATGTTCTGGCTAGTTTTGGCAATTTCAACTTCGGGAAATCATAACTCGGCTCAGACTGCATCTTTTCTCACAGAACAAGCTCCATTTGATACGCTACACTTTTGGCAATATCATGAATAATTGCATATCTCATTTTGATGAAGAGCTGATGATTCATATAGCGCGAAAGCAAAAAAAAGTTGACTTCAAATCTCCAATTTTTATGAATACATTGCTATTGAAGTAGCTCTCCAGATGTTTGGTAAAGTGGGCTTAGTTAGCGCTAGATCTGGTGAATATGATGGGCAGTAAGGGCTTCAGCCTGCAGGTTTAATTACTGGAAGAGGATCGGTGGAAAATGCGCTTGCGCATAGCTGCTCTGAGGGGTCCGTCGGCACCCACTTTTTTTGGGTTTTTCGAAATCAAGGCTTCTTGCGGTAGTTAACCAAGTTTGTGTGTTGAGGACCCACACTTTTACACATCCCCTGCAAGCATGGGCGCCTATAGCTTTCTGCCGGTTTAGTTAGAGCGATTTGATCAGTTGAAAATCCGAGCAGCTCGTTCTCATTTCTGCACATATGAAACCAAGGACGAAATGATCCATCCGATGCTTTACCTCTTTCCCTTGCAGTACATACATTTGTGGTCATCTACGCTGGGACTCGGCTAAACAAGAACTCGTGAAGTGAAGTGATCTTTAAAATTCCCTTAATAATTCGAAAACCTTGTGACATTTCAAATAAAACATATGCAGAAAGAGCAACTTTTTGTCTATCTAAAAAGCACAATATGTAAGCTGATTTATGTTGGCGCGCTCTGAGATTTGAATTCATCTTGTGAACGCGAAAAAACGGCCAGTACTTCCCTTACAGCCTAGTAGATATGATGGTGACCCTCTGCTTTTTCTGCAGTTGCAGCGTCTGCACCAAACTCTACGGCGCGTCCGTGTAGGGTCGATGTCAGACTTCGCAATTTTGTGAAGTCGTACTCTCGCATGCAATTCTGCTTCACTGGGATTCTGCGATGTCCTCGACTTGCATGAGTAGCAAGATGACCACATAATGACATCACTTTATTGTCTCACCTAATAATCGATCCTAGGCTAGCTGTTGTTAGCGGGTCAGTGAGAAAACTGCTATTCTTGTCCTTGTCTTCACTGATTGTTTGTCACTTCTTATCGGTTCAGTACTGTGCTTCTGTAAGACCCCTTCCAACCTCACGATTTTGCGATTCGAAAATAATTTGAGAGTGGGAGGAGCTGATCAAAGGTACCGGGAGAGGTTGGCAGAAGGAAGAATTTGTGGAGAAAGTGTTCTGAAACGATTTTCGAGGTCGGAGCAATAATCGATAGAGAGACACGGATTCAAAAGCGCGACGTTGTGGTCTGTATTCGCATCACCCGCGTTCAACATCACCCTTGCGAGTTGTTCGCTGTAAAAGATGTCATTTGTTGCCTCGTAGGGTCTATCTAGTTATTCATGATAATGTGGGAATGGGAGAATAAGCGAAAGCAAAGGCGTTCGAAAAAAACCCATTGAATTTACCCACGACGTCTTGGCAGGGTGCCGTTTGTAGTGTCTGCAACCTAACGAACTGCAAGCGTTACGGCAGGTATTATCATAGATCGAAATCACCTCTTTCGGTGTCTTAAATGGCTGGGGCACCTAAACTTTCACTGCTGGGAGTGAATTCGAATTTTTGGGACCGAGGGACCTGTACCCGCATAGTTGTTTGTATGATCTTTAGCCCGTCTGTGTCATCAGAGGACGCTAGATAGACGGCTAGACAGACAGCCTGTTAAATATAGTAGTGATGTGCTTAACTCTACCCAACGTGAGCAAGCCCAGTTGTCGCGGCTACCTTCCGCCTTTCTTCTGTCTGAAATCCTTGCTTGAGGAAATATTCATCTCATTTCCAGAAATCGAATTGCAAACTTTTTTTTTACTAATTCCCAATTTTGCTAAAAAAACGTATCTCTTGGAAAAATTTCAATTCTTTCGGCTCTACAATTACTGAGCGGCAACGCCGGAGCAAGCGCTCTTTCGTCTACATAAGTGCTTCCCATCCCGCATGTCTGAGGGGCTATTTATTTCCACTGTTTTCTGTACTAGTATGGAGCCGAAATATTACTTGCGGTGTCGGACACCATCGTTATAACTGGTAATAACACAGATTTTTTGGTCTGAACCAACAAGCTGAGGCTAACAACGGAAAGAAGATTGAACAAATTGGCCATTTGAGGTGAGATGTATATTTCGTGAAAGTTCTTCGGGCTCTGATTACAAATAAGCTTTCTACATTTTCTAAAAGATGCCACAAACAAAAAGGAGTGCAAGTAGTTTTTGATTACAAGACTTCACGCTGAACTTACGCACTGCGAACAATACAGGCAGATGCATACCGCAGTAGCGAGTAAGCATGTAGTTTTCGTCATATTTCGCAAGTCAAGGGTTCGGATACTTGCCGCACGCGCTGCTTTGCTTTTTTCAAAATGCTCTTTCTGCGATTAAAGACATTTGTCCCTGTAGACCCTACTCTGTTCAGAATTGGCATTTCTGAAGGCATGTAACTAATCTGCGAGATCTTGTCATCTTGTGATTCTATTGTAATTGCAACTTCGTCATTTTTCTGTTACCTAGCAGAGGAAGAGTGCCTAGGCCGCGGTCAATCTTAAGTGTCTGTGTCGGTTGACGCCGGCACCGGCGCGAGACGGATACCTCGAGTATTATTCGGGTGTATCTGAAAATTTTCATAAGGCATGTTCACTCGATTTATGGCAATTGGGACAATGTCGCATCGAGTAATAACATTTTTGTTTCCACTATTTTTTTTCATTAGTACTTCATCGTAAAATGTAGAGAAATTTTGTAAATTCAATTGTAAATGCAACGAAAGAAGGATCTAGAAGTGTTGCCAGAATTTACAAATCGGTTCCATATCTGCGGAAACTCTATTTTTGGAAGCAAGTGAGCTCCCTAGGGTTGTGAAGTGAACTTTACCCGCATAAAGAGATTTCTGAAAAAAAAATGCAAAATGGTGTATACATGCATCAAGCACCCGAACCCTTGATTGGAATACACCAGGGCCAATCACCTGTCCACTAAGCTGTCGCGGCATATTTGTCTAAGTGGCTCGCCATCGCAACTTCGGCATAACTGGACTGTCTCCGAAGATTACTTGTAGTTTTGTTACTGGCATGATCTGGAGTGTCGTGGTTGGAAGAGCGCACTGTGCATCTCACGTCAAATAGCCTTTCGTCCTGCCATCTTTCCTTCGATACATAATTTGTGACACGGTGTAGTTGTCATTGCGTCTGACAGAGTCATTTCATTTCATCATTTTAATCTTATTCAGACTCTTCTCTTTCATGAAGTGTTCATTAAGGCTTGCAAAACGCGGGGACGAATGCTTTTATGTCAACTCTGCAACAACTCTCGGGCCTATCAGCCCCACTTCTACCGGGACCAGCTCTCAGTGCTGCACAGTGGGCAAGCTCGCAGTCGTCAGGACAGACGTGGATTGATCCGGTAACGGTTTAAAAGTTCGCATTGTTGTCGAGCACTACCTCGCTACTATTGTGATATTGTGAAGAGTGCTTAGCTCTAAACAGTTCGGAATTCCCAAATTTGCCATCGCTCACCATACTATCATTGGTGAGATGAAGACGTGAAGTTTTCCTTTTCGTCCACTATTTGGGCTTTTTCCTGTTTCGTATCAGGATCCCGATTTCGTTTATATAGGTGACTGTTTTGTAATGGTTTTAAATATGATTTTGCACTGTCATTTGCTCTCTGAACCAGTATAACCGTAAATCTTTTCATGGAACCTCGAACATCACTGAATTTCAGCAATGTGTTTGAATGAGTTGTAACCTGTAATTAACTGACTTTTTTCATAGCTTGTAAAACAGAAAATATCATGTTGAAAATCTCTCATCGACCAACCCACTGTCTCGAGGCATCGCATGTGGCAAAAAAGCGTGCGTGAACAAGGTCTCTTTAGTTCGCTACCGTCTGTGGCGCGTGGCACCATGGGTGCGAGCTAAGGGCGTCGTATTGGTTAGGTCCTGAAACGATTACATCAAAAGTAGCGTAGCAGGCGTTATCGTGGAGGAACTAATTGATACGGCTCCCCTAACTCGTATCTATTGCGTTGCATTTAGGACGCCTCGATAGGTACGAACTTTATGGTACTAACCCCGGACATAGTGAAAGCGCACGTTGTCAGTGGGTTGATGCATGCGGTGAAGCCACAGAACTGCATCTTGTCGTGAGAGATGCTCTTAATATATCATTTGGAAAATTTTGAGAAACATTTCGAGAGAGTTCTCAAACAATTCATCACGGATTGCTGCCATCAGCAGACATTACTTGGGAGGCTTTTTTTTTTACAGGCAAAGGTTGCAGCTATGCTACCAATGTATCAAGTGTTCACCGGTGTGAAAGGATTGTAAGTTTAAAAACTTTCCATATTGCTGAATACAAACAAAGAGTTGTTTTTGAGGGACATATCGCAATCGGAGTTAATCAACCAGCAGAATAATGCTTCCGCAAGCGCTCCGCCGTCAACCACTTCATCTTCAATATTTCCTGGTAGCGTCGTGAAGAGGAGCCGGACGAAATCTCCTGTCGTATGCGGTTCCTCGCTGTCCATTACGCAGGTGAGGTTATTTTCTCAAGGAAATCGGCCAATAGATTCACCGCATGTACTGTTTAGATTTCTTCGCCAGAAGGTCAGATGTCCAATGATCCATCACCTCATCCGTCAACGTCCGCTTCACAGGACGTTAATGCTCGAGTGTTGATCCAACCATCTAGTCAAACTCAAGCCTATGACCTCACTATAAGGCGCGGCTCCCCCACCAATTCTCCTCATTCAAGGGATTCTTACAACTTCGATCAACCGTCAATATCATCCAAATCCGATTCAGCTCCTGTGCAGTGTGTAAGAGTTTTGTTTGGAAAATTTTGTTTTCCTGAATATGCAAAAATCATCATTTGCTACACGACAGATGGAAATGAGAGCCATTCTGCCTTCATATCTCATAACGGAAACCGCTGATTAAGTCCCATCAAGTGGATCGAGTCTTAAACAAGCACTCTGCGCGGAGAACTCGAGGTGGTAAGAGCGGCTACAAGGCTCTCCTTGTTGCTAATCGGTGATCAGCAATAACCTGTCATACTTATGATGCTCCTTATGTACTCGTTCCCAATGTTTGTTGTAGGCATTAACAAGGTGAGCGAATATGGTGTTTTTCGGAAGCCCCAAAACTCATAAATGGGATTATGGTGCTGACCTCAGTTGAAAATCCAAGCTCATTGATCTGTAGAGGCATCATTCTTACTGTATACCTCGCTCTTGCGTGGTCCGTAAACTCTGTGTTTATTGACTTCATAATCAAACCCTACCGGCAGTAGCGATTCCCATGCAGCAGATTCTCGGAGTATCTAGAGTTCAGCGTCCGAGTCAATGGCGGGGGACTCCCACTAATGTCGAATGCATGTTGCTATATGAAAGTCAGTCCAAAGTCCAGAAGTGGACACTCTAATCATGTGCACGGGATTCATTTTTCTGAATCTGACTCTATGTTATACAAAAGTAGACATATAATGCAGTGTCTCCAGACATGCTGTTGTGATCTACAGCAGAATAATTGTCGGGAGCGTTTGTTTTGTGGCGTGGGCACATGTCGCACCGCCGATGTTCTGACGGTTTTTTTTTCGGCAACGACTTTGCGAGAGACTCAATAATATGCCATCGCGTTCCACAACTGTCACTATTGATCTTCATTATCGATCTTACAATTGCGTGGTAGTTGGTCTGTTGGGCGGTCATTAGAAAGGGTTTTACCGTGAGCATGTCGTGGTATTGTGGAAACACTGCGCCTGATGCTGACGGTATCCATCCTGTATAACGAAGTGCAGGTGCTGTTATACGCGAACGATCTCGCTAAGTAATTTCTTTGAACGGTTTCCGAAAGATTTATAGTAGTTGGAGTCAAGACCATCTTCCGCTATCGGAAGGTAATTTTCTAAAATCAACAGTTACAGGCGACTCTACTGTCAGCGGTCGTCAGAGTTATCAATTGTGCGCTGACTTATCGCGATAAGGTGACGGTAATGAAGACGTGGCGTCACCGTGGCTGCTACTCACAATCTGTTCGTCAACCAGCCTACGGTTAGATGCCGAAAATGAAGTTGACCGCTTCTTGCTGCTTCCTTTCTGAAAAGCGTTCGACACTATCAAATTCAGTGGAGGGCGCTAGATATATCCTACTGCGCAACTCGAATGCCGAGATGTGAAATGTAGAAACATGAAGCTTGAGAGCCTTGGATGTGCAGGGGTAATCGGTGTTTGGTGAATAGATTTATTTGCTAGTGTTAAAGATGCTGAAAATGTTATGCGGTGGTTTTCGTGAGAACGGTGCAGCAGATTCGTGAAAACAAGTAATCAGGTTTCTGCATGAGTCCATATTCCGATCTGTAGCCCAGAATTCGGACACCGGTTCCATAGTTGTGGAGACACACGTGACTATGGAAAGCACAATAATGAATAGTAAGAAGGGAACAGTACCGTCGACGACTACACGTTATCGCCATTGCGTCCCATGATGGACGGCACTTTTTCGGTCTCGAGGGACTGCGGTCCCATGGGGGAATGCACCTTCGAGAAAAACTCCGCTTGGTTCATTTCATATACTGATCACGGCGCTTGCGCCAATTGGTGCTGATGCTCTTTAGAATTAATATTTGTCGATTATTCTGATAAATGAATAGGTGAACGTCATGCTCGTGATTAGAGGCGCTGAGTACCCCAGTTTGCAAAAGCTATGGTGCGAATTGGGCTTTGATGTTGTGTATTAAAGGAATCGTGCACGGAAAAATTAGTTTTTGATCATCCATATATTTATGTTGTGCATTCTTGATAAGGGCAGCATGCAAAGTTCCACGCGAAAGTGTGAATCTGACAAAGATACAGCTCCTCACAGTGACGGCCGAGGGGGCGGGGCCTCCGAATGAGTGCCCTGTGTCGTCGTGCGCCGCAGTTGGAGATGGAGAGTGGGACTGCTTACGTAAGTTTCTGTTCTCACGATGCGTCTCCGCCCTCGGCGGACGGCGGGGCAAGCTCTCATTCGGAGATCCCGTTCCTCAGCCGGATTCTCACTTTCTACGTGAAAATTTGGACCTTATTAAGCAAAAAAAAAATGTGCGGGTGACAGAATAACTGATTTTTCCGTGCACGATTCTTTTGAGCATCATGTGCGTGTTGAAAACCATTGATCCTCTCCGATATCTTAAGTTTATTCAATTAATCAGTAGAAAAAAGTTGTAACTCATAGGCAGCGCCATATCGCGCCAGCGCTGGAATGTGAACGACTTATGCGTGATCAGGTGTATTGATCCCGTTCCAAAATAAAGAATCAGCTCAATCATTCCATTTATCGCCTTCAGTTGCAATGTTGAAAAAAAAACCACTGGAGTTTAGAGCTGCATCTCGCAGTAATTAGATGTGTATGTGGTCCTATAAGGCGCGCGAAAACTTGCATTGTTGTCAGCATAGAAAAGGAAACCAACAGTCACGTCTTGTGCAGTTCGAGCGCACCATGAGATGCGTTTTACACAGCTTATCTCACTTTTTTTTCTGCGCAGAAGCGTGAAGCAATACCTGGAAACCTCGGATGCAGTCAGCTTCACCGACTAATCCCGGTGTTGGATCAGTGTATTTACCACCGGAAGTGAGGTAGAGATTTTACACCGGTAGCTCCAGGCCAAGACATTTTTGATATCTAGCCGTATCAATATAAGGTGTTACATGTTAGTTGACCACTGGTAATTTTAACATTCGGAGATTTTCGCCGAGATGTTTTACCGTCGTTTCCAACTTGTAGAAAAGATTTCTTGCGGTCGGACAAGTATTGTGCTGTAGTAAGTCGGCTTCTCTTTTTCCTTTTGTTGGCTCTTTACCACTGGCTCTTTCATGTTGATAAGTCTACGATCACGAAGAGGGGCTTGAATTGAGGAAGAGCAGATCATCCGCAATAACGGAAGTGGGGCTTGGACGATGAGTGGCCCCAGTGAAATCTGCCAAGTTGTGGTTTCCATCTTTATCTATTCCGGCACAATTCGAAATCGACGAAAGTGTAAACGAATTCATTCAAATCGTCAAGGATGTTATGTCATGTAACAAATATTGAGTAATTATTGTATTTTTGCACTGATGAACGTTCAGGGCCCACAGACGTCGATGTCACAAGCCGGTGGTCAATCCGCAGTTGAGGATAGCTGGGCAGGCATAATAGATTTGGGCGATTTGGACCTCTTCGCGGGAGTGGCTACGAAGGAGAATGATCCAGCAATCCCTAGTGTTTTTGAACTGGGAGCGAATGTCTTTCCACAAGGTGCACCTGAAACTTCGCAGAAGACTACATCTATGTGCGTTCATCTTTTGTTGGGATGAAGTAGTTGTACCAATAATTGAGTATTAGACTATTTTCAGCCCTGCCACATCAACTTGTCAGACCGCTGTTATTCACACCGAAATAACATCTGCTGATCAAGAATTCGACCAAATATTCAGCAGCTTGGAGAACAACGCAACTTCGTCCAATGCTTTTTCTTTTGATTTCCACGGTGGTGAAAACAACCCCAGCCTCAGTCCTGTTCAGGTTTAATTTTATAAAAAATGCTGTAAAAACGTGATGCAGTCGGATCAGATGGTTCTTTTAGTTCACGCCGCCCGATTCGCCTGTTACTGGTGCGTCTGATTCAAATATGATCGGGTTGTTTGCTGAACGTTCAAGCTCTTCTACCCACCCTGGGTCTTCATCTACTTTTCCTTCCCAAAATGCATCTACACAATCAGCTGAAAACTGCAGACGAAGGAATGGTAATTTTCGGTCCTGTTTCAGTACAGTTACAAGAAACTTACGAAATTCGTTTCCAGGTTTTTCTAAACCCATAGCAGCCCCTTCGCCATCTTCATTCAAGAAAGAGCCTATGGTAACACGTCCTGTACAGAAGTGCAACAAGATACCGGTTTATAAACAAAGACGGGTCGATGTTGCTGTGTATTACGAGAGTGCGGAAGCAAAGAGAGGTGGCATTCACTAGGATTTCTGTATAATATCATTTATCTGCATTACAATAAATTTATACCAATATTTTTGCACAAACTTACTTTCTCCTTTCTCTAACTGATGAGCATAGAGGGAGGATACTGCTCGATTAGTCTGTGTGGTGCAATGTACGAAACGTCCAGGAGAACCCACCTCAGAATTTTGAAAAGACATTTAAGTTTTATTCTTTCAAGACCCATTTCATTCTCATTTGAATTACTCTTCCAGTTGAAGTCGTTTTTCATCAAGTGTACTTCAGTATTTTCCTGTTTTGAAATTGGAATGTGTTCAATAACAGAAGCAAACTTTTCATCTCGTACTTTCTGCACATGTCCTGTAGTATAATTCAAGTGACGTTTCAGATGCCAATGACGCGTATTGTTTTGAGGACGAGGAAGAAGATGGCTCTTTTGGTTCGATAGATTACAAAGTTAAAAATACTGCTGAGGTGTGGATTGCGGCGATACTCTGCGGTTCTTGAGAAATGCAAGGTATCTGACATTTGTATGTAAATGTTAAGGTTTGCGAAAAGTCGTCAACGATCTCCGGACATCATTCAGAAGCTCCACACAAGAATTTTTATGTGTCAGGCATTGGATTCGCACTTCCGCAAGACCAGCAGGTATCTCCCATAGTTGCTGAGTATGTACAGAGTGCGCAATAAATAATTTTTCACGGTAAAAAAACCGAATATCTATGGCAAGAGTGCAACCAAGGAAACCATAATTGGATGATAATCCATAACGATTCTGAACAATATCATCACCTTTCGATTCGACCTCCTCGATTTCGCATGACGGTGCTTTGGATAGATAGGAGTCGGTGACAGGACTTGAACCAACCAGCTCCTGAGGACGGTGTTCTCGAACAAGAAGCTCTTTGCCCGGTCTCAACCCTCTGGACTGCGCCGTTCGGGGTTCTCTGTAAGGGAAGGCCTGCGCAACATCTCATCGAAGTCCCCCTCATTGAGTCCTCCAAGGCTGCCTTTCGAGGCGAGTAGGGAAAACTCGGCGTCGGAAACCTGCGTCCTGTCATCGACTCGTACTTCGAACATCTACGCACCGTCATCCTAAATAAGGAAATTGTACTAAAAGTGATGATAACATACATAGTGTTTAGCATCGTTATATTACGGTTCTCGTTGTTGTATTCTTGCCAGAGGTATTCGATTTTTTACCGCAGAACAGTATTTATTGCGCACCCTATAACATCAAGTATCGAACTTTGAGTATGATACATGGAAACATGTTCAGAAAAAGCGGTCCGTTGGTGAGAACAAAGGTACTATCCCCACTGTTGCCTTTCTTCCATTAGTACACACTGAGTCACGAAGATCTACAGGCACGTTTTTGCTTTTTTTTTTGTTCTTCTTAATCTATTAGGTTGATTCATAATAAATCGGACAAATTGACCAATTTTAATCATTGTCGTACAACTTTTTTACGACAACAAGGATTCACTTGAAATATACTCCATCTTTATCGATGACCTTCTGCCACGGTATAGGCAGATCATGGATGCCCTTGCTCCAGAAGGCCGGAAGCTGGAGCTCGAAGAAGTTGCCGAGTGCCGCCTTGACCTCGTCGCGAGTTATGAAGTCTTGGCCGTCCAGGTGGCGTTGGCTGTGGGAGAAAAGGTGGAAATCTGAAGGGGCCAGGTCTGGGGAGTACGGTGGGTATAGAAGTACGGTCCAACTGTACGACAGCAGCTCGGCCTTGGTCGATCTTGCGAAGTGCGGTCTGTGGAAGTAGACACGTTATCGTGCTGGAAGTAGACATGTGACCGCCGCCGTAGCGAACTTTGGACATTGGCCTTCAATTCTCTTAATTGACGAACGTAGACGTCGGCGGATACTGTGGTACCTTCATCGAGCAGCTCCCAGTACTCTACGCCGTGTACGCTCCACCAACCGCGGTTTTCGTCTTCGATGGAATAGTCGCCTGACGCAAACTTCGAATGCTACAACTACAGTGTACTTCTGCCGGGGGCATGCTCCTTGTGAACTTCTATCAGACGTCTGCCGATATCCGCGGGTTCCTGGCCAGATAGCGATATAAATAGTATGACGTTGCGGATGTGGTCTCTGGACCGCTTGAAATCGTGCGGCATTGTGGCGGAATGAATTTACTTTGGAGTGATTATTTTGCGGTACTTTGAAGAGCTTTTCATACTCATTCCAACGGTACCTCGCGCGTCCATTTTCGTTAATTCGTTACTGAGTTATGATCTCTAGAAATCATCACTACCATTTGTCCGATTTATTATGAATCAACCTAATATTATGGGGGAATAATCCACTCTAAACGCATCTTGTAATAACGTGGTGTGGTCGAACAACAAGGGTAATATCAGTATTATCCGCGAATGTAACCGTCCTCTGAAGTCGTCTCAGGAGCTATTCGCATCTTTGCAAAAGATTACTTTTGCGTGAGTTTCTAATAGGTCATTCGAATGTAGCTCATACTCTCTCTAGAAGCAGGTTCTGCGCGCCAGCTTCGAAATCGACGCGTTTGCAAGTGACCACGTGATGCTTCTTTTCGGAAGCGAACAGGGTCCTGTCAAACCTCTACCAGGAGGGACATGCTATTGTCCGGTTTTGTCCGACGCCGCGGTTCACCTCACAGGTTGTAGAGCGCCTTTGAATGTGGTTTCCGAATTTTAGAGCACACTCTTGGAACGCAACATTGAAGTTCATCTTCTGTGAGCTGTTCTAAGAATACCGAAAAGGTGTCAAGGAAGTACTCATCGGTCAGGGCAATCTAATCACTTTCTTGATTTCC
Source organism: Trichostrongylus colubriformis (assembly GCA_963978905.1). Classification (NCBI taxonomy): domain Eukaryota; kingdom Metazoa; phylum Nematoda; class Chromadorea; order Rhabditida; family Trichostrongylidae; genus Trichostrongylus; species Trichostrongylus colubriformis. The sequence continues at coordinate 770,478 of OZ022261.1, forward strand.
TTAATTTATTATAAAATTCATTATTATTTGTTATTATTATTGTTATAACTATTGTTATTGATATTTTTGATTTTTGATAACTGCTGCTTATCGCCGCAGCTCGCGATGCGAAAGTTACTACAAAGATGCTGAGTCTGAAAGCTTTAGTACTGATTTTGATAGCTGCGGCGATAAACAGCAGTTATCAAAAATCAAAAATATCAAGATCAATACTCAGCATCCTTGTATAATAGTTACTATTGTTATCATTATTGTTACTTTTGCGCGTTTCCAAGATAAATTCAAATTTGAATGCTCGTCAACATGAATTAAATTACATATTGTTCTTTTTAGATAGACAAAAAGTTGCTCTTTCAGGATATATGCTTTTCATGGAATGTCACAAGGTTTTTGAATTATTAGGGAAATTTTAAATTACTGAAAATGGCACTTTTTAGATTACGTCACTTCACGGGTTCTTGTTTAATCGAGTCACAGCAAAGGCAGCCACAAATATGCACACTGCAAGAGGAGGGGTGAAGCATTGCATGGAACACTTTGTCCTTGGTTTCAGAAGTGCAGAAATGAGAACGAGTTGCTTGAATTTCCAATTGATCAAATCGCTTCAACTAAAACGGCAAGAAGCGATGAGCGTCCATACTTGTAGGGGATATCCACAAGTATTGGCCTTCTACAAACAAACTTAGTTGACCACCTCAAGATTTGAAAAAAAAAAAAACCCCAAAAATGGGTGCCGCGCGACCTTCGGAGCAGCCAAGCGCAAGCGCATTTTTCACAAATCGTCTTCCACTAATTGGAGCGGTTGCAGGGTGAGGCCCTTACTTGTCCATCATGTTCATCAGATCCAGCGCCAGCTTAGCCCCACTTTCCAAAACATCTGGACAGCTCCTTCAGTAGCAGTGTGTTAAGAAAGAATGTGGAGTCGACTTTTTTTTTTATTTCGCGCAATATAAATCATCAGCCCTTCATCAGATTGAGATATGTAGGTATGCATAATGTTGCCAAGAGTGTAGCGAATCGAATGGTGCTTATCTTGTGAAAAAAGATGCATTCTGAGCCAACTTATGATTTCCCGAAGTTGAAATTACACAAACCGGCCAAAACTTTCCTCACAACCTGATATTATTACTTATTATTTACCAGTTGGGCTGGCGCACACTACTGCGCGTCATACATGGAAGCATGCAAAATTAGCGCGTGTATCGAACTCTCTCACCCCGCCACACACTCTCACTCTCTCCACGTGCTCTCACTCTAGCCACTCACCCACGTCCGTACTGTACCCCAAACTTGGGTAATTGAACCATAGGGTGGACAGACAAACATACAAACACACCAAACTCCTGGTTTATATATAGGGATGATTATTATTATTATTTATTATTATTATTGCTATTGTTATAACTATTGTTATTATTATTAATTATTAATTATTATTATTATTGCTATTATATTATCATTATTATTATTATTATTATTATTATTATTATTATTATTATTATTATTATTATTATTATTATTATTATTATTATTATTATTATTATTATTATTATTATTATTATTATTATTATTATTATTATTATTATTAGGTTGGACGGGAAGTTCTGGGACACCTTGTGAGAAAAACCTTGGTCTTGGTCCATTTTTCCGGTAAGTTTTGGCGCTCCGGTGTCCAATTGCCTGCAGTAGAGATCGGCAGTGGCTGTCGTGTTGGATGGTAACAGTTTCCTATTTTTTTGAAAATTTTCAAAAAAAAAAGTTTTTTTCTCAATGCAATTTTTTGAATATTTTCCTGTTCCAATTTGAGCCGATCGAGCCATCGGGCTGCCGCCATATGAGAGACAGTACCTGGGTCCATCGACTGGTTAATTTTGTTAGTGGCCTCGCATGCTGAGGAACCGAGGCGGTGTTCGTGAATTTCGCACCTTTCGCGAAATTGCCGTAAATTCACTGCTAGTTGAAGCCGTAGAGAATATGAATGTGCTATTCAGAAGCCCTTTTCAGACGCTTCATATACCCCCCACTACCAAATGCTCCCGAAGCTTTACAGGTTTCTACAGGAAAAAACAAAAAGTGTCCCAGAACTTCCCGTCCAACCTAATATTATTATTATTATTATTATTATTATTATTATTATTATTATTATTATTATTATTATTATTATTATTATTATTATTATTATTATTATTATTATTATTATTATTATTATTATTATTATTATTATTATTATTATTATTATTATTATTATTATTATTATTATTATTATTATTATTATTATTATTATTATTATTATTATTATTGTTATTATTATTATTATTATTATTATTATTATTATTATTATTATTATTATTATTATTATTATTATTATTATTATTATTATTATTATTATTATTATTATTATTATCACTATTACTATTATATTATTATTATCATTATTATTACTATTAGGTTGTTCTGAAAGAAATGCGCGTTTTTTTTGTCCATCTATTTCTCTTCTACTACAGAAGATTTTGAAAAAATTCAAAAAAGATTTTCAATTTTTTTTCAAAATTTTGAAAAAAAAATTTCAAAAAATGCAAGATTCAATGCAATAAGCGGTAAATATTTGTCGCCATGCGTATAATGTTTGCAGAAAGATTTGGCTGTATAAAGTGTCGGGCAAAGTTCCAGCGTTTAAAAAACGGTAATGAAAGCTTGGATGACGAAGAACATGGAAGTCGGCCTCAAGTCGTTGAAACTTTTTTTTCTTTGAAAAAAAAAACCAAGTAGACATAGACAAAGATATATGAAAAGATGCACAATAAAAATCTCTTTCTAATAGATTGAACTGTTTTGAAGAATCTTTTATAGTAGGAGAGAAAAATGGACAAATTCAACGCGCATTTCTTTCCGAACAACCTAATATTATTATTTATTATATATTGTTATTATTATTATTATTATTGATTGTTATTATTATTATTATTATTATTATTATTATTATTATTATTATTATTATTATTATTATTATTATTATTATTATTATTATTATTATTATTATTATTATTATTATTATTATTATTATTATTATTATTATTATTATTATTATTATTATTATTATTATTATTATTATTATTATTATTATTATTATTATTGTTAATTATTATTATTATTATTATTATTATTATTATTATTATTATTATTATTATTATTATTATTATTATTATTATTATTATTATTATTATTATTATTATAATTATTATAATTATTATTATTATTAATTATTATTATTATTATTATTATTATTATTATTATTATTGCTTTTTTCGTTTCCCTGCTTCATAACCGCGTTAATTTCCTAGTCATTGCGGCAGATCGAGTACAGCTCGGCGCATCATTCAGTGCCGTCCTTAGTTTGCACCACGTTTTTCATAGTGATTTTTTTAATCTGTAGTCGATGCCAATGTCGTCAATAGTAGGTTGGGACCAAGTCTCCAACCTTTTCTTCTGGGTAAATATTCCTACAATTTCACCATTATTTTTGGAAATTAACTAAGTGTGGATCGTTATTGTACACAACCTATTTCTTGCCTCATCACCACGGTGTGATGGTCATGTCGCGAAACATAACCTGCCCTTGGCTGAAGGCTGTTGGATCGCTTTCAAAGATTAAAACTTTTTCTGTTAACGAGGTTGTTTGGTGGAAGTTGATTTATGGCCTGACAATTCGACCAGGTCGTCCTCCCTTGTTGGCTTAAGAGAAGAAGCTTAAACCCAATAGCGATGCCGAGGTTTTACGAAGAAAAAGCTGGAATCCGCTTTTCAAGTGCCTGTCATTTTTAAAGTTACCCTTGAACTGGGAATGGCAGCGAGGTCAAAGTGGTAGTGGGCCAGCGCAAGGCTAGAGCAGTAGGGTGAGTTCTGCTTAATCTCCGTGTAGAACTTCAGGAGATCAATCATGGCGATTTTTGCCGTGGGCATTCCCCGTGCCGTGCAGCAGGATGAGTCGTGTTGTCCACGAGGTCTTCTCGGTTGGTTTTCCCCGCTTTGGTGAAGCTAAGCTGCGCTCTATTTTTGGCCGTTTTAAGCTTTTGAAGCATCCACCAGTGCACTGGAACCTTCCCATCCCATGATCTGCTTCGCCCCTGACATCGAGCTTTCAAGGTGCCCTTGTAAGTATACGAACCTCTTCCTAAACGGCTCCAATCCCCGCGCAGCATTGCGACCTGAGAAAAGTCCAGAGTTGACAGCGCTATTTTGTGCCGCTTCGAACGTACACTTTGAAGAGCTGTGTTAGGGATGATTCAATTTGCAAAAAAGGTGTCAACAGGCTCTTATAAGGTAGAAGAAGCTACTTCGAATGGATTGTTAGTGCCGATTTGACGAGAAAAGATTCAGTGTACAAATGAACCTATGAAAACGGCATTCAGGTCCCAGTCCAATATTCCAAGGTGTTTTACATGCGTACCAGAATCATTCTATACCGTATGGAGGTCGTTTTCCAGCCAAGATAGCTGAGCCAGAAGTGGTAACAGTTGTGGAGTCGATTTGTCGAAGAAGGAAAGAACGACTCGTCAGCACTTTCGTCAAGACGGAACAATCTAGTGAAAGCGATTGTGCCAAGGAGGTCGGAGGAGAACGTCGCGCAGAGTAAGTTGGGGAAGAGTGAGGATTTTTTCGAACCCATGTGAGCAGCTCACATTTTCTAGGCTACGTTGATGGATAAGGTTCCATTACTTGTGTATGTAAATTTTTTACTATTCATTTTTGAGAACTACAAAAATGGGTGACCGCAGCGATGTGCATATTATCTTACAACTTATTATTAAATCACTGATATGGATCACATGCAGTACTTATCATAGGATCGTTTTTGAGCCCTTAACAATCCGTCCTTAATTGCTGAACGCAGCAATGACGAAGGTAACGGTGCGATGCAGAACACAAATTCGCCCAGGCTAGGATGACCTGAAGTCTAGATGTGAATTTTTTTCAGTTCACTTATGATTTAGGTGCCTTTCAGTACCTCTTCCGCGTGTCAGCATGCAAAAAAGTTTGGTGGATCAAGAATTGGATTGTTCTGTGGTAGACTAACAACAGAAACCTAATAGAAGACCAACAAAGAATGGACTGCTCTTGGTTGGTCGTCTATTAGGTTGGTGCACAAATTTTGCGGCACGAGACTTTTATTTGTAACTTCGTTACTTTAGAAAGCTTAGATATAATATATATCTATAACCCTAATCCACTCTCAAAACAGATTGCAATTTCACAATGTTCCCCACACGATCAATTACATGCTCCGCCCGTTGTGGGCGGGCTTCCACTCATTGTAAGGTTGCTCGAACATATCATTTCTACCAATTTTTTCCTAGTCTTCGGGTTGCGGTGGAGCGGAGCAATGAATTTTTGCTGCACGGACCTCCCTTTCGGGGTGCACTCCGCCCGCTGTGCCCAGGCTTCCTCATAACTTTCAGAAACTCATGGCTGACCTTAGTCCATCTTTTCCCGTTTGGACTATTTTCGTACAGAGCGAACAGTTCTCGGTCTGAATACGGAACATTTCCACGCACGCCCGGCCCACCGTGGGCGGAGCTTAACTTGGTTAATGTGTTCTCCTTACTTCTTGTCCCATGCCCTGCCCACCCCAAAGTTGTCCCTATCTCCACAGATCGTTTTTCATGTAACATCCAAGCTCGGTCCACCACTACAGATGCTCCGCCTTTGTGCCCAGGATTCTTTCGTACCCTTCAGGAACTCATCCCTGGCCTTGATCCATCTTTACCCCACGTTTGGGGCACATTCGAACCCAACTTACAATTGCCAGTCTGAAAACGGAACATTCACACGCACGCTCGCCCTACCATGAGCGGAACTTGGTTCATGCGTACTCCTTACTTCTTGTCCCATGCCCTACCCATCTCGAACTTGTCCTCTTCTCCACAAGTCGTTTTTCATATAATACCTAATTTCGCGACAGACGGACGAAGTGAGGGACGAAGGGACGGAGGGAGGGACGGAGAGACGGACGGACGGACGGACGGACGGACGGACGGACGGACGGACGGGCGGACGGGCGGACGGGCGGACGTGCGTATAGACAGACGAAGCGTTCTCTATATGGTTGGGATAATCACCCTTTCCATCACTGTCGTTCATGCACCCATGATACGGAATTCGACAGCAGTTGGGCAACGACTATCTACTTCTTACATAACACATCCCTGAATAAGTAGCGCTTGGAACCGATGGGTTAGTGCAATGCCCATATCGACACGTAGCAATTTGACGCCTGTATCGGCGGCAACCGACATCAAATTGCCGGCGTCCACGCCGGTGCCAGCGCCTGTACTTGGAAAAGTACCCTAATGTTAGTAGGGAAGATACATTTTTACTATGCACTACTGAGGGATCTGTTATTCGGAATCCAGGTTATGCAACACCCGGAGGAGACTACGCTACCAAAGGGTTTCCTTGTCTCACTGAGTTGGTAAGGCCTTTAAATCACTAACAGTTTCCGAAGGCCAAGACATTTTGATATTCGCGAATTTTTGGTACAGGTAAAGCAAATGTAAATGATGCTCTTCGCGTGGCGGCTTTGATATTCGCCTTGAAGACGCCGGGAGGGGGCAAGGAAGGAAAGCGGAACTTGGTGCAATTTTTTCTATAAAGGGACTCACAAGGAAGGCCCATCAGGTCATGGTGAGCTTTTTCAAAACGGTTTTTTGCATTTTATGAGTCCTCATACATGAAGCAAAAAACCGGTCTCAAAATCGGCTAAATGGTTTTGGGAGGCTCAAAAAATGAGTGACAAAAGTTGCTTAGAAAGAAGCGATTTTGACCAGTTTGCTGCAATGCTTTCCAGCTGCGGCGTGCAATATATGCTTATCAGAAGACTGTCTTCAAACCCACGCCAGAACCACTGCGAGCTGGTTCAAAAATGTGGAATCTCTTATGGTAACTGCTAAACGAAGCAAAGAAAACTCATAGGGGATGCACAGGTCATACCACGTGAAGTGGTTGGATGGCCGAATGGATAGTGAAATGGACTGGCATTGGCACAGTGGAGGAGGCGACTGTAGTTCAACTCCTCTCGACGTCCACGTTTTTGCATTTTCTCAATTTTCTTTGCCTAGCGCTAAACTACTTGCGCACATGCAAAATGGGTGCAATTTTCGTTGCTGTTTCACCAAACTGACCCCGTTTACAAGTTTTCAGTGGCTAACTTATATGGACCCTTCAGCGCCCCTAGCATCCCTGCCAGGTGTTTCCGTGCGAATCTAGTGTGATATTCGTGCTCAGGAGATCCAACTAGCCCAAGATACAGGATATTACCCAAACTGAGATTTTGACCAAAACTCGAGGCAATGGGATGGACATGAGCACACAGTCACTGTCTACTTGCACAGAAAAACAACTAGCAGCCTCGATTAAATGCAATGGAGCATGTGCAAAATCAACGCATTCTAAGTGAACTGCACCCAGCAACACTATGCGTTGGAAAAAAATAGCAGACATTCCCTTGTATCGGCTACCGACCTCCTTTCGTTGAGTGTTCTTTACTATGGTAGTAGTAGTAGTAGTACTATTGGTCATCCAATTTCCGAGTTTGGGTCAAAACCACGATCAGGCTAAATACGTGTTACCCAGGGTAGTTCGACCCCCTGAGCATGAATATCACACGTGCTTTGCTGGAAAATCCCTAGTTTCATTGTTATGGGCGTTGGCAGGTCCAAACAAAACATTCGCCTAATACGTTCGTATAATACGCAAAAATACTGAAGATGGCGGTTTCCTGGCAGGATGAAGATTGATTTTGCACACATTTTGCACGTGCGGTCATACATGAGCACAAATGGATGAAAACTAGATAAATGCAAAAATTTGACCTCAGGGGGATCGAACCATTGACCATTCTCTGGGCCCCCCAAAACCATTTAGCCGAATTTGAGACCAGTTTTTTGCTTCATGTATGTGACCCTATAAAATGCAAAAAACCGTTTTGAGAAAGCTCACCATGACCTGATGGGCCTTCCGTGTCAGGTCAGAGGGGGTGATTCGTTGGAGCGTCCCTTTAAAGTCTTAATCGTGATCTGAGCGCTTCAGTGGCTAAGTTGCCTGCTACGGGAGACAGGCGGCCATCGTCGGTGGGCAGAGAAACTCCTATCTTTGAATCAATGCCATTATCACTCATTGTGTTGTAGAGCGAATTTGATTTCATCTGTTATGGTGTGACGTAAACGAAACAACAAACGAGTGAAAAAATGAAAAGAAACGAAAGCGATAGAAGGAGAGAAAAAATAGTTCATGGTCAATAATGTCCAGTTTGAATGGGATGGAATGAATTAAACTTGATGTCTTGCACGATATAAAGGCGTCGAGTGTGCCATTGAAGCAAAGTTTCGAACTCATCCGCACTGTCCATGTTTCATCGTAAGGTCGTCCCACTCAAAAATCATCAACGGAGTGGGTGCTACTGTTCGCTTTTTGCCTTTTCATCCAGCTCCTGCGGTTGCATTGCTTCGCGCCCCTACTATCATATTTAACAATCGGCAAAAATTATCTATTCCAGTGTCGTCAAATCTCGAAGGATATCATTCTGTTCAGTGAGCATCGAACCTTTTGTTAGTGGGTGCACGATACGTCTCTTATCTCCTGGTCGAAAACGAGTGCTACTGCCGAGACACTTCAGAACAACAGGTGGCGTCCACAGCGAATGCAACGCTGACAATAGCAGCCGTTCCGTTAACAAAGGATTTGCACTTGAAATGAACTACAGGTTAAAAATGGGGTTTAAAACATGGGTCCTTTTCGTTGAACTTGAGTGAGGCCTCCTTACATACATTGGAGGAAAATCGGAGTATATTTTCCACCAGTTAGGCGGGCGCACACTACTGCCCGCGTCACACCTGGAAACATGCTGATTGGGCTTGATCGCATCAATCGATCAACATCATCCCAATGGTTCGCAGAAACAGGGAATCTGCAAAAACGGGAAAAAATAAAATCTCTCCCGTCAATCTCGTCCTTCCGCATCATCGATATCGAGCAAGCTCATTTTGCATGCTTCCATGTGTGACGCGCCAGTAGTGTGCGCCAGCTTAACTGGTATGTTAAATTGGATCCCGTCTGCTGTGACGCGAGATACCAATTTCCCGCCACTCGCCTTTCATGACTCCTTATCAGTCCTTATCAGTTGCTATCACTTCCGTTCCCTCACCACTGATACCCCTTACCTTCCCCATATCACTTTGAAAATTCAGAGTCCCAGCTTTGCTCCGACGCGAAATATCAATTTTCCGCCATTCGCCTTTCGAGGCCCCTTATCAGCCCTTATCAGTTGCTATCACTTCCGCTCCCCCTTCATTAATGTCCCCTTACCACTCCCTTATCACTTTGAAAATTTAGAGTCCCAGCTTTGCTCCGACGCGAGATATCAATTTTCCGCCATTCGCCTTTCGAGGCCCCTTATCAGCCCTTATCAGTTGCTATCACTTCCGCTCCCCCTCCATTAATGTCCCTTACCACTCCCCATATCACTTTGAAAATTTAGAGTCCCAGTTTTGCTGCGACGCGAGATATCAATTTTCCGCCATTCGCCTTTCGAGACTCTTTCAGCCATTATCAGTTGCTATCACTTCCGTTCCCTCACCACTGATACCCCTTACCTTCCCCATATCACTTTGAAAATTTAGAGTCCCAGCTTTGCTGCGACGCGAGATATCAATTTCTCGCCATTCAGTTGTAGAGGCTCCTTATCAGCCCTTATCAGTTGCTATCACTTCCGTTCCTTCACCACTGATGTACCTTACCACCCTCCATATCACTTCAAAAATTCACGTCCCAGCTTTGCTGCGAAGCGAAACATGGATATCCGGTCAAACACACACACAAACAGACACACAGCCGATTATATATAGTAGGATTATGGTAATGAAAACTTGATAGATTCGAAGATGATTAATCACCAGAAATTTTGAAGTTGTTGAAGAACTATGAACTAACCCAATAGAAGCGGTGTCTCTGTGACGATTTTCGCTCCACAGGTTTCATCGGCCAGCAAGAGGGTGACTTGTCGACTGCTTCTCGTTTGCTCATATTCCACTATGGTAATTCTCACATATTCTACAGCGTGTCTTAATTGTTGTGCACACTTGAATCTTCAGCATTTCTTTTCATTTCTCTTACCGAGGATCTTATACCATAGCTATTGGGCTATCGCTCAGTAGTGCGCGAATAACACAGTAAAATCATGTAGCGAGGAAATGGTCGATGATGACTTTCTGCTGAGCATTACTTTCTACATATAAAGTTAAAGGATAAAGTTTTTGGCGTTAATCAACCCCTTTCTGGGATGCGCCGCACATTCTAGTTCCATTCAGAATTGTGGTGGCTGGTGAATGTGATGTGGCCCATACAATGACTTGCGGTGGCCAGCCGATGTAGAAGTCAGTGCTTTTATCCTTCCAGACGAGTCTGGTACCAATTCACCGACTCCGGAGGGATGGAAGGCTTGGTTGGCTATCGTTTTGTTAACATGCATTACTATTTGGAATTTTGCATAATCCAGCAATCGATACCCAGTAGTGCTGCTAGCACCGCATGAGAGAATGAATAGCTGGCTCTGCTATCACAAATCTACAACGTTGATCATCCATGTATCGTTGTATCAAAAGACGTACCATTATTTGGAACGCTAGCAATTTAGCGGTCGATGCATCGGCAGCAGATATCAGAACATGAAATATGTTCACCTAATGGTAAACATCAGACGCACTTACTGTAGCATTTGTATTGTAATGGTGAGCGGTGTGCCAAATTTTATCCCTTCATTTCCTATTTCCTTACATATCAGCCCCTGGAAGCCGTTATCAGTCAGTGTCACCACTGAGGTCCCTGTACCCTGTAACACCTGTGAGTGAACATTCCATTGTCAGCCAGAAGAGCGAACGGAACGACATTACTCCTTTGACGCCCCTAATCGAATTTTATTAACCGTTATCAATTTGGATCAAACACCCGTTATGTGCCCGTCCCACCCCTCATAACACCAGTGAGTATTGGCGCTCTGGGATCGACCCGAAGGGTGAATCAATTTTGGCGACCTTTGCCTTTTGACGCTCCTTATCTAATCTTATCAACCGTTATCAGGCTGGATCACCCACCATCAATGTCCTCGTCTCACTCCGCGAAACACCCATGAGTATGAACGCTCCAGGATCTATGCGAAAAGCGAAACGGATTCGACGACTCTAGCCTTTTTACGCTCCTTATCGAATCTTATCAAGCGTTATCAATGCGGATCACTTATAATTTTCCCGTCCCGTCCCCTCCGCACAACACCTATGAAAGATCAACGCTCTAGGGTCAACACGAAATGCAGAACGGCTTCGGTGACATTCGCCTTCAGGCGCTCTTTATCAGCTGCTATCACTTCCGGTCCACCACCGCTGAGGTCCCTTCACCAACCCTTACATCACGTGCAGAATTTAGGGTACCAGCTTTACTGCGACGCGAGATATGATTTTCGTGACGTACAGACACACACAGACAAACAGATTATATTAGGTAGCCTAAAAAGTCTTTTCGTATTTTTAAATACCGCTTTTTCCCTCAAAACTGCTTTCCACAAAATTTCTTCTGTACATATATATGTAGTACAAGTCCACACGCATCTATAGGTATCGCTGTCTTCCATCTCCCGGATAACCCTTTTCGGCAAAATAAAAATATCAAAAGTCACCTCATTTTTAATTCCAATTTTTTTTCTTTGAATGGCGATAGACAGGGAAAGGAAAAAGTGATAATCCGATGGAGCAAGATCAGGGCTATAAGGTAGCAATTTTTATCCAAGCTCGAGAATTTTTAAAAGAAAAATTTAAGAAATTTTTTACCACTAGTGAAAAAATGACTCGCCAAAAAATTCTCGAGCTTGGATAAAAATTGCTGCCCCATCCACCTTATAGCCCTGACCCTGCTCCATCGGATTATCACCTTTTCCTTTCCCTGTCTAACGCCATTTAAAGAAAAATTTTTTTATAATTTTTGTATTGAAAATGAGGTTGACCGTTGATATGTTTATTTTGCCGAAAAGGGTTATCCGGGAGATGGAAGACAATAATACCTATAGATGCGTGTGGACTTGTACTACATGTGTATGTACAGAAGAGATTGCTGGAAAGCAGTTTGGAGGGAAAAAGCGGTATATGAAAATACGAAAAAACTTTTTAGACTACCCAATATATTGGAGGATCCTTCCACATACACTGGCAATTCGCAAATTTTCTACGATCGAGTTCAATTGACATTGCCACTTGTGGAATTTCTTCTAATAGGACTATCTCCTGGTTCTCGACTGAACATAGTCGGTCACGTTTTTCCTTCAGTCGCATGGGCAAGCTTGCCTTCGTTTTTCCGTGGATTGACGATCTTTCGAACAGTGCGAAATGTAACTTAGGGTAAAGAACAGTTATGTAATTCTATAGGGGAATGGATTTCAGGTCGGAAAGGTCGGATCTGCAGTGAGACACCTATCACTCGATACATCTCGGGACGCTGTATCAAGCCTGCTTTTAAAATCTGCCAAACTATTTTCTGAGCGAGCTTATGGAAGTTTTTGAATTCCTTGAAACCCCTAAGTGGTAAGTACGGGCTCTTGTAGTGCGCGAGCCGGCTGCACAAAACCATTGTGATGTTCGAGTTCAGGGAATTGTCTCATCCTCGAGGACAAGGAATTACCAAATTGAGATTTTAATCGAATTCGAAAAAATCATGGGTAAGTGGGTGGCAATACGTTCAAATGAGGGAAAGTCGTTGATCCTTGCCAGGGAACTGCTATTCTTCGGCGTTTGCCTCGTGCGTATGATGCTAGGAATCTGCCCTAAGCATGTTTCGAGGCGAAAACTCGACCTGGCCCAGCCAAAAAAGGTGGATCACTAAGTTCGCTAGAATCTCGTGCGCGGATATTGTGGTACGTTGAAAGCAAATATCACAAGTACATTACATGAGAACATCTTCAAGGAGGTTTTCTGATACGAAAAAGGAGCTTTAAACCAAAGCAAATGCAAAACACTACGAAGATCCCGATTGGGTAGTTATGGACGGAGAACACGCTGTAACATGAGGAACGGTTCATTTAGAAAAACCTTCGTAACATTATTCAAACAATCGTTTGGCAGATTTCGAAAGCAGTTCAGGATCAGCGTCGGGAATTGCATGGAATTTTTCTTGCCCATTGCAAATAGTTACTTCGACCTGGAATCCTCCCCTTGTAGGCTATGTCGACCACCCTGATATGTAATATTGCTACAAAGCGAGAACTGCTGTGTGAATAGCGACAAAAGGAATCGACCGGAGAATGCACATAGTTTTCATGCATGCTTAAACATGAACAAATAAATACATCTAAAGGGTAACTGAGAAGAATTGCGTATTTTTAGCACACACAATATCAATACTGGAAGCAAGTAAAACTTCACTTTATAGGTAGGCGCAGCCGAGTCACGTGTTCGCTGAGGTTGCAAGGTGGTAAATTCAATCTGTTGGTTCAGATGCTGTCCCTCGGAGTCTAACGCTCGCGTGTAGCTTAGATCTTTTTCTTTTGTAGTGCTAGTTTCGTAGCATCCATCAAGCGCAGGAATGCCTTGAGAATTTGCTTTTGAAGGTTTTTTTTGCAGCAAGTCTATAACGCTGAGGTTCGGTGAGGAAAAAGGTCGTAAGCTCTAGCCTGACAAAGATGGCCCTTCGGGTTAAGGTGAGCTTTTCCAAAACGGGTTTTTGCATTTTATAGGGTCACATACATGAAGCAAAAAACCGGTCTCAAATCCGGGTAGATGGTTTTGGGGGACCCACAAAATAGTTGATGGTTCGATCCCCATCCATTTGTGCTCATGAATGGCCACACGTGCAAAATGTGTGCAAAATCATTTTTATCCCACCAGGGAACCGCTATCTTCACTATTTTTGCGTACTAAGCGAATGATTAGTCGGGACTTGCCAACGATTATAACAGGGAAACTAGGCGTTTCCCCGCAGAGCACGTGTGATATTCATGCTCAGGGGGTCGAAGTACTCTGGGTGACATGTTTTCAACCTAATCGTGGTTTGAACCCAAACTCGAAAAAGTGGGCGCCCGCTAGTACTACTACTGCCATAGTAAAGAGCACTCAGCGAAAAGAGGTCGGTAGCCGATATGAGGAAATATTTGCTATCTCTTTTCATCGCATGGTACTGCTAGGTGCAGTACTCGGAGTGTGTTGATTCTACACATGCTTCATTGAATTTGATCGTCGAGTCTACTAGCTGTTCGTTTGTACAAGTAGACCAGTGACTATGTGTATGGCCATGTCCATCCCATTGTCTCGAAATTGGGTCAAAATCTCAATTTGGATAATATTTTGTATCTAGGGCTAGTTGAGTCTCCTGAGCGCGAATATCACGCTAGTTTCGTACGAAAACGCCTGGCACTTGTGGGGCGCCGAAGGGTTCAAGCACGTTAACCACTGAAAGCTTGCAAATGAGGTCACTTTGGTGCCTCAGCAACGAAAATTGCATTTTGGATGTGCGCTACTAGTATAGCGCTGGCCAAAGTCAAGAAAATGCAAAAACGAAGACGTCGAGGGGAGTCGGTCCATCTCAACATCCATTCGACCATCCAACCGCTGCGAGTGATCAGACCTGTGCATCCCCTATGAGTTCTCTATTCCTCATTTACCGGTTACCAAAGGTGACTCCTTATCTTGGATCCAGTTCGCATTGGTTTTGGCATAGGTTTGAAGGGACCATCTGGTATGCATATGCTGAAGGTCACAGCTGGAAAGCACTACAACAAACGGGTCAAATTTGCTTCTTTCCTTGTAACTTTTGTCACTCATTTTTCGCCCCCCCCCCCCAAACCATTGACCCGAATTCGAGACCGGTTTTTTGCTTCATGTATGTGACCCTATAAAATGAAAAGAGCCGCTTTAAAAAAGCTCACCTTGACCTGATGGGCTTTCCTTGTAAGTGTGGAGAGGTGGACACCTCAATACTCCGTCTGCCCTCACAGATTGGAGGCAGTTTTCTCCTTGAGCGTACCTAATTGACTACTATCGCAGGTTTTCAGCGAATTTGGTGATCTATGAATAAACCATGTATCATTTTCACACATTCTTTGGCACTTCTAGCGTTCTGGGAGAATAGACCTTTGTTTTTTTCACATTTACATGAATGGCCCTATGCGACGCATATGGCTATCGAAAGCTCCACCGTGCTGAGGAAGCGAATGGGAGTGGATCTCGGCAGTATCCTTTTTTGAAGAAAACAGTAGATCAATATAGTAATGATATAAATCACTCGAAATGAAGGAAATTTTCAGATTGGAAAGTTTACCGAGGCTACCCAAGATAATCATAAAGCTCCCTCGACGTCCTCTCGAGAAGAGCTTCGAGTCCAAAAAGAAGATGAAAAAGCGGAGAAGAAAGGATTGCGACGGCGAATGGGAAGGAAGCAACGACTCGAAACAACGGAAGCGACTTAGGCGAAAGAAAGGATGCTCTGGGTGATTTCTTCATCGTTTCTTTTTTCCACCCTTGCACTTGCTTCGTAGAAATAATCTTTCTAGATATAAAATTCGTATAGTGGAACGATGTCACGAAGGGGAGTGCAAAAGAAGCAGAATAGAGGAGGAACGAATAGATATTAGGATGCTCTCAAAAAAACGTCGATTAATGATGCAATGGCAAGAAGGGCAAGAGCATCAAAATCGTGAAAATGGTGAGTTACTAGGCACTTGCGCTTTTTTTGATCTGCAAGTATTCAGTTAACCATATAAGTCACCGGTCGGCTGGGGCACACCACTGACATCATGGGCGTCAGTGAGTCGATCGGAATTGCTTTTTCTCAATTTACTCAGTACCCACATCAAGCCCCGCCCATCACGGGTGGGTTTCTCTAATTTCAAGTGTGTTTGAGACAACCTGGATATTGTTCATTTTAGCCGATTTTTTCCTGGTCCCAAGGCTGCGTTGAAACAGAGTTATGAATTTTTGTTGTAGGTATCGCCCATTCGAAGCGCGCTCCGCCTTCTGTGCCCACGCCTCTACATGACTTGAAAAACTCATTCCTGACCTTAATCCACCTTCTCCCCACTTTTGGGTCATACTGGAACCCATTTTGCAGTTTTCGGCACGCTCCGCCCATCATGGGCGGAGCTCAACTCTCGTGTCCTTCTCATCCCAAACTTGTTCGTATACAGGTTGTTTTTCAAGTTACGTCAAAGCTCCGCCCACCATTACGAATGCTCCGTCTTCTGGGCCCAGGATTCTGTCGTGACTTCAAAAACTCGTCGTTGATCTAAATCCATCTTCTCTCCACGTTTGGGACACATTCGAACCCTATTAACAATCTTCAGTTTGAGAACGGAACACTCCAGTGCGCGGTCCGGCTGCACTGGGCGGAGCATGCGCTTGGTGCATGTGTGCTTTTTACATCTTGTCCCATGCTCTACAGACAGACGAACGTTTTACATATAGCACATATACCACTACGCACTTCACGCGAGGAATCCCTATCCGAATGTATGTAAAACGCTTCGTCTTTGCGCCTATCTGCACCAAATGCCACATTAGAGGAACCGGAAGGGGTCAGAAGAAAGAGAGAGATCCAAAGAAATGACCTTTGGTAACGAACATTCAAGCTTAGAAGCGATGATCGCTGGAAAAACCCGGATTCAAAAACGCGGCGCTGTGGTTTCTATTCGCACCACATTCGCATCAACACACTGACTTTCCGAGTTGTCCGCTGCAGAGATGTATTTTGTTGTCTTGTAGAGGACATTTCATTCATTGGTGAGAATGTGAAACTAGTGAAACAACATACAGCCACAAACAAGTAAAACATTCAAGTGAAGAATAAGCGAAAAAAAGTGTGATTACAACGAAAACTTAGTTAATCCACTTTCGCGTCCTGTCAAGGTGCCGTGTGTGCATTGCGGCCACCTCCTCCCATACCGTAAACAAAATTGCCCTCCTCCCGTTGTCTTTAAAGACACCGTAAGGGAGTAATTTTGGCTTACGGTAGAACAGACGTAGTGTGGACGAGTTCAAGTGGCCGCCATTGCACAAACTCGCCAATTTGACGCCTTGGCATGGTGCCAAGAGAAGATGTTTCCATTATAAAGTTGTTCATTCCTTTTACCTTCTCCTTTGTTCTTTCTTATATTGTTTCTAGATGTACTTACATGAATGTTAATGTAGTTGGGAATGGCCGCTCCACTACGCTGGGAGTCAGGTGCTACAACTAAAGTTGGCCCGCGGCCGTCTCCTACAGCGGACAACTCGGAACGCCAGTGCGATGATGCGAATGAGGCGCGAATACACACCGCAGCGATGCACTTTTGAGTTCGGGTTTTTCCACCGATTATCGCTTCTAACCTTCTGCGTTCGTTACGAAATGCTCATTTCTTTGTATGTTTCTCTTGTTTCGGACCCCCTTCCGGTTCCTTTAATTCTCCAACGTTGTATGAAACTCCATCAAAATTTTAACGCTTCATAGTGCGAGGGTTCACGATCACGCAGCGTTCAAGTATGGATTGGTTGATATTGTTCCAACCTATTGCATAATTCTTTGTGAAACTTCTGCAGCAACACGTAGCAGTCATACTGGTTGACAATGAAGTGATTTTCCATATCTATAAATCCTACCGCACTCTGGAATTTGGGGTTGTGAGTGGTCGCTATGTTTGCTGCTATTGGAAGGGGAGCGTATATCTACGGAGCATCCAGTGACCGGCCTACAATGACTGTTGCGATTGTGCACGGCGCAGTGGATTTTGTCTTATCCACATAATATTGGCACTTGTCGACTTGACACTATCACCTACGTGTTCATTTCTTCACACATACATGTGGGTGCCGTACGAAATTTCAGTTGATGGAGCCCGTACTCCTCGCTTTCTTATATGTGCTGATCCATTGTATTGCCGAAACCACTTGAACCACTCTTCAATTTCAATGGTATATTCACGATCGGTTTTAGCTGCCGATGCACCTCGCATGTCACTCGGCTTTCCTAGGAGTAGGCCACGCTCAAGATAGTGTGGGTCTGGTCGAATTTTCGCGCAGCAATCGTGCTGATGGGCCGACACCCCCCTCAAGATAATCTGAACAGGACTTACTCATCAATGTGGCTAGGCAAACAGCGAGTGCGAGCTGTTTGTGGTTTTATCCGTCGAAACAGCAACAACCACAACAAATGAGAACTTCGAAGCTTCCAACCTGCAGTCTTCGAAGGTCCCTCACGATATCAGCCCACTGCATACTGAGCGGAATTCCAACCGGCTGCAGCAATCGTGCTGATGGGCCGACACCCACCCCTCAAGATAATCTGAACAGGACTTACTCATCACCTCGAGAATCATCAATTGATGCGAACCATCAGCTGTAGTGTTTGAAGTTTGCCTTCATCTCAATCAACGCGGGTGCCATATCTTCAGCTAGCGCGAAAAAAAGCAGCGGAATTTGCAACATGCTTCGAACGAACAATCGCTGCTTTCCTTTTTCTTACTATTTTGCTAACCACAATCGATATTCCCGTGGTAACTGTTATGTTGCTTGCTACTGTGATAGCCTTATGCACCTTATGCAATGTTTGGAGTACGGAGATTGTAGCGGTGTGGATAACTGTGTAGTGGATAATTATTGTCTTTGTGTTAAAGTACCACTTTAGTTCAATGTAACCCTGTATCTTCAGTAAGCTGAGGTATGGGCAAAAGCAAAAATCAGCAGCTATAAAAGGTCAAAAATATCGAAACCTGTATGTTCTGTTAGGTACATTCTTTGCTACACTATACGTGGTCCAAGTTCCATTTTTTGTGTTAGGTGGCCGTGACATCATGCGAAAGTCACTTTCATCATTGAGTTTCGCAAAGCCCTGTGTGCTGTTTCAAGCTGAAAGGGCGGTAGCAGCTGGTTAAAGTTCGTAAATTCTATTCCGGCCTCGCTAGGGCATGAATTTTAGCTCCCTTGTTTGACTACCGTTGTTAAGCTCACATTCGTTGTTTTCGTTTGAAGCTTCTGAAATTGATGATTGCGTCCACCAGGTGAACAGAAGGTTAGCGTTGCTTCCCGCTATGTTCAGTCAACTTGTGACTTCAACACGGAGACTGTGAGGGCAAGATTGTCAAAATTCGGCCAAGCTGATGGACATTTGCCTGTGAGTTTTATCGCAACTTTCCCTTTTCTGTTTCGATTTCAATTTATAAAACATAAACCTGAAAAGTATTTCTGTGTTTTTAAGAAAGGAACTTTTGTGGTTTGCAAAGCCGACTTATTCCGAGACGACTGCGCTTTATGGAGAGTGGACAACCAAAATATGATTCAGAAGTATCCCCCAAGAATTGATCCAGCAACTAGAGACATCTCCTACAAAAATAGTAGCACAGTGCGTGTTTCCGTGGTGAATGGTTGTTTTGAGATATAAGCTGAACTAATAAGCTAGTTTCAGTATTCTGGCTGGTGCGACCAAGTGGCTTTTGGATATTATCGCGTTGCTATAAAGCATCTCAAGCAAACACGTTCGGAAGCTATAATCCAGCCAGAGATTCCCATATCCGATCTTTTTCCTGCTATGACATCTGAGTATAACGATGCGAACGGCTTCGTGAAAGCAGACGGTAAAACTTTTATGCATGATATCACTATAAACGAACACGAGAGCTGGTTCAGTCTTAGTGTATGGAGTTTCTTGCTTCGCTGGTTCTTAAGCGCACTCTAGGCCACATTATTAAAACCACGCTCGCTCCGAAAACGGAGCATATCCAAGAATTACTTAAGGAAGCAGATGAGTTGGTCAAGGGAAAGCAGAGACTGAGGTAGGTGTCGTAGAAAAGTAGAATCTGCAAAACAGACCTCAAAAGGAGGAATGGGCTCGTAGCAGGACTGCATCTACAAACAGAGCTACAGTGCTGTGCATAATGGTGCAACAACCTATTAGGTTGTAAAGAAAGTTCTGGCCGCTTTTGCGCTTTCACATGATAAATTCAAATTTCAAAGCGCGTAAGCGTGCATTAAATTAAATGTGATGCTCCTGAGATAGACAAAAAGTTGCTCTTTCTGGATATATGTTTTATTTGAAATGCCACGAGGTTTTCGAATTATTACGGAAATTTTGAAGTACTGCGAAAATGGCACTTTCCAGAAGACTTCACTTTACGAGTTCTTGTTTAGCCGAGCCGCGCAATTCAAGAAATCATAAATGTGAGTACTGCAAGAGGAGGTGGTGAAGCATTGGATGGAACACTTTGTCCCTGGTTTTAAAAGTGCATAAATGAGAATGAATTGCTTGAATTTTCAATTGATCAAGTCGCTTTAACTAAAACGGCAGAAAGCGATGAGCGTTCATACTCGCACGGGACATCCACAAGTATTGGCCCTCTTCAAACAAACTTAGTTGGCCACCTTAAGTAGCCTCGATTTGAAAAAAAAAACTCAAAGAATGGGTGCTGCGCTTCTCCTCGGAGAAGCCATGCGTGTGCGCATTTTTTACAAATTGTCTTCCAGCAACTGGAGCAGTTGCAGGATGGCGCCCTTACTCGTCCACCATAGATCAAATCTAGCGCTAACTAAGCCCCATTTCCCCAAACATCTGGACAGCTCCTTCAGTAGCAGAGTATTCAGAAAGTATGGTGATTTGGAGTCGACTTTTTTTGCTTTCGTGCAAAATGAATCGTCAGCCCTTCATCAAAATGAGGTATGCTAGTATGCATAATATTGCCAAAACTGTTGGGAATCGAATGGTGCTAGCTCTGTGAGAAAAGATGCAGTCTGAGCCGAGTTATGATCGTTCAGATTTGAAATTGCGAAAACCGGTCAACTTTCCTTGCAACCTAATAAATTGTCCAAAAACTGTTACAAAGTGATTCGAGAAAAGTAAGGAAGTAGCTAGTGTTGATGTCCATTCGCGTACCAGCACCAAATTCCAGCTAAAAAACAAAATTTTTCCCTTGATTTATTTCGAAAAGGCCTCTTTCTATTCTGTTCGTCATTGCGAATAGCCAAAAATTCTGATCATCTGGGCCTGTATGAAGTTTATCGGAATGTTTCAGTTTATTCGATGCCATGCTTCGATGATAGTCTGTTTCAACTACATAACTCCTTCAAACTGCTTCTTCCGGCATAGATTCGTTCCACCATGAGGCTCCCACGAATTCTTCATCGGATGAAGGTCGGGGCTGCTCGTCGTAATAGAAGGTCCACTTGGTGACGGCTTCACCGCGGTCGAGCGTCATGAGCGGAGCGCTCGATCTTGGTTGAGGTTTACGAAACGCTCGACGAAAGAAGGTTACGGCGCACAAGACTCTGAAATAGAATTTCATCCGTTGCGAACGAAACAAAAGTTTGAAAGATCACTTGCCCCCTCATCATGACACTTCCACCTTTGAGTTCCTTTTCAAGAACTGAGGTCTGTCCCTCATGCGATGGTGTCAGTAGACGTTCGGGCCGTCATGGCTGCACTTTTGTCCATCAGAAAGAACAACGTGGAGAAAAACATTGAGAGAAGGGTTTGCAAACTCTGAGACGTATGATCCCTTGATGGTATGACCTTGATCCAACCTGCTCTCATCTATCTCCTGGTCAGATCGGTCTGGTTTTCGCAACGTTCTGGGGCTCTGATCAATGCCCTTCTCATTTCTTGCCTAGAAACGGGTTTGCACTCCTTCAGAGCCCGATAAACAGCTTTTGTTGACACATTAAGCTCCAGTGAAGATCTTGCTTCCAAGCATGGCCGGGTGAAACTTGACTTATGTTTGAAATGCTGCGTCTGTTCTATCGAAAAGCGTAGCGAAACCTTCAATACTCTTAGCATCCTAGCCCGCAGAAAATCCTACTCAAAATTGTTGAGGGGTGCACGAAGCAGTCGCCATTTTTGCGCCATCTGACATCCGTACATCTCTCGGCCTCACGTGTCTTTTTCTATAATAGGTAGCGGTCTCTCGCTTGCCTTCACCAGAAATGAGAATACTACAACAACAACCCGCGACAACCCCGCTTAAGCAAGCTGTCAAAAGCAACGAGAAAACGAGGTTGCTGTATCATTTTGAAGAATAGGGAAAGAAGAGTTTCCAAAACAAATGAAAGTTCTTCAGTGTTTCTCAGTGTAATTTGATGGTCGTGCCCGAATACACGACCACGCTGGTTACACCTTTTACTCGAACAGTTTTCCGAATCACTCTGCAAACAGTTTTAGGGTAATTTACAGGTGGATTTATCATTATGCAGAGCACTGTATTAGATCGTAATAGTCATTTTCTTTTTCTTATGAGGCAGAAACAGCTATTGAGTATATAAGCCTACACTTCATGTGATACCTCTCCATTCACATGTGTTTGTAAAAATGACGGTACACTCCAAAAACAACTTCTTTTCAAACGAATCCTCTAGTTTTACATTGATTTTTACCTTTGGAGTAATGTGCTACTATCGTTAAAACTTGAAATACTGCGTATTGAATATATTCTACTTGTTAGATTCAAATCTGTTGTTTCCAATACCCGACTTGCTCTTCAGTGCATTTTGTTGAATTGTTTATAATTGTATGCTTCTGCTGTGTGTCTACAATTTGAGGCATGGCTTAAAGGCCCATCCAAGAATAGCTCAAGTATTTCTGTTGTTTTCTTTGATCAAATAATGCTTCAAACTATTCAGATGAAAGTACGGCCGATTCCGAGGATCATGCCTCCATGCTACGGGACCCTCTACGCCTGTCGCTGTACACGTTCGTGCATGCTATGATCAATCATGCGCTCACTTTGGATTTTTTCCAGCAGTTGAAAAGTAAAAATGGTGAGATCTTCATGCAGTTTTTTCATGGGACTTTTTATAGCTATCTCACACTAGTCGAAGGTGAAATTGAGACCACATCTCCTCAATTTCGAGTATTTAATTCTGGTCGTTAGACCTCTGTAAGAATCGACGTTAGTGGCCAGTTGCGTGGATACACTCATCCTACCTCAAACGCACCCATCGTCACAAATTCTGAGGAGAAGTTAGACTTCAATTTCGCAAAGTACGTTTAGCGTCAAGGGCGAGAAAACCGGTGCATTTTCGTCCGGGTCGACGACGTTTACGTGATCATCCCAGTTTGCTTTATTATATCTCAAAAACACCAGAAGGGATAAATCAGGCAATTGTAGAATACGAAAGTAGAGTGCTCAGCCTTGTAGCAGTAGAGGAAGAATGAAATGAAACGACAAAAAAAAACATGAGAAATGGAACCGTGAAATCCTCCACCTCCTCCCCTGTACTTCGCGCCCCTCTGCGTCACCTAGCCGAAGGGGTAAATCGCAGACGGGCGAAGAGCTAAATGAGTGAGCCGCGTGTCCCGCCCACCCTCGCCGGCGGATGGACGGCAGCGCGAGTCGCAGTGCTGCAATATCGTGATGGGACCCCGAGACACGCTTTCTCAATGCGAGATTCGCCGCACATCACCGCAGTGTTTGTTATCAGAGAACATGTAATCCCGGTTTTCACTATCTCCCCACGGTGCGTTTGGTAGACGCTTCCAATTCATGCTCTTCTGCACGGAAAGTGCAGCGTCCTGTATGTAACTCTTTGCCGTGACCCTTAGATTTTCACTTTTGCAGTCCCTCCCGAGCGATCCTGCTCAAAATTACTTTGTTGGTTGCCTTAGATTCACGGCCCGATTTGGGCCTCATAAACCTCTTTCACAAATTGGAAACCATGAAAGCCTACCGAACTCCGCAACGCGCGCGAGACAGAATCTAGTGATCAGCCAGGCTATGTCGAAGTGAACTCCTTCATGTATTCACCAAGCGTTCTGATGCATACTTTTAGCTGAGCCGGTAGCTGGTCACCCATCAACCCGCTATCCATCATCTGGGGTCATACCACGTGCACTCCCTACCGAGCGGCTCGGGCATTGCAAAGAGGAAGGTACTCGGCGAAGGAGATGCAGCATGCCAGTTGCAGCTCACTGGGCGCACACAAGCATGCATGGGTGCACTGCTTGAATACAGGAGTAAGTTGACTTAGCGCAGGCGAAGCAGTATGGTCCATCATCTATTCCACCTCTACCTCAGGGCAGGTATGGCGGCTTCTGGTCACCCATCAACCCCCTATCCATCATCTGGGGTCATACCACGTGCATTCCCTACCGAGCGGCTCGGGCATTGCAAAGAGGAAGGTAGTCGGCGAAGGAAATTTGTGATTTCTGTAAACTTTTCAACAAAACGTTTTTTCATGTTATTGTCTCAAACGTGTAGTTATATAGTTAGTTACTAGCACAGCATCATTGCTGCAGCGCAGCAGAAAGTGTTCACTCATGTGCCAGCAAAAGAGTGATTTCTAAAATTGGGAAAGAAAAATACTGTATCGAATAAGATCGATCAGACTACCACATTATGCCTTCAGAACATTCTGCTTCCCAAACAAGTGGCATTCTGTTTTCCAAACACCGAGCCAGAGCAAGGCTATAAATCACAAACGCTCAGTAAACCTAACACGGCTGGGCATCGCACCCATATGTCCATGTTGTATTTGCCACAGAAGGGCCGCATGCAAAGTTTCACGCGAAAAAGTGAGAATCGGAGGCTAAAATACAGCTCCTTGAAGTGGCACCCAAGGAGGGGGGAGGGAGGCTACAAGTAATTGTCTCGCCCCGCCGTTCCGTCGTCCGTCGCGGAGAGACGGAGAATGGAAATGTTCACCTAACTTCCTTTTCCCATTATGCGTCTCCGCCGCGGCGGATGACGGGACGCGCTTTCAGACACAACATAAATATATGGGTAACAGGGAAACCCACTCATTTTTCCGTGCACGATCAAATAGAAAAGCAGCAAAATCTGCGCAAGCCGAGCCCCCACCGATTGACCGTTATTCTTGCGAGTGGGAGTTGTCTCGCAGCGACGATCACATTAGGAAGCTATATAGGCATTTTGAAGTTTTAAAAAAAGCTGTTGGTAAACGATTTCCGAAAAAGATGGTTTCCGAAAGTCGTTCGGTAGAAAGTCTCCTTGTTGGAACTCAGATCTAGCCATGCTTTCATCATGCTTTATTCCTGAACTTGATCATCTGTATACGCATTTACGCATAGACTGGAATTTCCTGAGAGCAGCTACTGAAATCGAGAAGATCAACTCAGACAGCCTGAAGAAACTTCGTGGTCTCGTGAAATTCAGTGAAAAACTTGAGGACGCTATCCATTGCTACACGCAACTATGCATTACGGAAAGCGACTACCACTCGTTCCAGTGCCAGGTAATACTCATTTCTCTAAATAAGAAGAGTGCGGGGTGCTTCCTATTTGCTAAACAAATATTTTTGTTTTGGCATTACTGGAATATTTGTAAATATTGAATTTTTTGCCGGCCTCGAAGTGAGCTGCACAGGTGTGAATAACGTACATAGTAATGGCAATTATGTAAGAAGTTCACCCTCTCTTCTGATTTTCAGAATTCGGTGTGCACGCTAGAGCTGCTGTCAACAGGCGTGCTACCTCTGATCTGTGTCACTACGTACAGCATTCAGATTGTTTTGTTCATTTTGTGTCGAGATCACACGAACTTCTTGCAGCTTTCATTTTCAAAGTCATAATTCATGTTCATGAAAAACGAAAAAATATTTGTGAGTCTCTGCTCTTTCGCTGCCGAACTTCGGGTGTTACACTTATGTCAGGATTGCCGCACCGCGGCATGTCGCAAGCGAAGCAAGGCGGACGAGCTAAAGGCGCCAGTTGTTGGGTCCCGGAGCGATTACAAGTCATTTGCGTATCGCTCCCCTAGCATTAGCACGTAATCGTTCTAACAAGGGAAGGACCCGAGGTCGAAGTGGCCATCCGGAATAGAGTACATATGGTCCGATGTATTTTCGGACGCTGGTCTCGAATCTGCATTCCAAATTTGTAAAACGATTCTCTGAGCAGAATTATAAGGCTGGTTTTCGACGAAAGTCAGCTCAAATACACCACAAGCTAATGCGCAGTCGGCCGGCTGGCCGAGAGGTAAGTGTCTCGCTTCACAAACCAAAGACGACGCTTCGGATCCGCGGGGACTTTGCTTTTGCAATTTGTTGAACTTCTACCACCGACAACAGAAAACACTTTTGCTTTGATATCACCTCATTTCCATGGTCCACTTGGCATCAGGACGCGGATGGAGCACCGCGATCCAACTTTTTCGATTGAGCAGACTCCCATAGCGTATTGATTGCGAATTTGACGTTAATTCGCAAAACAAAAAAAAAAAAACAAAACGCAAATGATATTCGCACTCTGGAGGTCGAATTACCCCTTTGTGCAAATTTTCAGCCGAATCGAGTTTTTGGCCCAACTTCGGGAAATTGGGGGTGGCCGAGGGATAAGAAATGATTTTTGTGAAATTTTCCATAAAAAAAGCCATCAACCATGACAAAGATAGCCTAAACACAGCTATTACGGATATCCATGACACCAAATGTCCTTAACAAGCGCCAAGTCAGAGCATTTGCTCGGCAAAGGTTAACGGCTTCTTCTTTGTTGAATGGGTTGCCAGCCAATAGCCCATGAATTTTTCTGAAATTTGGTTAAATTTTCGAATTGGCTAAAAACATGTTCCATGGGTTAGTTTGACACGAGAATCCGCGAACACGAGAATCACACTGATTTTGCGCAAGAACGTCTGGCTCGCGTGCTATGGGCTTCCAAACCTACCATGTAATAGTACTGTTTTTTTTTTTCAAAAAAAAAACCTCCATAACTCCGCTCAGAAAATCGTTTTGCAAATTGGAATGCAAAGTCGAGGTCAGCGTCCGGAAATACGTCTGACCGTATGTATCCCATTCCGAATTGCCAGTGCGACCTAGAGACCTACCCTTGTAAGACCCAACAACCGCGACGCGCATAGCTCGCACACACTGCGTCGCGCGCCGCTCGTCGTCGTGCGACAATCCTGGCATAAGGGTACACACCCCCAAATTTCGAAGGAGACCAACAAAATCGTATGTGCATATGAGAAGAGAGACCCTCGGGAAACTCACTGACCAGTGTACGAAGCACATAAGAACTATGCTTGGCTCCGACTACCGTGGGCGAGGCTTGCGCTCGAATGGTCGGTGCTCAAATTCAAGGCGCTGCCTGGGCTCCAAATTCGGGAGGGTCGGGAATGAGGCTTCTCAGGTTGGGCGCGTTAGGATTCGGTAGTAACTGACCAATGTGTGCGAAGCACATAAGAACTAAGCCTAACTCCGTCTACCATGGGCGGGGCTTGCACTGAAATGCCGGATGCTCGAATTCAGTCCTCACTTAGGTTTCAAAAATGGCCCACACGTCAGAAAGATGAGCGGTGAACCGCGGTTCAATGGAGCAATTAGAGTAAATCTGCCCATGCGTATGGCGTATTTTAGATGAGCGATACTTACCGCGAAAATTGCATCTCCTCATTGTGTCGCCGGGGAACAACGCTAGAAAAGCAGATGATGATGGAGATGAGGATGAGAACACTTTCTAGTTACTCAACTGCTGGGAGTGATCCTTGAAAACTTAGCAGCAGAGGATGCATTTTGAATCAAGCATAGATGCGACACCCATGATGAGAGGCTGACAAAGGAGAGAACGGAGATAGAGCTGCATACGTTGGGAGAAGAGGACTTCTCCTCATGATCACTCGTACATGTTTACTGGTTGCCTTAACGGTACAGTCTCTGAAAAGTTCACGCTATTTAATATAATATGTTCAGCTGCTCAAGAATTCTCAAGAGGACACTTGTTCATCAAAAATCAAAAAATGTTTTCGTAACTGTCTTTTATATACCTGAAGTCATTCTTTCCAGTGTTGTGCATCGCGACCTATTGAACGAATTATTCAATTGTATTCGCTGGACTCTTACGACAGCGAAACATTGCAGTCAGTGGAAAAACCTTCAACGGACTGTAGTCCATTGCCTGCAGTTGTGAGTACATGTATATACTAGGATTGCTTTGAGTGTAAAGTGAGCCAAGTCCTTCATTGTTAGTTGACTCTTTTTACATTGATACCTTCAGGAATTTCTAGTCTGTCAGTCTTGCTCCAATTTGTCGCAACTCTATCATAGCTGCTTTCATATGAAGTACCACTTACTAAAAAAATGCGAGGACAAGGTTTGTCCATGAAGTAACTTCTATTCAACAAGTGCTTAAAGGTGTTTTTTCATTCTGATAGTGTATGTGATTTCAGTTGGAAATTCTTGGTACCGAGCATCCGGAGTTTTCGCCAGAGAAGACTGTGGAGACTGCTCGAAGTTGTCGGGCTTGGATGAATGGGATACTTACAGACTACCTCAACACTTGGAGGAAAGTGCAAAGTCTCGAACATTGATATCATGCGGCATCAGTTCGGTGCTAACTACTATCCGGAAAGGCTGGACTAACTTACCTGATGAAGGCAAGTAGTCACTTACGAACTGTGAGGTGAAACCGCTGACAATTGCTATACCGCTCATTTCCAATCACCTCTAATATGACTATCGCACAGGAATTTTGGAGTGATGCCTCACAGTTTTTCATGTCTACTAAACCTGTTTCACACGTGATTCAGAGGCTTTATATATCGAAATCTTATCACTAAGATGTCCACATCAAAGATTGTGTTTTATTTTTATTGGTAACGCAGTCAAACCTTTCGCCTTAGTGTAGCTGGGGTACTCACCACATCAGAAAATTGCCTATTTAGCGTTATGCGGATCTGGATTTCTGTATCTAAGAACAGTTGATCATTGATCACTGATGTAGCTGAAGTATTCATTCTGCTACCTGCTAGTCTTTTTCCTGAACGGGCTTGTGTTTGAGGCTCAGATGCATATTTTCGTTGACATTTCACTTACGCTTGTTGAAATACGGCCTCCAAAATACGTCAGGTGTCGTTTTGTGTTTGTAATTTAAAAGGCCTTTCGATTACGTGCGTTTTAGGAGGAAGGTTTTCTTATTATGTTGTACAGAGAGTGGAAAGGATCTCGCACTCTGCCTTCTCAAAGAATAAATCATTTGAATTGTATGGTTCATGACAACAGCATTGCCTTATAATTTTTTTTATTGGGAGGACATTCCGCGTAGAGGCGAAATATGGCATTTTCGGAGAACTAATGAAACCATACTCCCAGGACCCATAACCTTTAACGCGCGTAGAGATATGGGATGGACTCGCCGGCTTACGAACTGGATCCCTATGGATCCCCAGTGACTGCCGCGAAGGCCAAAATTGATATGGGCCGATCAGTTCGTGGAAATGGTCGGTCAACAAAGGGGACGACGCACATAAGATTGATCTGGATGGTTTAAAGTCGAGTTGCGTATTGTGAAATTTATGAGGACAAGTCAGATCGGGTGATCTAGATGAAATGAAATCATGGAAAATCTGCAGGCCATGGTAGGTTTAATGGACGTTCATTATTTGCATGACTGATACAGAAACCGGTTTGGCTATCGCACAGTATTGCGCGCATCGCTAGGTGAAGTTATGTACGAACTGATCGGCTGACTGAGTGCGCGACAGTATCAATGCAGTCGATGTAGCACAGCTTTACAGTGTGATACGGCATCACTGTGTGCTAGCCAGGCTGATATCTCTTCAAACAGCGAACACGATTAGAGAGCTAAGACAGCTCGAAAGCCAAAACTGTGTATGGTATTTGGAAACTACTCCTTTTCCTTTCTCATCGTGCTAGATAATTTGGCCGTCGATACGTTTTTTACAACTGATATGGGAAAAGAAACGAAAAGCGTGTGCGTATTGAATTCAATCAAACTCACTTGCACTCTGCTCATAGGCTCTAGAAAAGTTGACAACTGTTGTCCCTGCTTCTAGTGTCTCGTCTCACACAACAACGGCAAGAGCCAACACTTTAGTATCGATGGTGTCAGACATATCAGGGACAGGAGTAAAGTAGTCGAAACAGATATGACTGTAGGTTTCGTAGAACGTGTTGTATCGTCCTAACAAGCCCTCCTACTAAATGAGAGTGAGTAAAGTACAAGTATGCTAGAAGTTACCCTGAAGTCACATCAGTATGTTGTGAGCAGAAAACTGCTAGTTATTCGTAGTTCACGATAACTAACCAGGAGCTTTGCCCATTTGGAAAGCGCTACGCCTAGCGCGGACGTAGTCCTTCCAGGAACTCATCGCTGACCTTAACCCAAATTTTGTCACATCTGAATTCTTGAGCTAAATTTCAAAAAATTTTCCTTGATCAGCGAAAATTCCAGCCCATGCCTCGCCGTGAGTGGGGCGCAACCTTTTGAGTGCGCTACATACTCTCTCACCCATGCACTAGCTATCCCACACTTGACTGGACCTTTGCAATTTGTCCTTTGGTGGCGCCGAATTTTGTGACAGTTAGAGGGATTATGCACCCACATCCCCACCTCTGCCCGCGTCTATTATTTTTAGGATTTGGTTAAAGGAATCGTCCACAGAAAATGCGTTTTTGTGTTACCCATACGTTTATATTGTATTTGCCTAATGTGGGCCTCATGCAAAATTTCACGCGAAAAAATGCGAATCTGGCTGAGATACAGCACCACAAAGTGCGGTCCCAGTGGGCGGGGCCTGAGAGAAAAGCCTCGTTCCGTCGTCAGCCGTGGTCGAAGACGCATTGTAGGAGCAGAAAGTTCCGTAAACTGTCCCACTCTCCGTTCCCAACGGCGGCGGACCACGGACGAGGCTTTTACTCTTAGGCCCCGCCCACTGGGACCGCACTTTGTGGTGCTGTATCTCAGCCAGATTCGCATTTTTTTCGCGTGAAATTTTGCATGAGGCCCACATTAGGCAAATACAACATAAACGTATGGGTAACACAAAAACGCATTTTCCGTAGAAGATTCCTTTAAAGGTAACTCTGTAGCAATGAACGGTTATCCGCCCAGACGGTGTTGATCCAGCTTGTCAAACATCAACCACGGCAACAACTTCTATAAGTTTATGTGAATGTATACGGCGTATGTACTTCGTCCTCCGTCTAAGTCAAACGAGTCGATCTCTGCAAAAGAAGTGTTCGCTGCCTATCTGCCTATCGCGTACTTCACAGTGCCAACTTATCTGTATAAGATTGAGGAGATCTCTTGTCGCTGTTCACGAAGATGGTACATGTGCTCCAGTGATGCTGTGTTAGCGCAAAAAATGTCAACCACGATATCGCTTTTTTTCTCTGATCACTCCGGGAGAAGACTACTTCTTGTAGGGGTGATTTTGACATCGGTTGATGCCCATCTTAAATCTGACATGAGGCAAATAACTCCGGTACTTTTTGACAATAAACCTAGAGGATAGGAATTTATGGCTTTGATACTTGCACGCCCTGAGAACTAATAAGGGGGCTGGTTTATTGGCATCCTGTTACACTTTACAACTTTTGAAAGTACTTATAGTGCCTTGTAACACATGCCAACTTTATATTCCTCATCACACCTTGGTAACAATGACGACAACCCAGGCACATACCTTGCAGGTTGGTTAGACTAGCGCGATTCATTGTTACGCTCGCACAGAGATGCTCAGCAACAAAATAAGCCGTTGCAAAGCAAAATACAGGAAGGAAGGTGTCCAAAGCGACCTCTGGCAAGGGCGACGTGCAAGTTCTGCTGGTCACCAGTGTTGTGTGCCGCTCAATCCCCTATGGGAACGACGAAATTTACATCCGCATCAGTCTAAAGCTTTATATTATGTTATCCTAACCGTGTTGAATATTTACCATAACATCTCTCATCTCTTTATACTCTGGCTTTTACATTTACCATGAGCACGTCAACTACATAGAGAAAGTCTCAAAACCAGTAGTAAATCAATCATTTCAAGAGGCGAACCCACTCACGGGGGACCTGATCCCACACCACCCACCGGAACACATGCCACACACCCCTTATAGCAGTGAGCCCTTGAAGTATGATCTATAAGGTACTGGAAACTCCGAATTTTATAGCGGCAGTTGCCACCATGAGGCAGAAAGGATAGTGTGCCATGTAGTCAAGCCTATCTGGTAAGTACATTACTGTACTTACTGAAATGACGGACTACGGTCATCTTTTTTAAGAAGCAAATTCGAATTTGGTATATCAGTTTGGACAGAGTTATCAATAGTAGCGAATGCACTGAGATTAATGCAGAGGCTTTAAATCCATATCTAGAACTTCCTCGTACGAAATCACTAACTATCCCATTCCCAAGCACCTTCATTGGACAGCTAGAACACTGGAGAGTTGCGCTCGGAAGGAAGTCACGCCGCTATTGCGGGAATACATTTTCTCCTAGTATTGCTTGTTTCGAGCTAGAGCTATTCATTTCAGTGACCACAAGCGGTCGTATAACGAAGGAGCTTATAAGGAAATCGGCGTGTGGAGTGACTGATGCTTTTGCACAGAACACAAGTTTCTTACGCCGGCTTTCATTACATTACAACTGCTTGCCTTTGATAGCATCCAATCAAATTTTGTCTTGTATTGTGCTTAGATTGCAAATATTAGGTTGGTGAGAAAGTCCTGGGACACCGAGAACTTTTCTTTCTATTTTTAAAAATTTTATTTCGACGTCATTTTAAATCACAAAATGATCACCTTCTGCATCGGTAACACTTCGCCATTTTTTGGGCAGGTCACGAATACCTTTTTCTCCAGAAGGAAGATGGTTGTGAGTCGAAGAAGTGGGTCACCTCCGATTCAAGTTGAGCTTGATCATTGAATTCCTTATCTCTAAGATTTTGTTTGAGGGCCCCAAATAGGTGATAATCGGAAGGGGCAAGGTTGGATGAATATGGAAGGTGAGGCAGTACTTCCCATCCAAGCTCCTCCAACTTTTCCCGAGACATTCTTGCAACATGAGGGCTGCGTTGTCATGAAAAAAGCAAGCTTTGTTTCGTCGTGGCCGCTTTTGTTGCATTGCCTCGCTCAACTTCTGCAGCTGATTAGAGTAGATCCTTGCGGTTACTGTGGTACCACTTTCAAGAAGTTCATGGTAGAGCATTCCTTGTGAGTCTCACCAACAGCACAGCATCATCTTTTTTGATGGGTGTCTGTCTTCGATCGAGTCGGAGCCGCTTCTCCTTGGGGAGACCACTGAGCTTTCCTGCTATGATTCGCGTAGAAGACTCAGGATTCATCCCCTGTAACGACCCTTCCCAGAAAGTCCTTGATCGCTGGGCAATGGAAGCCATAACGCTCTTCAACTGGATCGATACTGCTTATATAGACCTCGGCAAAATTGATCGTTAGTTCAGCGTTATCTACGATCGTGTGGCTATTGATCTATAACGTCGATGGGCCCCCGGATCCTTTTTTCGGATTTTAACTTTTTTTTGAAATTGGTGTCCCAGGACGTTTTCACCAACCTAATAATTTACAAGCTTTCTCCATGAATTCAGGTGGCGTGTCGATGTCTACTGATTACGAAGCAGCCATCAAGTATCTTGAGGTATTGCTACTTTTCAAGTGGAGCATATATGTATACCCGAAATAGCACAGGTCTCCACAAAATAATCTGCTCACTCACAGAATCTGTTCCCGAAAGTCGGGAAAGAGGAGATTTGCTGGGCGTATATCGAGTCGGAAGGAAACATAGACCGGGCAGCGGAATTAATACTAGATGGACAGGTGCGTTGATTTTGAAATTTCCCTTAGTTTATAGTTCTATGTAGACTGTACACATCAGAACATTAACCTAGAGTTCGTTGTAGACCATCTTACTATATATAATCAGCTAAGTGGGTCTGTTGGTATGTGTGTGCGTGTGTGTTTGTGTGTTTAACCGGAAATTCATATCTCGCATCGTAAGGAAGCTGGGACCCTGAATTTTTAAAGTGATATAGGGGTGGTAAGGGGACATCGGTGGTGAGGAAACGGAAGTGATAGCCACTAATAAGGGCTGATAAGAAGCTTCGAGTGGTGAATGTCGGGAAATCCATATCTTGCGTCGCAGCAGAGATGGAATCCTGAATTCTAGATACCACTTAGGGCGGCGCACACTACTGGCGCGTCACCCATGAAAGCAGCAAAACGAGCTTGATCGGTATCGACTTATGCGGGGAGGACGAAATCGACGGTGGGCCTTTGTTTCCTTTTCCCATTTTGCGGATTCCCTGTTTCTGCAAACCGTTCGAATGATGATACTGATCGATCGATATCGATGAAGCCCAATCAGCATGCTTCCATTTGTAACGCGCGTAGTAGTGTGCGCCAGCCGAACTAGTCAGCATTAAATGTACAGTACGCTGGTGGACTGATAGCGTCAGAGGTATGTGCACTGCTTCTCCTATTACTTTCTCATATTTTCTCAGGGGACATTCTTCACTGTCTCTCTATTAGATAAAGCATGACTATAGCAGCTTCACTTGAAGGGAAGGACCCGAGGACCAAGTGGCCATTCGGAATGTTATACATATGGTCCGACCTACTTTCGGACGCTGATCTCGAATCTGCATTCCAAATTTGCAAAACGATTCTCTGAGCGGAATCATGCAGGTTTAGTTGAAAAAATAGTACTATTATATGGTATGCTTGGAAGCCCGTAACACGTAAGCCAGAAGTTTTCGCGCAAATTTAGTGCGATTTGAGTTTGGGTAGGCCAAGAATTTTTTCGAAATTTGGTCAAATTCTCGAATTGGCTAAAAACGTGTTCCTTGGGGTAATTTGATTCCCTGAACACGAAAATCACACGAGTTGCACGAGAAGGACTGGCTCGCGCGCTGTGGGCTCTCGAACTTACCGTGTGATAGTATTATTCCTTCAGAAAAACTTCCATAACTCCATTCAGAGAAACGCTCCGCAGATTTTGGAAACTGAATCGAGATCAGCATTCAGGAACGCGTCTGATGATATATGTCTCTTTACAAATGGCCACTTCGACCGGGGATCCTTCTCTTGTGAATTCGCTTTGGGATCCAACCACATACTTGCGCGCATCGCGCGGCGTACTAGTCCCGCACCACACGCGGCTACATGGATTTGCTATCCTTCCTAGTGGCACACACTCCCTTCCCCCACAGTCTTTCTCCGGGTGGGTAGTGATGGGTCCCGACGCTGCACCCCATGGTGTTCGCTGCTCGCCGCACACTGGGAATTTGAACGAACATGAACTGCAGTAAATCCCTACATAATAATTGGCATTTTCGAAAAAGGTATTAACTGACAATCAACTTTCGTGCTGCACTGTGGCAGTGCTTCTAATGTATGTCGATCTTTTTCACATCATGCAAACACACTTTCGATCTTAAATTCAGTATAATAGTGTGTCACCTTGCAATAGGCGCTCAGCCTCCTTAGTTCGTGAAATCCTACATTTACGGGGCTTCGAAGTAAAATAAGTAACACGTCCTGAAAAACCCTGAAACAGTCCTGGGAGCTATGTGTTGGTGACATTCTACGCTTTCGTAACCTGATTGGTTTGAAAGCTCTCAGCGTTGTTATCTACTACTTCATCCATAGATTAGTGATGACCATCGTGGATCAAGCTTTTTTTTTGACGATTTCCTTTCACTAGGGATCATTGCTGGTTGGGTCATCAGAGCCAGGAAAAATGCGAGTAGGATGAGTAAAAGTTATCCTAAATCAGATATCCTAATTAAGAGTTGATACTCTAGGTACGCTGGTTGCACTTTCACATACTGTCAATAGCAGAGTTTGTCGCCGGCCACGGTGAATTTGTATCTTGTGAAATGTCCCTCGCTCATCAGCGAGTTTGCTTCCCCAAAATGCAACTATGCAGCACTTATGATATCAATAGGATGCAAATTCTCGAATGAACCTGTAAGTAGCATTGAATGAACCTGGAGGGGTTGCGAGAAAGAGGACATGGTAAGAAAGATCGATTCCAAACCAGCATTCGAGGTTGAAAGCGGTGATCGGTAAGGAAACCCGCATACAAAAGCGCGGCGCTGTGGTATGTATTCGCATCTCCCGCGCATCTCTTCGGACTGCAATTGCATTTCCGAGTTGCTCGCTGTAGAGGATGTCATTTATTCTCGTATATTTCATTCATTCCTGGTGCTGTGAAATAAGTGAAACAGCGAACAGCAGCAATCGAGTGAACCAATGAATTAGAGAATAAGCGAAAGTGTAAGAGAAAGGTGTTTGTGATAAAAAAAGATCACACGAATCCTTGAGTAGTAATGTGCTTTCAGTATATTGCGGTTAAATTACAAAGAGCGCACGACGCATTTCATCGTCATGAAACAAACAAAGTTAGTGAGTGTTCGCTCCGTCAACTGCCTGCAGAAACATTCAATCTCAGTGGGAGGGATGAATCAGCAGGCTACGACTTGCAGGAATATCTAACGGTAATTGTTTTCCGCCGATATATAGAATTCCATCGAAAATGACGCCACTTTAAGCATCCTCCTCCTTCAAATGGTGGCTCAATTTCCTACCATTCAAATCAAGACGGTCTGACTTCTGTGGAATCGTGTGCAAAACCTGGTCAAACAAATCCATGCTACTCAGAGGAACGAAAATTAAATGGTAGTTGCATCACTCGCACATTCACTGCATCTTTTCTGTTAACGTTCCGGCGCGTCTATGCAACATGAATAAATAAATAAAATAAATAAATGCCGATTACTGCTATAAAATGTTTTGTCGACCACTTTCAGGTTCGCAGAGTGGAGCCTCAGTGTTTTATCCACCCTCCCTTCCTGGTCTTGTTTCCGAAGAATCAGATTCATTTCTAGACATTACATCTAAACAGTCACAGGACGGTGAGTAACAACACCTTCAACCAGCTTCCACCGTGTGGAAACAGTGATGCCCATCTAATACGCGATGGAATTGAGTTGAAGCGTCTAAATTTCCAGGAGTGTTTGAAATTAAGAACTCAATATCGGCGTCTGCTTACTCCGCTATCTTGACTGTACCAGCATCCGGATGCAACGATGAAGAAACGGGTTCCACTCACTGCCGTCGGTGAGTACTTAGAAGTGGGTACACCAGTAGCCGATGAGCAGCGCGAACCTTGAAAATTTGCTGTATTCCTGTACCAGTCGCAGTTTCCCAGGCCTTTCGCGTCTGTTCTTTAATAGTGCCGGTGCTCCTGAGCACTTCTTCTAAGGTTGTATTGTAATAGATTTGCAATATGTAATAGATGCATGTTGCTGTTTGTGGATCAACTCAATCAACTAAAAAAAGATATGTGAGCAATAAAGTGGACGAGAAAATGGGTAAAGAAGTGATGAGAGCAAACAATCATGGGACTTTAGCCTAGGAATCTTCATCCTACTTTAGTAAATGACGACGGGGGCGAATGACACTTCACCGTGCGTGCCCGCATCGGCTCATCCTGCATCTTACTCTAGGCTGTTATTAAAGACGCTAATATGTAGTAGTTTGACAGATCGTGGAATAACTGTCTGAATACTCATTCCCATTTTATTACTTCCGTCTCATCGTCTCCTCTGCACTTCTAGCCTTTGATGGGTAGATTTAAAGGGCGAGAGGCTAAGCCACCCAGCCGCAAACAGCCCTGCCCTTGCAGCAACTCGAGTAATGGATTCGTTGTATTGGGTCGGTGCGTAGTCTTGCGACACATGTGACTTTTTTCCAGATTTGATTACCTCAAACTCATAGATATACCAGTCGGATTGGACGGCTGACGCCAGCCAATACTCGTAGGGCCGCTTATGGCGGCCTAAAAAGGCGGTTTCGTCACCCCCGCAGGTGAGCTTCGCCGGTTTTCTAGCGCGGAGCGACTTTCGCATGTGCGCCCCGCGCGCATTGCAGCAAGAATAGGCCCTGGTATGCGTAATATGCTATTTGTAAATATTGTAATCAGACCTCCGACTATCATCGGCTTCGGTTGAAACTAAGAGATACCATACACGTTTAAAATCTCTGCCCACTGAAGACAGATTCCCTACAAAGGAGTAGCAAGATTTGATCCGAATATGACAAGGAATTTGAAATATTTAGTAGTACAAAAGTAGGGAGATGGAGCGGGACAGTCAAGAAATCCGAGAAATGTAACCCCCTTCCCAACGTTGATCCTTGTGTGTACAATCGAAGAGAGGGCGAGCCACGCTAAAAGGAGCGGCAGTAGTTGGGAGCGCCTCTTCGTGAGGTCGTAGGCCTTCCTTTTAGCGAGAATTTTATATATGTGATCTTCGAGGATCATAACCGTGAGTATGTCACCAAATTCACGGTAGCAAAACTATCCATCGTGATTGCTGTGTTGCTTAAAACAATAACTTCGAATATTTGTATGCGGAACAGAATGATGTGATTCCGAGATTCGTGATTTGCTTATATCTTCGATCCCAACTTTCTCTTCGGTACCTTTCTTTAGAGTTGAATATGGGGAAAAGAAGCATAGTAGTTGATTATTAGCAACACACATCGATTTCAACGCAAGCCCCGCCTATAGTGAGCGGAGTTATACTTAGTTCTTGTGTGTAACGTACATTTTTAGGCCCCTACCCAATCCTAACTTGCGCCGGCTCCCCGGTCCCATTCCTGATCTGCTTCTTGTGTGCTCCGTACACTTTTGTTCGGCCTTAGCGAATCCTCATTTGCTCGACCTCTCCAGGTCCTTTTCTAACTTGCCCGATTATTGGCACCCAAGCGAGGACTTAGGTTTATGCGAGCATCGATTTCCGCGCAAGCCCCGCCCGTGGTGGGCGGAGTTAGCTTAGTTCTTATGTGCTTCGTACATTTTAGCTGGCCCCTCCCGAATCCTTACCTGACCAATTCTTAATTCACCCGATTTTTTGATCATTTCGGCGTAAGCCCCGCCCGTGGTGGGCGGAGCTAGCTTAGTTCTTATGTGCTTCGTACATTTTAGCTGGCCCCTCCCGAATCCTTACCTGACCAATTCTTAATTCACCCGATTTTTTTATCATTTCGGCGTAAGCCCCGCCCACGGTGGGTGGAGTTGGGCCTAGTTCCTATGAACTTCGTGCACTTTGGTCAACTCCTACCCACTCCTAACTTGCCCGACCTCTCCACGTTGTAGTTGAGTTAAGAGTGGCTTATGTGACAAACAGACAAACATACACACACAGACAAACAAACACACCTAACTTTTGGTTTATATCTAGGTAATGGATATAGTCAAATCATTGTTGCCTTCTTTCACTTATCCACAATTACTGCGTAGCTGCTCGATGTCAATTTGTTGGAAGTTTACAAACTATGATTCGAGAAACTCATGGATATAAGATTCGAGTGTAGCTAGGTAATCAAACTTTTCACTTTCATGTAAAGCTCAGGGCCATGATTAAATGAATCGTGCACGGGGTAGGTCTCCCTGTTACCCATATATCTGTGTTCCATGTTGCTTAATAAGGGCCACCTGCGACGTTTTACGCGTAAAAAGTGGAAATACGACCAAAATGCAGCATTTCAAAGTGGTGGACGGTTAGTCGGAGCCTGTGGGTGAATGCTCGCTCCTTCATCCGCCGCGGTCGGAGACGCACAGTTGGAACGGAGGTTACGTAAATAGTCCCCATCTCCGTTTCCATTCGAACGACGGGACTGGGCACTCATTCGAAGGCCCCGCCCACCTGGCCGCCACTTTGAGGAGCTGTATCTTAACTGGATTCCCACCTTTCGTGTGAAACTTCGCATACTTCTCTTATTAAGCAAATACAACATAAGCATAAGGGAAACAGAGAATCTCATTTTGCCGTGCACTGTTCCTTCTACCAGTACTCGGAAGAAATGTAATGGATGACGTAGGCCTGAGCGGAATTTCAAAGCTCAACCTTTCTTCTTTCCCATATTATCTATGCGACATGCTGGTACAGGTGGCCATGTTGGAAGACAAATAAGCTGCCTTTTGAAAAAAGGTGAAAGCTGTTGTGAGCTACTAGCTGCTACATTACTGGTTGCTGCATTTTTGCGAAAATCTGGAGAGCAATTAGGACTAACATGAAATGCAGATGTTGCCACCCGTGCAGACGACTTTTCCCTATTTTGCCAGTGTTCTCCCCTCTCATGGATATCATAGAGTGCTTCAGTGTTCAATAATAATGTCTCGTAGGACTTTTTCCAATGGACAAGGACAGCACGAGTTAGATTCTGAGTCACTCCTACTGCTGCCTTGCCTGACACACTGAGTTGGTGAAGCACCCCAGTCTGCTCACGATTTCTGGGAGCATGCCAATTTGGTAATCTAGATAGAGTAAGTGTTGCTTTCACTCATCGCACCTAGATTTTCAAATTCACTCTGAAACCTATAAGGATATCATGCTATCCAGAGGGCAACCAACCACCACCTTGAAGGGGGTGGACAAAAGGATTCGTATCGCCAGACCCAAAACGATTGCAACAGCGGGACATTGTGCAGTAATAGGTAGCATTCTCAGTAACTGCAGCAGGAATATCAGCAGATTTCTCTTCAACCTGGGATCTGAAGACACTTGCAAAGAACTACGTGTGTAAATGTGGGGTTTTCAATTCAAGCCGACTCCCTCCCAACTGATCGAGACCACTGCATTCTACGGAAATCGAAGTATGCTCTGAGCCACTTTGGTAATTAATATTTGACAAAGACCAAAGGCCGCGAACCTGAAGGATTTTGAAAAAGTCGCACCACTTATGCACCAACCTACTGGTTCGAAGGGATGCGCGATAGATCGGTAGGCCCCAGTCTCGCTCCACATCATCTTTTCTGAAATCTAATGCTTGTTAACAGAGAACACGTCCTCCCAGTTGCCATCTCCTATCCTTACCAGGGGAAGGTTTTTTTTTGAGTTTTTTAATAAAACTTTGACCTGGGTGGATCGCCAGTGTCTCGAACAGTGATTCATTCATTCATTCATTTACATGAGGTAACTCATGCGAGGGGCCACAACAATGCCCAAGAGATGATAAACATAAAACTGTAAATCACTGGCCACAGCGGCAAACATAACGACAAATATCAAACATGAGTAGACAAAGCAAGCGAGAAAAGGTTGAAACCAGAAGAGGTAATAAGACACAAAAGCATAGAATAGAAGGAAGCAATCAAAGTGAGGGGCCATTATTGGTCAAGATATTCGTCAATGACCTTTTTAAAGGAGTAAAGACTGACAGGAATCGCCTTCTTTTTGCTTAAGGTGTGATAAAGTGAGCAAGCGCGTAAGGAAAAAAAGTGAAATCGACTATTGTGTTTGGCTGGGGGCACGTACAATTTGATTTTGTTTGTAGTACATCAACAAGTCAAACTTTTTCCTCCTCCACTGAAGAGATCGAAGACCAAGTTTACGGTTTCTCTCAAGGCTCGAAGGAATGTTCTCATAGCGCAGCCCCTCTGCTCTGATCATGAGTTTTCTGGTGAAGCCGTTCTGGACCTTTTCAATCAGTTCAATGGATTTCTTTTTGTAGGGACTAAAGACTACTGTTCCATATTCAAGCAGGGGCCGCACGTACGTTTTGAATGCAAGCAAAAGAATGGAACTGTCATGTGTAGACAAGGCTTTGAATAGAATGTGTACGGCATTAAGACCTCTGTTAGCAATGAATTCGCAGTGTTTATCGAAGCTGAGGTCTCTGGTGACCAGGAAGCCAAGGTCCTTCACTTGTGTGACAGGAACTACCGGGGATCCAGCAATATTGTAGTGATAGCCAGGGTTAGAAGACCCTATGTGCAGTACTTTGGTTTTTTCTCTGGACAGCGGAAGTCCCCATTCAGTGGCCCAGCTGGATGTAAGATCAAGTGCTTTCTGAATCAAT
Source organism: Trichostrongylus colubriformis (assembly GCA_963978905.1). Classification (NCBI taxonomy): domain Eukaryota; kingdom Metazoa; phylum Nematoda; class Chromadorea; order Rhabditida; family Trichostrongylidae; genus Trichostrongylus; species Trichostrongylus colubriformis. The sequence continues at coordinate 812,088 of OZ022261.1, forward strand.
TCGTTATCACAGCTGGAAGAGATACGCTGATAAATTTTGATATCATCAGCAAAAGCGCAGCAATGAACGCCAGTAGAGATAACAGCACTTGGTAAGTCATAAGTATATATATTAAACAATAAGGGGGATAGAACCCCACCCTGAGGAACCCCACTAGTTACATTCCGAGGAGTAGAGAGGGTGGAGCCGATACGCACAACAAATTGTCGATTACTCAGAAAAGCTTGGATCCATGCAATGATTCTAGGGTGAATACCAACAGTGCACAGTTTGGAGAGGAGTTTACTATGTGGCACTTTGTCAAAGGCTTTAGAAAAGTCAAGGTATACGACATCAGTAGGGGAGCCGTTATCCAAGTCAAAGGTCCAATCATTAAGGGTCTCCAACATCGCTGTGATAGTAGACTTCCCTTTTTGGAAGCCATGTTGATTGGGCGGAATGATTGCATGCTCCTCCAGGTGTGACTCAATCCTTTTCTTCAAGATCTTTTCGAAAAGCCTAGCAAAAATAGAGGTAATGCTAACTGGTCGGTAGTTGTCAGGGGACGTCGCCGGCTGTTTCTTTAAGATGGGTGTGACGAAGGATAGCCTCCACTTAAGCGGCACTTCGGCACACATAAAGCTTAGATTGAATATGTGTTCTAGTGGACGCGATATAATGTGTGCTATCCTCTTCAAGAAAAAGAGAGGAACATGATCCGGGGTATCGGAGGTCGATGAGGGCCAGGCAGTGATAAGCTTGTAGATGTCTTCCATGTAGAACCAGACAGAATCGGTCATGACGGGAAAGGAAGATGTGTGGGTACCCTTGTCTAGAATAGAAGAACTGAAAGCTTTAACAAATGTGTCGGCAAGGAGTTCGGCTTTTTGATCATCAGTTCTAGCAATGACATTGTCATTAGATTTTAATACACAGATTTTGGGTCTATCATGGAGTCTTGAATTAATAAGTCGATAAAAAGCTCGTTTATCAGTGGAATGAATGACTTTCCTTTCAATACAGCGGTTATACTTCCTCAGTTTCTTATCAAAGATGGCAGAAATCTTGTGATATGATTGCCAGTCAATTGGCGAAGAACTAGAAGTTGCACGTTGCCAAGCAGTGAGTCTCTTATTATAAATAGAGCGGAGATGAGGAGGGAGATGAAAACTTTGCAATGGTACCCTGCACACTGGGACAAACAAATCAATGGTGTGGTGCAAAATGGTAATAAAGAGCTCGTACTTCTCATTAAGAGAGAGGACGTTGTTAAAGGATCCAATCCAGTCTATGTCCGAAAGGTACGCGCATATAGTGTCATAGTTTGCATCTTTATACATCCTTCTTAACACAAAGCGTTGTTTGCTAAGAGTGAGGTCAAGGTAGAAGGAAATGGCAGAGTGGTCACTGACGCCGATGGGAGGGCCAACATCTAAGTCCTGTATCAGGCCCTTTTCGTTGGATAGGACAAGGTCAAGTATGTTGGTACCGAGTGTATAACTATTGACGTGTTGTGATAGGCCATGTGTTGTGCACAAGTTCAAGAAGGACTCTGACGTAGAAACAGTAGCTACAGGCTCCGAATTCAACGACCATTTTATATCCGGCATATTGAAATCGCCACATATAATGCAAGCCCGGTTACAAGAAATCAAATCACTAATTGCATTAAACAACTGGAGAGTGAGGGAAGAGGGACAAGAAGGTGCTCTGTAAGCTACGATGACACGAGCAGATCTGTTGGCGGCAGTGAAGTCACAACAAAGGAGTTCGTAGGCCATAGGAACAGATTCACTGAAAACCAGATGGGAGCATAGAGATTTCTGTACAAGGAGGGCAACCCCTCCTCCTTTTCTTGATGAACGATCACAGCGGAACATTTCATATTGCGAAGACCAACCACCCAGAACCATAGGCAAGTTTATATGAGGACTAAGCCATGTCTCAGCAATCGCAACCATGTCATAGTGAGCTCTTAGTAGTGCAAAAAGAAGAGCGAACCTGTTCTTGAAAACAGATCTGATATTTGTAAAAAGAAAAGATAATCTGTATTCTATCAACCCAACAACCCGAGGACGGCCTCTCAGTTTGAAGCAACAGGTGATGGGGTAACAACAGGAGTAGTCTGGGTTAAAGCTAGAGATTGCATAACGGCGGTAGGAGTTGAACTGCTATGAACACCAACAGGTGTTGGACTAACAACAGGAGTAGCCTGGGTTAAAGCTAGAGATTGCATAACGGCGGTAGGAGTTGAATTGCTAAGAACATTACGACGAGTCATCCGCTCGGCCCGAAGCTTTTCCCTTTCCACCTTGGAAAGGGAAGGGCGTATGAAAACGCCAGAAACCTTGTAATGCCTCAAGCGGGGGGCCCTACGTAACATCAGTTTAGCATAGAACGAAGAAGGGAGTACAACTTTAAGAAGTCGTGGACGAGCGTTGCTTGAACGACCCATCCTGTATACTGAGATAGTAGAGCAGTCAATCGATAAGTAGTCCATTATGTCTCTAATAGCTTGATAATCACACATAACACGAGCAGAAGAAACGGGGTCTTTACTCTCAACAATACCAGAAATAACCAGTGAGCGACTACGCTCAAAATCTTCATATGAAGTAGTAACAGGCATAACAGTGAAACTTGGATTGGGAGGATTCGAGGAATCGAGAGATTGAGGAGGGGGAGTACCAGAAATTGGATCCACGATACGTTTCTTGAGCTCAGCATTTTCTAGTCTGAGCTTTTTCACCTCTTCAGATAGCTCTTTACATAAATTATATATAGAACGCATCTGCTTGCGATCCTCCAATAGCCATGCCAGAACAGTTTTCAACTGCGTAGAAGTCAGTTTTCAACTGATTACAAATTTAAGAACCAAAATTGCAAAATGCCGCTCCGAAGCGAGTTAGGAGGGATCGGATTTTGCTTGCGACGACTCATTGACTAAGACTTCGAAGGGTGTGATCCACAAAAATGTATAAACGGGAGAGCAAACCGACCGTTCACAAAGCAGGAGCGCTACTATTGAGCCACGGCGATAGTCGCTGCACACACTGTTGACCTCGTTGATGCATTACTTCAAGCAAGTTGCCCGCCTATGAGTCATCGCAAGCAAACTGTGACCCCCCTAACTCACGCCGAAGCGACATTTTGTAATTTCGATTTTCATAATTGTAATCAGCATTCGAACCCTATCGATTAACCTAGTGCGCACTTCAAAGATTAAGGGAAGGTAACACCCTTATTTGCTCAGTGGTGCGATTGAGATCACGTGGTGTCCCCTAAGCGAAAGTGAAGTGTATGAGGCAGACAATGCCCACAGTGGACGGGTACTGCCGAGAAGTGATGGGTGGTCGAGCAAGTGAAATCTTTTTCAAAAATTCATTTTGTTCCAAAAGATTGAGACTTATGGTCAAAATGGCTCCAAGTGATCAAAATTTCAGGAAAGAGTGTAGTAGACTCAAACACAATGAGCAGGCGCCTGTTACGAGAGATTATCATTCAGCTCTTTGCTCAAACCGCTAATAGCTCAACGGCACGGAGCATGTGAAATTTGCATATTTGCTAATGCATCCACGCTGCGTGCCCTTGGACAGCTCCACAAGGTCTCAAAGTTCTCGACGCAAAGCATCGCCTGACACCGGTAAGGCAGCTCACCTTTTGGAGAAAACGATATTTCTGTTATTGAACTTGTCCATGTGCTTGGGCAAATCTGACTTCCGCCCAGCTCTTCTCCTTTTCTGCTCGATTCTATGTGGCAGTGAAAACATTTCGTGTCTCTCCTTCACTTTCAAAGTGGCCACTACATATTTTGTCTACGTTCTGAGATCATGCTGCGTCGCATGAAGTGCATCCCCATAGGAATTTGCCGAATACTCATAGACTCAACCCGAAATCTGGTGTCTCCAAGCTCTCTCTTCTTGAAACCTCGGCATGATGTTTACATTATCCGTATACTGCTCTGCCGAACGAGGTTTTAAGGTGGATCGATTCTATTGATGGTCTGACGTTACGGCCCTTTCGTCAACTTTCCAGGCCTAAAAAGTGGTTCGAAGTTAGTTGACCCTTGACCTACCCGATCGAGCGCCGAAAGTCCCTAGTCTTTCGGACTTACTCATTCAATCCATGGAGACGTCGAATAGGCGAAAGAAAGAAATTGAAGTTACCCCGTGGTCCGCCGAGAGGGGTAGGACGTCGTTACCGACTCTTGTTAGTATAATGTATGTTTGGGAATTACTACACAGCTGTGATGACAAATGATAGTGCTGTCAGTAGCGACATCATTCTAACCCCCAAAACGGTACAAACGGCAGGAATTCACTTGTGATGGAGGACACTCATTTCTATTGTTCATTATTGGATGCCTTACGGATACCCAAAATGCTTCTAATGTCTTTCTAGATGAAATCTTGCTCTCATTAGACAGAATTTTGCACTTCACGTCAAAGTCATTCCCGCTGTGCTGTTCACGCTGTGCCTTCCAAGTGAAATTGTTATTGTTCCCCTCCTCTTACGCCAAGTGTTCATTAATACGTGTTATCAAAACGAGGCTGGTCTCCCCAATATATTTGCCACTGCACGCCCTACACTAAATTTTATAGACCACAACAGATTTTGTACACTCTCCTGTCTTAACGTAGGGGACAAATTACGCAAGTCTCTGAAACACATTCACAATCGTGGAGTCTGTTGCGTGCTAGTTGACGTTTAATATTGTTGTTGGAATGTTGACAAGAACGACATCGTTTTGAAGCTGAGCACGAACTAGGCATCGACGTATTGCCGAGGAAAACGTGTCAGAATAAAGGGCAGACACAACGGTGCTCGGCCTTCAAAGGGCGTTCCTCGCCTTATATGATCAAGGAAACGGTACACGGCCTTCGAAGGGCGTTCCTCGCCTTCTATGATGAAGGAATGTTCTAACGTGGTACGATGGTTGAGTATAGCCGTTTCGAGCAGCTATACGGGAAGCCTACGCGACGATTCTCGTCTTTCGTCATTATCCGTGCACACTGCTATGGCAGTCCTAAACATGTTTTTTTTACAACAGCTCTCTTTACAGCACTGGGGTGGGCCGATTTCGCGGGGATTAAGAATTCTTAGGGCTTCCTTTTAGGTACCACTTAACGCTGATCATGTCGTCGGACGATTTCACCTGGGTGTTAAGGTTGGAAGCCAACCATTCGTTGGTGTTTCTCTAGTGAGTTTGATGTACTGAGATTGCTCGTTAAGAATACGGAAGCATACATCCATCTCAGACTGCGTTGATGTTATGATGAAACAGTCATCGATATATCTGCAGTACATCAGTGACATACTAACCAGCACCGGTTCTTCAGTTCTACTCATAAAGCATATCGCAAGAACTGGTGCAAGCCGCTAACCCATAGCCGAACCTGTTATTTGCGAGTAGTAAAAACCTGACCATTCAAATATGTTGCGACTAAGGCACTCCTTGACCAGAGTCATGATGGTGATTTCTCTCGAGACCAAAGGTAGTAATGTTACTATCATGCCTATCGAGCATATCGGACAATGCTTGAAGGGCTATGTCGCTGGACATTAGTGTACAAAGAGGTGCCATCGAATGACTCTACAGCGCAGCTAGGGTCATTCGAGCGCTGTGTATGTAGTCAAAGAATAATCCCGTATTGGTCAAGTGCGCAGGAACCATGGTCAGCAGTTGGCTCACGATTATTGTGAGATACCATGATATTCGGTCGGTTGGTTCATCTTCGCAGCTAATGATTGGTCGTATTTTGATGTGTCCGCTGACAACGAAGTCACATTTTCAGGGGGATGCTTATGGGTTCTAGTCAAATTGTAGAACGCAGAACATCTGGGACAATTTACCTTAAGCCTAGTAACCAGCTTTCTGTCAATCCCCGTAGATCTTCCTAGTGTCATCCAAGCTCGGTTTCAGCACTGAGAGCGTAATTCCTCTGCACTAGAGCGGCGTTACGTTGAGGGATCTCGCAGATGGGGTTCAGCGATACTTCGGTCAAGACCTTGTGGCATCACTACGAACTCCCACCTTTATCACTCACGGACACACGAATTGTACCATTCGATCATAGCTCACGCACCTGTTTGAACCCCATCTGTTTCTCGAACGTCAGATTGGTATTACGTCGTGGTCGGTGTTGATTGAGGATGGTTAAAACACTCCACGACAAGATTCGTAATTTGACTCAATTTCTGAAACAGGAGGAGGCTCTCGATAGAAATGCACGGAAATGGTATTGGTGGTAGTGTGCTCCGAAAGGTGCTTGAGTTGTTCTGCTTGTTCAATTGGCTCCCATACTTAGCTCTGTACTGCGTGTTCAATTGGCTCCCATACTTAGCTCTTAACTGGTCTCGCAGTCCTCGCAAGCCTTCCACAGTTTTTCGGTGCGTGAATAAGTTGACGCACTTGCAGTCGAAAACGGTACGTGAATGAGTTGACGCACTGTGCAAAAACGAATGGGTGAGTCCGAAATGCTAGGGGCTTTTGGCACTCGATCGGGTAAATCGAGGGTCAACGAACTTCGAACCACTTTTCAGGCCTCTGAAGACGACGAAAGGGTCGAAACGTCAGGCTTTAATAAAAATTGATCCACCTTGAAACCTCGTTCGGCAAAGCAGTACACGGATAATGTAAACATCGTCTGCGACACACTCATCAACTACACACACCAGAGCTCGTACTTGCTCAGTGCTTTAGCGACTAGTAGATGCTTTCAAGCAGCTCTTGACTGTGCCAGTATTCTCTAGAGGAGTGTGCGTCAGGACTGTCCAAGTACCGCGCCACGCGGATTTCGTCTCCGCGCGCGCAAACGTCTTGCTTGTCCCGATGTGTATTTGTCGCGCGCCAAAGCGCCCAGCTGTCGTCTTCTTAGGTGATCGGGTGTGTGTCGATTGGTCGAATTTGCGCTTCGCGGCGCCATCCTACGGCTTGCCGCAGTCATTTGGAATTCCGCTCAAGACGCAATGGGCTGGTACCGTGAAGGATCTCCAAAGATTGCAGGTTGGAAGCTTTGGAAGTTCGCCTATGTCGTTGTTGCTGCTGTTTCAACAGATATAGCTGCAAACGACTCGCACTCGCCGCACCGCTCGCCGCGGGCGGCTGCGCGAAAGTTCGACCATTCGCCACACATCCCAAATGGCATAACCTAATCAGGACAGTCCTGACGCACATCCCCTGCAGGCACGCTTGATCGACCTGAACCATCTAGTGACGTCATCTCGAACTTCTGTGATTCTGTGATTTTACATGAAACATCAGTGCTGTTGTGTGTTCTCACTTTTTTCCAAATACTGTGTATGCTGCATTGATGTTTTCGTGCACACTGAAGTTGATGCTATTGACGGACGTGAGGCACAATCGAGGTTCATCCTCTAAAACTGTGTCCATCCTCGTTTTTCCTTTTTCGTTTTTCTCGACAAATGATGTTGACGAATAGGCTTCTCTGGCTTTTTGACTCCACTCACGAGGTATTTTCAGGTTCATTACTGCTAAATGATCACCTGTATCAGCTGTCGCCCCGTTGCTCATCGAGAGTCTCGAGCGGGCGCCAGCAAGGTCTCCATTCGTCCCTGTCGCAAGCCACAGTAGTTCAGTGAACCTTTGCGGCTCCAGGGACATGCAGCATCTCGTTTCCTTCGCACGAAGCTTTCGTGAAGAGGTCTAACCATCGGGCCGGCGATCGTCCAGGTGTTCGTTAGACGTCCCGAGGGATCCAGTCGGTAACCGCTCTGGTCCAACGGTCATCGCAATATCGCATGACGTGTCCGGCCCATTTGATCTTCGATTCCTCGGCATACTGCGGCGTCCCTGATCTTCGACCGGCGACGGAGTTCGGAACTCCGGATTCCCCTCTGCACTTGCGTGTATCGAGATACTCCGAGCATCGTCCCTTCGATGGCGCGTTGGATGACGCCGACCGCATGCTCCTCCTGCTTACGTAGAGTCCAAGTCTCTGAGGCGCACGTTAGGGCAGGAAGGACAGTGGAAACGAAAAGGGCGCGGAGCCGGATGTCCTTCATCTTCTTCACTACTTCCTCGATGGTCTTGAAGGCTCCCAAAGCCGCTCTTTTCCCACTGCTCAGCTCTAGTACTGAATCGTTCATCATGTTGACTTCCTAGGTACACATAGCTGAAACATTCATGATGTTCGTTCTGAGCGTGTGGGGCATCAGGTACCAAGCCGCTCCTCATGAACATTGTCTTCGTCAGCTTTAGTGCAGATCGGCTTTTCCACACTCGCAGTCGAAATCGGCTAGCATCCGCTCCGCTTGCTGGATTGTCGGTGTTGTGTCATGTGTGTCAAGCACAATGTTGTCAGCGAAGCGGAGGTGATGTAGATGCCGGCCATCAACCTTCACTCCCATGCCTTGATATTCCAAATGACGCGTAACGTTCTCGAGAGCGACGCTGAAAAGTTTAGGCGAGATGGGCCTTGTCTAACCCCTCTCTTCACGTCGTTGATGACTGACTTCCCTGTAGAATAGCGAGATCCTGGTCGACAAGCTGCTGTAGAGCTCACGGAGTACTCCTATGTACCGGGTACTCCGGTTTTCCAGAGCTTAGATAACCGCTTCTGTCTCAGCTGAGTCGAAGACTTTCTCCAATTCGATGAATGTGAGACAAAACGGCATCTTGTACTCTCGCGATACTTTTGAGTCTAGTGACTGCGTGGATGTGATCGGTTGTACTGAACTCTCTCCGAAACCATGTTTGCTCGCAAGACTATCCTTCATCTAAAGTTCTACCAATTCTATTCATGATGACCGAGTGAAAAGCTTGTATACAGACAGCAGGCGGATTGAACGATAATTGCCAATGTCGTGTGGATCTCCCTTCTAATACAGCAACACAGTCCTGCTGGTTTTCTACGAGATGGGTACCTTGCATTCCGACAGTCGGGCCAGTGTTTTGACGATAACTGACGGGAGACACTTCAGATAATCCGGTCTGATCCTGTCGGAGCCGGTGCTGCACCATTCTTCACCGACGAAATGGCGTGTCGGATTCGCAAGGGAGAACGGATGGGACGACATGTCCATCCTGCTTCAGATTGCTCCTAGGCAGTCTGACATGGCTATCGAAGAGATCCGAGTAGAAGTCGTAGATGACCTTCTCCATTGTTGTCCGGAAAGCGGTAACTGTACCGTCCAGACGCCGACCGGTTATTTGCGTCTTATAACTGGCGAAACTTCGGCGGGAGCGCGGATGCTCCTCTCAGCCTCTGCTGCTCCAGCCAGCACTACTGCTCTTCTTTCCTTGAGACCTTCTTTTATAACCTCTGCATTGCTTCGCAAGTTCGGACGTCAACTCGTAATCGCCTGCGGCTCGTGCGGCTTCCGTTGCCGCATCAGCACAAGAGTTCCCGAAGAGAGACGCCTCTTGGTGATTTTCAAACTCTCTGTCTCCTGGCATGTTTTCGATAACAGAATCCTCTCATACACCTGCGAGAGAAAGGGAGTATTCCCAGTTGACGTCTTGAGTCTTTGCTCCTTAAATTTCGCGGCTCTCTCTCCACGTATCGCAAAGAGGAATTTTGCGCGGATGAGTCGATGGTCTGATCCCGTATAGAAGTTCAGAACAACGGAGACGTCGGTCAGGCAAAACCTTCGATTGAATATGACGTGATCAATTTCATCATGCAGTTGTCCACCGGGTGACTCCCAAGTCCATCGTAGATGAGAGGGCATCTGAACTAAACTCAGACAGCCTTTCACCCTGCTCATTCCATTTCTTTCCGTGAGTTTTGATGTGAAGTTCATTATCCGTTTTTCTAGGACCGATCTTAGCGTTGAAATCGCCGACGATAACCTTGAAGAAGGTATGGTCTTCCTTATAGAACTTCTCCAATGCTACATAAAATGCTTCGAGCTCGTCCTTGAAGTAATGCCGGCACTGCAGAAACTATCTCAAGACAAGCTGAGAGATGGTGCTTCGAGTGATATGCACCTCTCTATCGACATTGCTTGAGCTGCTCCCACTGCGAAAATGTGGAGGTGAGGGGCATCGCTGCAGACGAAGCCAAGATTTGACGCCTCCTGCGCTCTGCTTAGAGCAAATGTTGACCACTTGCTAGTTTCCATCGTGGTTAACGATACTGTTTCATGCCTTCTTGTGATCCATAGCTAGCTGGGTCTTGTTACTTGTGGTTATTATAAAGTTACCTCCCACTGCTTACCTCCCGGTACTACTGTAACGACGACCGTGCGTGATAAACAACTTCAAAGCTTAGGTAACTGCACCTTCCACCACTTTTTGTCGAACAGCAGCTGATTTGTGCCGTGATATGAGTGTGCGCGACAGCATTTTGCAAACATTATGCTGGAAAATAGCAAAGGATTAGCATGAAATTACGCTTCATTCAACGTATTCTTTCAATCTGACGTGTTTTATACCACTTTTTAGGGCTCCGAGCACTACAGAAAAAGTAGAATTAGATTGTCCCACTGACCTCAGATCTTGCGTCCGTGGGTTTGTTGCATAGCAGCTACTGAATTTGTGGCCAAAGAACACTGAGAAGCTGCCCAGCCACTGGAGGCAACTGACAGAAGATGACGCTATTATATATGTATCATAAACTATATATAAACCAGGAGTTTGGTGTTTCTGTTGGCTTATTCGTTTGTTTGTCCGTCCTTTCGATACTCGGTATTACCGCAGAAACAAGTGGAGGAGGTAAGCTCAAGTTTGGGTTGAGACATAGTCCAAGATGTGCAGAGCGCACATGCAGGCTTGGCTCAGAGTAAGCGCGGCGTGCGCTGCAAAGTTCTCGGCTTAGTGCGAGAATCCTATAATTCGTCTCAAAATTGCGCAGGGAGTTTGATGTGTCTATTTGCTTATTCGTTTGTTTGCCTGTCCGTCCAATTTCGATATTACCACAGAAACAAGTGGGGGAGGTCAGGTCAAGTTGGGATTGGGTGGGGCGTGGTCCAAGATGTATAGAGCGTACATGCCATGTGGGACTTGGCTCACAGTAAGCGGGACGTGCGCTGCAAATTCCTTGGCTCAATGCGAAAACTCTACAACTCTTATCAAAATTGCTCAGACTTTGGGAGAAGATAGGCTAAAATGAGTTCAGGGTATTTGTAGCAGTCAGGAGAGACCCCATAGTAGCGGAGAGAATGAGAAAAACGTGGAGTTCAGCGAGGTCTGAGCTGGAGATCTAAGCTGTGCTCAGCATATTTGAGATGAGAGGATACCCGCCCACATTAGGTGGAGCGTGCAATGGACGAAATCTTGTTCGTTCATGAAGAATTATAATTATTCTCCGAAGTGCTCCGAAGACGGTGTAAAAGCTGAAGTAATGTGCAACAGCTAGCGACAAAAATATAATGAATGATCGCGCAGAAGGCTGGAATCAGTTGATAGACCATACTATTGATAATGCTCGCTTAGGAGATGAAATCATACAGTAATGCACCACCAATCGATATTGACTGAAAATCTCGGTTTTCCCAGGAGGCAGGAAAGGGCCTATGAACTACACCACTGAGCGAGTGCCGTCATAGAAGTTGTTCTACGGCCTCAAGCTTTACTACCCTCCCCCTTACTACATAAGCGAGAGCTGATCAGCGAGCCACACCAATGGGAATGCGCAACTGCATAAATGAAATTTTTATGAGGTCATTATGGCCGACATCTATTGGAGTCATCGATCCCAGTGTGAAGTGCCGAAAAGGCGCATGATACACCCTCGGGTAATTACAGCCGAAGAAGGTGAATTTCTGCAACATCGGATGCATGATCGTAATCGTCGGTTTCCGTACGGATGGCAGGACGATGTAATAGACTTCACCAGACTGAAAGCTGCTGAAAATCACAGCACATAGCATGTGGATCGTTACCTATTGCTGTGAGGGGTATTAGTAGTGAGGGTTGTGAAAGGCACTTCAACGCCACAAATGCAAGATCTATTGATTCATACAGAGGTTATTGTCGTCGAACACATTTAGAGCGACTTCTTCCCACGTCATCTAACCCTCAACCCGCCTCTCACCATTGTCCTGAAAGGTGTTTATCGCAAAGCTCACCTGGTATATCAGGAGCTTCGAAGTGATGATATGTGAAAGAAGTAGCATTTGTTACGAAAATGGTGCATCAACCTACCTTAACGTCACCATTTCACAGTCAAACCGAGAAGCGCAGCGAATCAAGCAACATATGATATCTTACAACCCTGTCGGTGCTTATCAATTATTATCAGTTTCGATCATTCACCATTAGTATTGAGGTCTCACCCCACGTAGCCCACATAGCTCTGTCAGCGCTGCAGATTCAACGCGAATAGAGCAGCAGACTCTATAGCCTTTGCTTTTCGACGCTCATTATCACCCACTATATGCTGCTATCAGTTTGGACCACCCACCACTAATGTTCCTGTCCCACCCTTCATAGCTCCTGTGAGTGTCAACGCGAAGAGCGCAACGATTGCTACTATTTCATGCCCCTTATCAGTCTCTAACAGGTCTTGCTACTTTTGCCGGCAACTAATGTCCCGTTCTCACTTCGCAGAACACATACGGACGTCACTACTCTGGGATCAATACGAATGCACAAAGATTTGGCCACAGCTGCCTTGCAGCTTCTCATCACCCTTCAAGAAACCGCGAGGGGGGGGGGGGGGGGTTGGGAGAAAGAGGAAGAAAGATGGGAAGAAAAGATCGTTTTGAGGCGAACATTCGAGGCTAGAAGTAATAATCGGTAGAGAAACTTGGATTCAAAAGTGCGATAAATAAGTGAAGCAACGAACAGCAGCAAAGTGAAACAGTGAGTGGAAGGGAGTTTTGGAGAAAAAGGATCCATTGAGTTCCATTCAGTTCACACTCAACGTCTCAGCAGCGTGTCGTGTGTGCAACAAGCGTTACGGTAAATTTTACCGTAGGGCAAAATTGCCTCCTTTCGGCTTCTTTGATCACTTGTTATCATTCTAGCTCACAAACCATTGTGCCCGTATTACCCCTGCATTGTTAGTGAGATTCAGGAGGAGCCCATAAATGTTGCAACAAGCCTAGACTTAGCGGATTATACGTGGTAGGATGAGAGGGATCGACTAGCGCGTTTTCCGATACACTATTGAAAAACGATCACATCACTATGGAAAGCTTCTGGTACGGGTTGTACAACAGTATGTGTCGTTTTGATACTGCGTGGCATTACGATCAGTGAAGGTCCGGATGATAGGTGGATGACGTACTCGCAGTGGCAACTAACAAACTCGACTGAGAAAGTCGCCGCACATGATTCGCAAAGTTGAAGATTTGTACCGCTAAATTTTTTTCCAGAAAGGGTGTGTTCGATCTTACCATAAAATTCACAGTATCCCATATCGGGCCTCCTACTTTGCTGGAAGAGATTTTGTCGAGACTATTATTCAAGGTGATTTTTGCATTTTCTTGTTCGTTTTCCTTTCCTAACTTTATTTTTACATTTCAGAGTGGTTGTAGACAATTCATCCGTAGGCGTGTGGCACCAGTCCCTCGCGCAGAATATGAAGAGCAGGCCTGCGAATATTGGTATCAAGCGGTGATCATTCCTGTCTTGGATGAAAGGCAGTAAGTTAAGACTTTTGTGTTCCGTTTCTTCGGACATATTTTCAAGGTTCGTCTGCAACTCAGGGACGAAATGATGGTACAGTTCATTCAAAAGATTTGCTACTTTCTTGGTGGGGGTTTCCACGAACAAATTCTTGCCGAAGTTCCTGGATTGAGAATGGTCTTCGCGGAGGTCAGGTCAGCTTACATTCTAGTATTTGCGGTACTCAACTCTACGATGATTTCGGAGGTTTTTCAATTAACATGGAAAAACCTCAATTCAATAAAAAACCTCAAGAATCAGCGATCACTTGAACACAGTGATAGGAGTAATGTGGGCGATAAAGAATCTCTATAAGATGTCGTTCACTTGAGAACTAGGGGTACAGGAAGCCTATCTGCTGCGCAATCTCCCGTTAAAGGCACCGGGAGGGGGGCAAGGGCGGAATAACGTTTACAAAAACAATGACGTCTGAAAACAAACATATGGGTTCGGTAGATACAATGTGTAACGAAACCGGCGTTGAAAAGCGCGCCAAAGGGCGCTATTTGCCCCCAGGGCGCGCTTCTGTCCGAACTGCAAGCTTCCATGGCCGAGCCACGCTTCGTTCATTTTAAAGCTTGTCTTCGGTCTGATGTAACCTTAGTTTTGAATTATTTCCTCTTTAGACTGTTTTCTAGTGACATATTTTACTTGTTTACTTATGGATCTTCTTAATTGTGCATTTCTATACCTGAAAATCTCAGAAGGGTCAAATAAAGTCGGAGGGGGGGGGGGGAGACGCAACTTTGCGTCGACGTCGAAGCTCCTTTCCTTTACTAGGCTTAGGCTAGAATTGATATCCCCTCCTCCCACATGAAAAAGCATCTGTCAAAGCATAGGTCTCATCTGCTTTAGCCTAACCCTAGGAAGGGAAAGCTTTGACGTGGATGAAAATTTTGCATCCCCCCGACTTTATTTGACCCGTAAGTGCATCTAGAAACAATAGAAGAAAGAACAAAGTTAAAACTAAAGGGAAAAAACAAATCTATAATAGAACCATCTTCTTCTGGCACCATGCCAAGGCGTCAAATTGACGAGTTTGTGCAATGGCGGCCACTCAAACTCGTCCACACTACGTCTGTTCTACAGTAAGCCAAAATTACCCCCTCCTGTTGTCTTTAAAAGAGCGCTTCGTTATGGTGAAGGCGGCCTTAACAGCTCAAGCCGCTTTTCTATCTCGACCCCTCTCCTCAGGTTTACTCTGCCGAAGAATAAATGAGGTTTATCGTAATGAGCACGATAGCAGTATGGTACTTATGGTATCGTAGTAAGAAGTAATGCCGCATTGATCGAAATGACGTGGTGCTTGACGTGTCAGCCTCCGTGGTGCAAACGTTTACTGGTCAGTATCAAAGATTGGAATGAATGATGCAACCGAATTACCCCTACCACTGCCTTTGAGCTTCCAGTTTCACGGTTCCATGCTGATATTGGCATAGTGGCTCCACGTTGTACGTGTGAGTGCCGATACGCTATGGTAAATATTAAGAAGCCGAGGTGATGGCAGTGCTAGTGGCAATTTGATCGTATTAGGTCGTTCGGGAAAATCTTGCGGTTTTTCACCTCTAATCTCAGCGCATATCTCGGCTCATACATAATTCTATTTATCGAGATAAGAATCGTATGAATCACCAGAACGAAGCTGGCGGTTTCCGGAATTGTGGATATCTGGAGGCGATGAATTCGTGGAAGGTCGCTTCAGCACCGTGCTGGGACTTGAAGCGTTCTTCCATAAAACCTTTTCAGACACTCGAAGAAATTGTGATTGGTGGCAGCCAGGGCAAATCAGTATTGTGGATGCGATGGAGTATCGTAGCCCAGCTCATGCAACTTCTACGGGGTTTGTGTGACATGGAACCGTTCATTATCATAAAGATGGATGAGTTCCTTCGTATCAGCCCTTCCGTATAATACACTAGACAAATAATCAGCAGTGTGCGATGCGTGTTCCTCACATTATTCTCAGCCGTGGTAATTTCGCCGGGATTCAGGAAGCTAGGGAATTGGAGCAGTCGCAGACCACCATACCGCCACATTCTGACGAGGCATACCCTGCGAGCTTGACCTTTATCCAGCCATTGTGTAGATGGTTCTCGGTTGTTCTATAGAATCCGGTTCTCATCACATGTCACGATGTGGTTAAGAAATGGCTCGTTTGAAAGCCCGAGAATAAGAAAGCACGAGACGTGGGAGGTGTAGGTTGGGACACACGGTTCGACCTAGGCCTGCGACCCTCTGAGAGCCTGTGGCCTTTGCCCTGCGACATAAATTACTCATACAATTTGTTCATATGGATCCTATCCTTCTTGAAAGTTTGTTCCGCTGTTGTCTCTGAAGAAAACAGTTATAGAGAACGAGTTTACGGGATATACATGGTCACCGCGTGACCCAGTGGACCTACTGTATCCCAAGCGTCACCCCGAGTCATGGTGTGGAGCTGTCAACCGTCCATTTTGTTACAGACTTTAAAAAATTCCAAGTTCATTTTAGAACAAAAACTTTACTAAGTCGAAATGAAGCGAGAAGCGGGCTTCAGTATAGTATAGGTAGCCCGAGGGAAAAAGATGGTTTAGGAAGTGGAGCATGCGAAACCGCAAGAACTTCCGAATGACCTAATATCTTTTCTCTAACCTTTAATACTGAGCGCTGGACGTTTTCACCACAAAAGACGACACTTCTAGCACCACTGGATTTGGATCAATACTGCACTAATACGATAAGAAAAGTATCATCCTGCTATCACACCCATTAATCAACACCTCAGTCACTGTTAGACAAAGTCGACCTTGGGAGGCAGGCCACGCTATGAAAGTCTGTGCCTGTCAAAAACGATGTCTCCTGAAAATCTCAGAGGTGCGCATTTCACCGGCAATGGCGCCATATATAGTCTTCTAAGAACACCATTTTTCCTTTACATGAATCATGTTAGGAGTTTCTCATCACCCATATTATCATACCACTGTTTCAAAGGTGAAAAGGGGTCTTGGTAGTCTCGGTAATGCAATGGTTTAGCACATATGCTGGAAAAGCATGGGGTGCAGGTTCCACTCCCGACCGAGAATAAACAATGAAGTTGTACCCGTAACCCATCATCCTTATAACGATCTGCGATTTATTCTTGCAGTCTTTCATTTTATGGTGTGACAGCCTAAGCCTAGGACGTTAGTGTAGTCGGGAGGGGAACTCCACTGCGCTCTACCTCCGGCTCTATTTTTGCCTAGGCCTTTGCCTAAGCCTTAGTTAAGAGGAAACTCCTATTCCCTCGAATATGGCTTAAACTGATGGTGTGTCAGGTGAGAAACAACTTGGAACTGAGCGCCCCGCCCCATCCTCCACCCAACCATACCAGCATCGCTTTCAGTACACTTTGTTTCGTAAAGTCTACCTCGCTTGGTCAGAGCCATTAAGCCTGCGCAGGGTCCCGCGCGCAGCTTCAACACCGCTCACATTTTTGAAATATCGACAATTGGCTACGGATTAATTGACGCAAACCATCGCAGCATCATAACTTCGTTTGAAGTGGATAGAATGGGAAAAAATTGGAGCGTTGGACTATTTTCGATACGATGACTTCAACGACCTACAAAACGTCAAATTTTGAGTTACCAGCTCCTCGGTGGAAGCTGCAGAGATTCCTTTTTTACCTCCAGGCGGGATCCCGACTTTTTTGACCCTACATTCACATGTTTAATTGTTGCTCGACTTTTTCCTGTGAATTATTTTGAAGTTTTAGAACACTTTTGAGCAAAAGCTTTTCACGACATTTTTGAAAGTTTCTGAGCTCATTTCGTCAGAATCGATCGTGCAACTGAAAAAAGACACCATCCACGACTAGTTGCGTACTCAGGAATCACTTCGACTTCTTAATTACAAGCAAGTTCTCTACGATAAAGCCTTGAACATCATGCACGCGCATTTCAGGCGCTAAATGGTTTCCTCTCATTCTTAGAAAAACGTTTTGATCAATGAAAATTGCATGACAGCCGGAAAATGAAAGCGGCGCTCAAGCAATGCCTAGAATCATGAATTTAAGAGAATGATAGCCGCACATGAAAGCGTGAATATGGACGAACATGGAACCGGAGGGGTCGGAAGAAAGAGGAATATGGTGAGAGATGATCGTTCTAAAACCAGAATTCGAGATTGAAAGCGATAATCGGTGGAGAAATTTGGATTCAAAAGCACCATGTTGTGGTCTGTAATCGCACTTACCGCGCACCCCTTCGAACTGCAACATCACCTTTCCTGATTGCTCGCTGTAGAAGATGTTATTAGTTGCCTCGTGAGGTTATTTAATTCATTCATGATGATGTGAAATGGGTGAAACAGCAAAAAGTAGCAATCAAATGAATGAATGGGAGAATAAGCGAAAGGGTGAGAAAAAGGGTATTCGTGGTGAAGGGTATCCTTTAATTTCACACTCGAAGTCCCAGCCAGGTGTCCTGTATTCAATGTCTGCAACCCGAGAACTGCAAGTACGGTAGTCTTCACCGTGGGCCGAACTTTTTAGCTCAGCTCATTTTGCTTGTTACAGCTTATTAGCTCAGATCGGTGGATGCGAATTTCTTGTTTATGTATATATCATTTTAACAAATAATTTTTGTAGTGTATACAGTGACACTAGGAACACCATGATGTAAAAAAAATTTGCACGATAACTCCGCAGATCATTGTTCTAAACCGTCAATCTTAGTAATTATTGTTAAAGTCGTCTGTGAGAGCTTCTGGATTGCCAGCACACATAGTCCATTAGGCTGTGTTCACAGTTTTAGAATTTGCGGAATTGTGGAAAGAAGAGTAGGTACGTATCGGTCGGGAGAATTGCGGAATTTGCGGAACTGTGGAAATGCAGAATCGCGGAATTTGCGGAAATGAAGAATTGTGGAAAGCGACGATACGTATCCAATGCTTTTCCGCAAATTCCACAATTCCGCAAATTCCGCAATTCTCCCAGTCGCTGCGTATCTTCATCGTTTTCTGCAATTCCGCGAATTCCAAAACTGTGAGCACAGCCTTATCACTAGATTCGGAAACAGAGCTGCCTCATCAACGGTGGGATAGCGCAGGCCGAGTGGTCGCTGTTCGAGCACATTCGTAAAATGGTGATTCGTGGGGTTTCGAACCCTGCATGCAATATTTTCGAGCGTGTGTTCATAAAGTCGCGTGCTCCTACGTTTCCATCCGGTTATTACAGCAACTCGAATCAATGCGCTCACTGTTTTTATGCGGTGATCCGTCTAGTCCCTTTCTTTTCAGGGAAAGGTCCTGCTGTTCCCTGAAACGATTAGGTTGGAGGATCACTGAATAGCTTTGAAGGGTCAATAATGTGCATCGATGTGGTGTGATAACAGTGCGGGGCACTGACCTGATTTACGCAGAGCGCGCAGAGCAATTAAGAGGTCAACCAGCGGCGTCGGAGCCGACAACGCTTGAAAAGAATACGAGAACAGTGGTAAGGATTCAAAACTGTCGCATTGGGATGATCTTTACATTACTGAACAGCATTTTTGACGCTGAACACAACAGTATAAATTTCAAATATTAATTAATGTTCGTCCATATTCATGTGCGACTACCATTCTTTTAAATTCATGATTCTGGGTATTGCTTGAGCGCCGCTCTCATTTCCTGCGTGTCATGCAATTTCATTGCTCAAAATGTTATTCTAGGAACGAGAAAGGAAATCATTCAGCGTCCGAAATGCGCCGTAGAAGCGCTTGGTTGTAATTCGGAAGTCAAGGTGATTCCTGCAGTACGCAACCAGTCCGTAGAAGGTGGATGATTTTCTCTAGTTACTCGATCGATTGTGACGAACTGAGCTTAAAAACTTTCAAAAATATCGTGAAAAGCTTTGCTGAAAAGTGTTCCGTACTTCGAGGAAGGTTCACATCAGTCTTTGCAGCTCTCACCGGGGAGCTGGTGACTTAATTATGCGACATTCTGTAGATCGTTGAACTCAACGCTTCGAGAAGAGTACGCTTCCAATTTTTTCCATTTTATTCATCTCAAACGAAGTTATGACGGTGCCACGGTTTGCGGCGATTATTCCGTCGCCAAGTGTCGATTTTTCAAAAAATGTGAGCGTTTATGTATTGGTGCTTTTCCCTGATTATCCATAAACTATTCTAAAATCAGTTGTAATAAAATAGTCGAAGGTAAAAACAGTCAACTGCTATCGGAGTGGGATACAGTCATCAATTTACGGGTTGAATGTCAATTAAAATTTGTGAATCCTATGAGAAGGATTAACTAGTGAACGAAAGCCGGAGAAAGTCTACTACTATCACTATGAGAGAATATCCATGCAGCAAACGTGTATCTTCTGTTATTTTGACGTTCTCCTCTTATCTCTCCACCATGTTGTCATGCCAGTTCGCGAAATTGGCTTGGCATGAGGTCGAAGAGGTTGCTCAAGCCATTTCCAATATGTTCGTCGTTGATGAATTGAGCCCCTTTCTCGTTATTCGACAGCGAACAGAAAGGGTGATTGTCCGCTGGCGTAAGCTTTGGAAACTACGATGGGCTGCATCAATCGAGCCCCTTGAAAAGCTATATCAATGACGCTACGCCATGAGGTTAGCCGTGGTCGTGGAGCAGAATGACCCAACTATTTTGAGGATGTCTTCTTAGCTGTGTAACCTCACGTTCAGTGAAGCTGGGCAACAAGGACGTTCGATCTTCTTGTATTTCTCAGCGTTTTTTTTCGCTTTTGGAAGCTAGGAATGTGATTTGAAGCAACTCATATCCTTGCGGCGTATTCGACCATGAGGCCTCATCGTGCTCACATAGTGAATACTTTATTTGTAAAAATCGAAACTGTACTATTAATGTTCTTTTCGAGAGAAAGATCTATTGAGGTGTATCTCTTTCAAAATGCATCCGAAAATTGCATTTTTTTTTTGAATTTCGGGTTTATGCGGTTCTTTTTCACCACCACTGCGACAATGCCGCAACAATGAAAGCAGCATTCCGATATTGAAGTTTCTGCCCTTGGCTATGATTGGGTGCTCGCCTTCCGGGCTTGAGAATTCATGACAAAGACGCAAAAGATTATTCGGAATACGCTGGCTCACTGCCTGCCAATATTGGTGAATGATGCGCCCCAACGACGGGGGAGCCACAGTAAACTACATATTGGAGCTCCAAGCGAGGAAAAGCGTCAATTCGCCAACAAGTGGCATACGGACGATATGTAGAGGCGAATAATGCGGGAAATCAAAGTTACCTAGGTGATAATGACTGTCATTACCTGAATATTGTTCAAGTTCTATTGGTGAAAGAGCTTTGAGATGCTTCATGCTATTCTTGTAGATTGCGAATAAAGAGCCGCCTTCTTTTTGAGGTATTCAGGATCTCATCTTCTCTCAAATTGCAATAACGTGATTAAAGCCGACCGCACACTTACAAGTTGGGCTAGAACACTCGAACTGGGTTGAGATCTGTGCACCTCACAGCAGTCACTCTATTTGCGTGGCGGCAAGTTCACAACGGGATTATTAAGGGATTTGTCGTCTGTGATGACCCGATTCGGTTGTCTTGTCCAACATTGTTCGGTTTTGTACGTTAATTTCTGTAATTGAAGTTATATCAGAAGTTTGTAATTGTCCCAGTGGCAAAACGTTGTCATATGCACGATTGTTGTGTTCATAATTTTTCAGGCCCCAGCACAACAATGTGACTTTAACAAGTATGGCTATTGGTAATATGCCAAATCCAGGCATGTTCCTCGTACGTGGAGACTACATAACCAACTACAATGAGATATCGAACAGGTTACACCTTCCGCAACCTTTTCCCCTAATCATTATGTCAGGCCGCGCTCGAATTTTTAGTATCAGGAATCTAAGGCCGGATTCACATGTTGCGCACCGACGCCGGTGCCGGTGTCGGTGTGCAAAATATGAACGTGGCTTCAAATCTCTGTTAATAAGACCTCGTTACTCTTTTTAGTTTTTTCTTGAGTTGCGTGCTACGGTATGGGGAAGCCACTCTCACCAAGAGAAACGATCTCACTTCGCAGTTGAAAGTTGCTGGTTTGTTAACATTTTAGTACCTACTTCACGATACCTATAATGATTACACTCCACACACATCCTCGCCTGCACAAAAGTAGTTTTCTATCCAGGAGCGCAACCTTTCTTATCGTACGCTCATTTTGAGCACGACAGAAGATACCTCACGTTGTTCTTTGCAGTACGATTGTGTGAACGTGGTGGGCTGCTTAAATCCTCTTACTCTGATTTTTAAGTAGCCATAAAATCTATAATTTTATAAAATGTAAACCAAATCATATTACATTGAAGAGGAAAGGATGGATGGTTTGAGATTCGCTGCGTACAAAATTTGCCTACCTTATGCTGCTTTGGTTCAGGTGGGCAAAGATTCTTATTTTTAAGATTAATTTGCGATTTTTATGAAGTACAGGTAATTGCTGACATGAGCGATGCGAGCAATAACACGCTCTATCTTCGACTCAAGTATCCACCACAGGTATGGCAACATTGAAGGCTTCATACTTTATCAAGTGTGCAGAAACCCACCCCTTCCCCCGCCACCCAGAAAAAAAACCATAGCTGCTAAGGGTGTGCAGCTTTTATAAGATGTCCCCCTCATTGCGCTCATCGCGACAGCAGCCATAGGCCGATTGCCCATTGCTACAATACTAAACGTAATTGATCGAAAAAAAGCGAAAAATGAAGGGAGAAGGGAGATGCGTTCCCTTCCTATTTCCATTATAACTCGTTATCTAGATATTTTTCCAGGGTGTGTGCCATTAGTACAGGAAGTTGGCATGGCCGCGTGTATCGCGTGAGGCTAAAGGTGTAGGCCAGGGGTGCCCTATGAGTAGATCCCAGAAACGTTACAATGAGCGTAAAACACCGTCATTTCTTAGGCCCCAACTAACGACGCCTACATTTCGCAACCATCGTTGTACTTCGGAGTTCGCAACGCGAAATCTTGTTCCTCATAGTATACACTATTTTCTGCTGTATTTGCATCATTCTCGATACTACTGTACCATCACTTTCCCAGAACAGTACAATCTACTATCACTTTCCCAAAGATCGCGAGCTGAGCAAACAAATGGCTTTGGCTGGAACTTCGCGTGTAGGGGTTACCTTGTCACGAGCATGACCTCCATTTTTGATGTTGGCGCTGATCCAACCGAGTTCTGTGCTACACGGAGGTTATCTGGGGCGCTGAAAATGATAGGATATTCATTTGAAGCACCTGCGTCGTAGTTGCACCGGCGCCACTACTCATCGTGGATCTAAATGGCTTTTGCTTGAAAAGTAAATGATCAGCATACTGAATTACCTCTATCTAGGTGTTGAACGAATTGGGTGATAAAAAGTTGTAGCATTAAATTGGTGCAAATGAGGCCAAATGGCGTTGCTGTCTAAAATGGAGATTGTGTATTCGTGGCCAGCGCTCCAGATGCTCATTAGCTTTTTTCTCTGTGGACAGCTATCAGCTGCCGGCTCTCGTCTGAGAACCATGAACTCCTTCAACCTTTAGGGTTAGATGAAAACATTAGGAAGAACACGTCGTTCAAGTTTGTGGGAAAAACAATAGCAAAAGTGGTCTACGGTCATGGCTCTTCATATTCCATACTGGTCATCCCCTCAGCACGACCACTCCGTCTCTCCGTGATCACTTCTCTAGGCTTCAGAGTTCAGACAATTGAATGGCCCATCGTAGTGATATCGCCAACGGAAAGTTTCTAATATTCTGATTTTAGCGATTCGAATGGTTTGCTTCCTGGAAAAGGTAGCAAGAGGAGGGAGGGCATGTTGCGATATCTTTTTTTAGATTTGTTTGGGTGTTCTATAAATTTTGTCAAGGTGAGCTGTTGGCGTGCCGATGGTTTGAAAACCACTGGGGCGATGTGAAGAAATATTTCCAGATTCATCACGTACATGTAGGGCGATAAAGGGATGATGACATTTTGTAGTCAGTTACGTATTCGTATGATTTACGATGGAGAAACAGCGCACTGAAGTTTTGAAGGTCTGGCAAGCTGTGCCGCGCTCCCAGCAATGTCGTAATAAAAATCGCCGTGTTGTCAATATGGAACAGTGCAAAGAATGGGTGAGTTTAAATTTGATGGTCGTCATGATTGCTGCATGAGGAGCTACAAAACAGGTGCGGATATCGTTCTAGCTTTTATATTAGTTGCATGCTACTTGCTACTATCTTGACAAATTAGGGATATGTAAATGTTCTCTCTCAACATTTAGTTATCGGCTTTCATGCACATAACCTCCAATCGGAGAACAGCACCGCGAAAACAGCTGAAATATTTGTTTAGATAGCCCAACATACCACTACTGCCTTGAAAGCAATATGCTCTGATCCGGTGTTGTACGGTAGTGCCTCAGGGAGAGCGCTGACACCATGCCCAAATCATCCAGTACTGGCGAGAATATCTTTCGCGCTTACGCTCATTCAGAGGGTTTTTCGTCTTCAGGGTTTGATAATATAAGTGATAAAATCGAAACACATTTCATGTTAGCCACGCAGACCTCTTTAGCAGAGAGCATGTGAAAAATAAGGAGTAACATTATTTTTTTAGAAATTAGTGATGCTATCAAATAATTGATAAAATGACGTTAGGTACACCGGTGTCGCATCTCTAGCGCGCATGTATCTAACCAGTTGGGTGGAGCACACTACTGTGCGCGTAATATTATGGGCGTCAATGGGTCGATCGGAACTGCTTTTGTTTATGAATCTACCCAGTACCCATTGCCAGATCACGTACTGCCCATTGTGGGCGGGTTTCCTCTTATTTTGAGTGTGTTTGAGATAACTACATTGGTCGTTTCTGTCAATTTTTCATGGTCTCAGAACTGCGTTGAAACCGAGTCATGACTTTTTGTTATACGCTCCCACTCAGAGTGCTCTCCACCCACTGTGCCTAGCCCTCTTTCATGGATAATCATGGCTAACCTTGGCCCATCTTTACCTCATCTTTGAACCAATGTCGGACCAAGCGAGCAGATTTGGACCCAAGGACCGAACGTTTCGATGCGCCGCCCACCATGTGCGGAGCTGACAGTAAGCTTGGTCCACGTGTGGTCTTCACTTCTTGTCGCGTGCCCTACCCATCGCAAACTTTTTCTCATCTCCATAGGTTGTTTTTCACGTAACGTTCAAGCCTCGCCCACCACTACAAACGCTACGCCCACTGTGCTCAGGAATCTTTCGTGATCTTCAGAAACTCGTTCCTGACCTTCATCCATCTTCTCTCCACCTTTCGGGCGCATTCGAACCCTAGAAAACGGGACATTCAGGTGCACACCCCGCCGACCGTGGACGAAGCTTGAGTCTTTACTTCTTGTTCCATGCCCTACTCGTACCACTCTGTCCCCATCTCCACACGTCGTTTTCATATAATACCTAATTTTGTGACAGACGGACGGACGGAGGGGGAGAGGGAGAAGTACAGACAGACGAAGCGTTTTATATATAGTAGAGATTGCAACGAGTGCTTGAGACTCATTCCTACCCCTTCTGAGCAAAGACATAAAGATACACTGATTTTGTAGAATATTATTCTGATGATGTCGTATTATAGTGTGCACAGACATCCCATTAATTCAAACCCCCTTCCCTTGTACGACTGGATCCTGTGGTGCATGCGGGTATAACGTTTCAGGTCCGTGTGTTGAAATGGCCGGGTGACGTCCGATCAAATGGATGCTCAAGCGAGGCTTTGGCTGACTGCCAATACATTCGTGTAACTTTCCCTAAGAAGAATGAAGAGGGAAATGATGTGAGTACACTTCAAATTGATATCACTCAATCAGTTCAAACATGGAAAAAAGAATGATGGGTATTTTGATACCTTTTTTTTGCTTATGACTTTCTTTATGCTTTTTTCTCCGAAAACGGAGGAAAACGGAAGCGTATGTCGTTGGTTTAGCTCACCCACTCTCAAAGAACAGGGTTTGCAAATTTTCAAAATCTGATTCGGAAAAGTAGTCCTCAATTGACCTGTGTGCCAGAGGGGACTCATCACCTGACGCTTATTATAAGCAAGTATGGACCAGTTCATACTCAATTACAGTAGTGTGGTGCGTGCAGTACCATGCTTGCTGTTTATACAGGGGGTGCCTATAGAAAAAAGCAATTTTCCTCTCCACTTCCAACCTTACTTTAATCGAGCTTCAGCAACTCTGACGAGGTGTTTCCATCCCCGAATTCAAGCACACCTCCTATGTACTATCGGTAAACTCCGTAACAGCCTCCTGCACAGGGTGGGGAGATTATTTCAAGTGAACATCATGTATCACCTCAACACGGCAAAATCGGAGATTTCTTCGCCCTCGTTCAGAACCTCGCTGAGGTTTGTTCACTATGGGTACCTAGGGTAATTCATATTGGGTGGAGTTCCTAAGCAATCTGTTTTTTCCGGGTTCCCAGCGCCCTTAGTTTCCAGGAACCAGAACGTAACGTTACCACTGAAACCTCTCCGGAGGGGGGCTTGAGGTATGAAAAATGATAGTTCGGATCATAGCAGCGTTGTCCGAGGAGATAGGGTTCTGTGACTTACATGAACCGAGGGGCCGATCCTTAGGAAGCTCCCACAAAAGACCTACCAAGGAACCTTGCTCCACGGTTTCAAGCGGACCCTGATACCGTAGGTGCTCTGAGACCCGACTACGCCGACTGAAGGCTCCGTATTTCGATGAAGGCGAAAGTGGAGAGTCTCAGCTCGCTCTTGTTTCTAAAAGAACATTTCGGAAATAATTCGTCCTAATACTTTCATCTCTTTCGTTTCCCTGTTTTGTATACATAGCGGATGTGACCCGTGGCCAAAATTACTCTTTTTTTGGCACCCCCTGTATGTGGAGTTTCTCGCAATGTCTGCAGCGATTTTAGCAGCCAACATACCACCTGCTTTCTATCATCTCCCGTCTCATGCAACGCTCCACTTCGAAGGTCTATTTCGGATCCGTTTATACTACTCGTCGCGAACTTGCACCTGAGACGAGTATACGAGCAGTTGGCTCTTTTCGTGCAGACTACGCTGCCAAGGTTACTGGTCAAGGTTCCATTTCTTGATGGTGTTTGTTTATTTTGACTTATGTCAGGCACTGGTTTCACGTGGATGCGCTGTGTCTGATCAACTCCTTCTAAACAATGATAAGGTGGACGCAGAAAGTAATTTAGTCGATTGCCACCTATTTTTTGACAGGGTGCGATGGTGCATGAAGGTATGCGAGGGTGCACTAAGGTACAAAATCTAAGGACGAAAGTAACTTCAACATGTGTCGTACTGCTATGAAAAGAACTCAGTCAAACTTGGCAGGGAAATAGAAACAATTGCGTCCAGTAAGGGCAGAAGGTAATTGATAGAAATACGCAGTGGTGCAACAAATAGGAAAAAACCAAAAGACAGATACAGGAATACATGAATGTACAATGTCCACTGAAGATTACAAGAAGCTGAACATGGTTTAAATATTGTTTGTGAACAGCGAACTTGACCGTGCCATGGCCCCTTTCCATGCTGGTCACAAAATTAGTAAGGCATTATGATGGGGCTGGGCTAACTCTTTCAACTGTGGGATCGACAACTTCTGGATGTATTTGGTGCTTACACGCACACAGGACGTACAGTACGTATTGCAGTACGACAGTGCGTCTCTCCAACGCCTGTCACACGTGGCCAGAGTCAATCGAAGGGCAATGGATCTATCGTATATGCTTTTGTTGCAAGAGCCTCTCCGCCTTCTGTTCGAGCGATGGAGTATTTTCCTCGATAAAAAATAAAGTTTGCATCGAATGCACACTTGAGAATATCCATACAAAGAGGAGCGCAGGGTCGCAATGACGTTGACATGACTAATGTGCACGTTGACATGACGAGTGTGCCATGAAAAATTCGCAGGTGAGAACGCCCGAGTAGCATTATGCCTCCCAGCGCCACGACATTTGGGCCTTCGAGATGATCACGTTCGACAAGGTTACTGTGAGCAGTAAGGATCTCACCCCTGGCCATATGGGAGTCATCCATAATTATCTCCCAAACTGAATCTTCTTTCTCACAGAAGAGAAGATCGCTCCTCGTTAGTCCATCCCTTTACTTTCGACACCGTCGTTTTCCGAACCCATTGTGCTGGTCATCAGGCAAAGGATAGACGCTGTTCCACTTTTGAGTGTGGTGAGTGCTTTGTTGCATCATCAAATGATATTACCGATTCACGTAAGTCGCTTCTTGCCTGTTGCTCAATGCAGCAATCATCTGTTCTTGTACTTGATTGTATTTAACCACGCAGCAAAGTTTGTGGCTCAGTACCCTTCCTGTTCACGTGTAGTAGCGCAAGACCAGATTTCTCGGTGACAATAGTCAAACTTAATCCATCTTTCCGTACTCGTTGATTAATTCGTTGATTAATGTGAATTCCAAACCATAAAATGTCACTTTCTGGCCATAATGTGATGATGAGCACCACCGCAATCACTGCTTCTCCAAGGGTGTGCGTGTGCAATTTTTGTACAGCTTACTCGTTAGCACCTTTATCTCACACATGCCTCAAGCCTTTCTCGCACCTCCTTCGCACCTTAAGGTGCTGAGTGACCTCGCTTAATTGGCTGCTCTGCCTATTGATGTCTTATCTACACGACTGAGAATGAAACAGTTAGGAAACTTATGATCGATTAAATGTGTCAAAATTAATGATGTGTTGATACATATACCATTGGATGAAAGATGGGAATGGAGCTGGCTCTACAACAGAACTGGTAGGCGACAAATGTATGAGGCCATCACCCTATTTATTTATTTATTTATTTATTATGCACACATGGTGCGCTATAACATCAGGCAATAATAGAGTAGTTTCAAGGAAAGAAGGGAACACACTAGACGCAATTAAGCAACATGATACACCTATGGGTGTACCCCGGCTAGATTTACGCTAGAAATCTTCAATATCAACTATGGCTTGTAAGTCAACTTCTCTTAACTAGCTTCTCAACGTATGGGTATATGACTCCTAGTGCACATCTGTTAGCAATAGTCGGATCCATCTAGCACCTCGAAAAATAGCGAATTATGGCCTTAAGTTGAGATTTGTGTTTAGTTAAGGGCACTGTGAGGAAATGTAAGTTGCGCGGCCCATGTTTGGTCTGAATACCCAATATTAACTTGACCTCAATTTGAATTTGCCTTCCAACATCTTGAAATTGAACACAATATCACCAAACACTCTCGTATAGTACAGTAATGACGTGACTTGATCTGATGTAAATGGTTCTTGTAATCAGATAGATGGCGTGATGTAGCATGAGGATCACATTGATATTACAAGATTCTAGTGAAGGTTTGCTGAATTTTTTTCAATTCTAACTTGCTTTCTTACTGTAAGGTGCCATATCAGCGGACCATTTTCTAGTATAGAAACAACATATGCTTTGTAGAGTTTTAGCAAAATTAAAACATTATTGTTATGGTGTTCCTACTTATCATAAAAAGAGTGGTGAAAGCTTTTGAACAATATTATCCACATGGTGCGTAAAGTCTAGATAACCATCAATTAGAAACCCCAAATCACGCACTTCACAAGATGTACCGATAGTAAAATCTTCAAAAGTGTATGGAATCGAAGTTTTCCCAGAATTAACTTGTATTCCCCAAGTCGTGGCCCGCTCCATCATGCTGTATGTAGACTGGGTAAGAGCTTGGTGAACACAGTCATGGTTATCGTCGTTGTAGATCCCGTATAGGTATTTAATGTCATCTGCATACATCTCAGTTTTTACTAATGGATGTGTACATAGATAAGAAGGTAAGTGATAGGTATATACCGAAATAGTAAAGGTGGCAATACTACTTCTTGTGGAACACCAGTGAAACAGGCGCATCTTCGCAGAAAGTGCTTCCCTACTTCTAAGTACATACATATGTTTGCCTTTTGAGTAGGATCGGATCTAACTTAGGACGGACTCCTCAATTTCCAGCTGTCGCAGTTTTGAAACTGGTCAGCGGCTGCTATTTAAAATTATGTTGTTCAAAATATACGAAAGGGTTCTCAGTTGAGTAAGTATGCAAAATAATCAAACAAATCGATTCGTTACGATGAAGGACCAATTTCTACTAGTATTGAACTCATAATTTGCAGGTGAAGTATTTGGGCATCAGTGATTCGCTGTAGCATTGCACAATGTGCGTCACTGCATGCCTACAGAGAAGTTGATCAGTTGCATAATACCTGTAGTGCCTTTTGTTCGTGATGCTCTACCACAATGAGTGTGTAACAATCGCTGTCGAGAAGAAGCCAACACACAGAGCAATTAATTAAGCGAGGTCAACCAGTTTACTGAGGTACGAAGTAGGTGCTAGAGAGGTGCGAGGTAAAGGTGCTAGCGACAATTCCGTACAAAAGCCCCACTTCCCTTCTCCACTGACAAACTGTCTCTTTCAGAGGTGACGTGCAAGTGATCCGCCCAACGTTCCGAGAGGTCAGGACGCCAGTGTTGCTTGGCGGGTGATTCACTTTGGAAACAGCGAAATTAACTACTCTTCCCATCCTCATCCGTCTTCATATTACGAACGGTTAAAGTCACTAAATTCTACCTATTCCACGCATCTGATCTTCTTCTAATTGAAGATTGTATTTAATTGAAGATGTCACAATATAGTCATTTATATATCAACTCAACAACATTTGACTCTACAAATTCCTATCTTCATTCCTTGGCCTATATCTTTGACATAAGTAAACCTGCAACGTAGCCAAGAAATCAGTAGTATATCAATCCTCTTGCGAGGAGAATTCTGACATGGGCAACCTGACCTCACACCATCCATCGTCACTCGCCACACACCCCTCTTTCAGATCTTACACTGCCTGAATGCGGGACTTACACATGGCGCCTATCCAGGTTTCTGTGCCTGACTGTAGAGAACAAGGCGACATGATTTTGCTCTTTCATTAATTGCTCCCGAGTTGTGGATATATTTCGTAGCACACCTATTTCGTCCTTAGGTTTTATCAGTGTACATAGGAATAGGGAATATGTGAGCCACTTCAGGAATGCAGTCGGGCCTGTGAAGAAGCCTTGGAAAATTTGTTATGTGCAATAGATGAAAGACGAATCATGGACCTACTTCGTGCTTTCCACCAAATGTATTCTGTGAGTGGTTCTTCGTTTGTGAGGACTTTCATGTTCTTTACATGATGTATAATTCACAGCGAATCGATCATTAATCTCCAATAAACCATGATGGCGATACGACGTACCTTTTACCTGGTTTTACGTGCCTAACGAACACTTCCTCATTCTCCGCACCGGGTCTCTCTTTGAACCGTGACAGTCCTTCGGGAGTCCATTCTAGTCTTTCTCATCCATCTGTTATTACCTTCACCCAACTCGATATATTCGATATCGCCCATGTGGACATCATTCGTGGATTCGCAGCGCAGATATGGAGCGCTTGTGGTAGCATTTTCTGATCTTCAGTTGGATCTTCTCTCATCTACCAGTTTCCAGTTGTATGTAGATAGGTTCTAGCACATTTTTAGCGTGTGAACGAATGATATTTTCCTGCTTGTTGTTGAAAAATCAGATCTTAGCCCGCGGGAGATGCTGATGGAACCCTTTGCAGGAAGACTTCATACAGTGAGCACCGTTTTCTGTTTGTTAATATCCATTACCTATATATAAACCATAGGTTTGGTGTGTTTGTTTGTCTGTGTGTACATATGTCTGTTCGTCGTATAATGCATTCTTGACTGAACTGCAGCGTGGAGAGGTCGGGCAAGTTAGGACTGGGTAGGGGCTGACTAAAGTATACGGAGCACATAAGAACCAAGCCTTACTCCGCTCACTTTGGGCGGGGCTTACACGGAAGTTGCCGGTGCTCAAGCTTGAGTCCACTCTTGGGTGCCAAAATCCATTATCCATTACCTATACAGGGGGTGCCAAAAAAAAGTAATTTTGCCCACGGCTCACATCTCCCAATTATACAAAACATAGGGAAACGAAAGAAATGAAAGTATTGGGGCAAAATATTCCCGAAATGTTCCTCTAAAAGCAGGAACAAGCTGAGACTCACTACTTTCATTTTCATAAAAATATAGAACCTTTTAGCGGCGCAGTCGGGCTTCGGAGCACCCACGGTATCAAGGTCCCCTTAAAACAGTGGAGCCGGGTTCCATGGTAGGTCTTTTGTGGGAAGCTTCCTAAGGATTGGCCCTTCGGTTCATAGAAGTCACAGAGCCCCTGCTGCTTGGACAATGCTGTTATGATCCGAAGTATCATTTTCATGCCCAAATCCGCCTCCGGAGGGGTTTCAGTGGTAAGTGCACGTTTTGGCTCTTGGAAACTAAGGGCGCTGGGAGCCCGGAAAAAACGGGATCCTAAAGAACACCACCCAGTATGAATCCCCTTAGGTACCCAGAGTGGACGGACCCCAGCAAGGTTGTGAACGAGGGCGACGAAATTTCCGATTTTGCTCAGTTGAGGTGACACATCTTGTTCACTATTTCCTCGCTCCCGTTCCTGCTCGTGCAGAAGGCTGCCACGGAGTATAGTGATAGAGTGAGGTCTGCTCTTGAATCTGGGGATGAAAATACCTCAACAGAATTTGCTGTAGTACGACTAAAGTGGGGTGAAAGTGGACGAGACAAAATTACTTTTTTTTTTGGCACCCCCTGTATATAAACCAGAAATTCGCTGTGTTCGTTTGTCAGTGTGTGTCTGTTCGTCGCATAATGCATTTTGTCTGAGCTGCAGCCTGGAGAGGTCGTACAGGTTAGTTCGGTAGGGGCTGGCTAGTGTACGGAGCACATAAGAACTAACCTTAGCTCCGCCTACCGTGGGCGGAGCTTGCGCGACATGTCGATGCTCATATTTGAGTCTTTGCTTGGGTCCAGGAATCGACAATGTCGGGAAGGGTCTGTTCAGGTTGGGCAAGTTGGGATTCGGTGGGGACCGACCAAAGTGTGCGGAGCACACAAGAACTAAGCCTGCCTCTTTCTACCGTGGGCGAGGCTTGCACTGAAATGCCGGCTGCTCACATTTAAGTCCTCGTCTAGGTTCCAAAAGCCCACGTGTTGGGAAAAGATGAGCTCAGACGATTCGCCAAAGCTCAAAAGGGACAGACGCGGGGGAAGCTGTGACATGAGCGTACTTTCGGCCTAATCTGTCTTTCCGTCTGACCGTGCGTTTGTCACAAAATCGGAATCGGGTCAGTGCCAGTCAAGGTACTCTCGCAGTGAGTGGAGCGTATGCTGAATAGGCAGTGTTTGTGTAAAAGCGTTGTTCGGTGATTCCGGAGCCCAGGGCATGACTCATCAAAGATGAGAAATACAGCACCTCCTGCGGACTATGAAATGATACATAGGCACTCAGACCGAAAAATTTTGGCCTGGTTCCGAAATGTCGGTAAGAATGGTTTGCGGTAAACCATGGAGTTCTGAAGGGAAGAAAGGGGACGCGCCCGTAATAGGACAGGGAGTATCCTTAATGGGCGGTACTTTGAAAATGCGTGGTCGGCCTTCGGTACAGCATAGAAAAAAGCAGGATATGCAGTAGGACTTTTCCCGTTACGTGAAAAGAGGTCAGAGAAGGGATGGGGAGTTGTGGGAATTGATCATGGGTGCAGAAACGTTAGCTCGAGTGTTCACAGCCATTTGTTACCGCTCCCTGTTGCTCTGTGTGGCAAATACAGAGTCATGGAAGGTGACGATGGGTAAATAGGCTAAGGTGAACATGGAGCTACTGGAAGAGTTTAGTGGAAGAAAGACGATGATAGAGGTATCAAGGGTAACTAAATTTCTAAAGTGATGGTGATAGGGGTACTGTGGGTGATAAAGTTTGTGAAGTGAGCCGTCAAATGAATGCTGTAGGTCTGAAATAGTTATATGCGGCGAATTCGTGGTGAAGAGAGCGTGTCGTTGCTCATAGGTGGCTCGGCCCCTTCCAGCTTTGACAAGATGACAACTTCTCATCAGATTCATTCTTATGAAGAATCTCACGAGACGACCCAATACAGAGACCATGTAATACGACTTGAATGATAGATAAAACTCGACAGTTCTAGTGACTCATCCCCTTTTATCCTGTTGCTTTTGCTGCTCCCGCCTTCACCGCCGTCCATCGTAATGCGGACCATGACAGAGCGCCTCTGAGCTTTGGAGAGGACGCCTTTCAACAGCTGCTACCCATTTAAGCGTGTCTCGCCCCTTTTTGCAATAGCTGACACCGGGATCATCGATGGAAAAAAATCTTATTCTTATGCTTTTGACCTTTCGTTCACTTTTGTATTACTAAACATTTCGACTTTCTTTTCATACTCAGCTCAACCGTGCCTACTACTGCCTTGAAAGAGGACCGTCTTTAATTGGCCATGGGATGCAAGTAGGGTTGTTCTTATAGTGCCAGTCAAAGCCGATGATGGGTTGAAGTACACTGCGTATCATCTATCCACTGGAGCTTCTCTGCTCTCCAATGCGGGCGGAACGCGCGCAATAATCGGCTTGCCGCTCACCAGTCGGCCCCTTAGGCCGCTTTCATACCCAGCGAAGGCAGAATGTGTCTGCGTCCACAGGCAGCAAGGCAGAGTGGCACGGTGGAACTGCAGAGACGATGCAGGCAACAAGAAAAGTGGTGTAGACGGAGACGCAGAGACACGCAGCCACGCCCTGCCGCTGGCACAGCAGCGTATGAACGCGGCTTGACAAAGCCGGCGAAGCCAGCATTGTGGGCACCCGGACCCCAGAAGGACAATTCGACTGGTATGGTTGATCTCAGCATGTACGATGACCCCAGAACGAACGACGGTATTCTTTCTTCCGAAAAAATGAGCTCACTTATTTTGCAGATCCGCGTGGAAGCAATAAGGCGATATCAACGAGGTGATGTTCGTGATGTTAAGAGGACATTACCGAGGAACTGTGTACTTGTGAGGAAGGCAAGGCCTTTTCCTAATAAAATCGTTCAAACCACACGCGTCTTGCAATAGGTCTTCTAACATCACTATTAAACAAAAGCACTGCTTTCGAATAAGGAAGTTCGGATCGCGTAAAGCATGAAGCCAAGTTAACTGGCAGTAAATCACCCGTCAGGACGCCTCAGGAAGATTTATTTTCAAATTTTCGCTGCAATCAGATATGTCCGTAACTGCTGAGCTATGGGCAAATCGTTAGCGGACAGGATTTGAGCGCGTACTTATATTATACTTTCTGCTCACCGTGGATTTTGCCCGTAAATTACGGCACTGGTGTGCTGGTAATCGAGCATTGCTGCGGAGAAAACAACCAACGTGTCGCAACCAGACATGTAGCATTACCCATTCACCATATTATAAGTAGTTGTTAAGGTGATGGTTACTCCACTTCGCACGCTTTTCATGGCTCCCGAAGTTATGATGACCAATCGGGTTGTACGTCGTTTTGGTGAAGAGAACGCGTTGCGCTGCGTCTTTCGTGACGATTCCGGTGCACGACTCATCGTCAAGGATTTTGTGCAAGGGCCCTGCTATGATCGTGAATGTTTTTTTTTCTGTTATACTTTTTCTTTCACATTCCAAATCCGTTGAATTCCAAGTTCTCATACATCTTCGAGAATATGGTGCCCGAAGCATGTGCAGCAGTGACCACTCGATGCGTAATTGTGACAGGGTGCAAATTTTGAGTTGAACATTGGTTAATACGCGCAAAGGGTGAATGGTAACTATTACGCCTCTCAATCAGACTCGCAGACAGCGACCAACAGTCACTGAGTGTCTACCAGTCTGAAATAAGTCGTTCTTTCGTTCACATGGTGCTCATGATAAAGTCTGCTTTTTTGAGAGGCACCTCGATTCAGATAATGAGTTCCGCACAAGAGCCACCACTTGCTAGCGTTCTGAGCGATCCATATGTCGCAGCACCTACTCGGAAAAATATGTGGAGTACCGAAATCCCGCTTCATGTGTGACTGTTGGCGCGGGTCTTTACCGCTCCGGCCAGATAATCAGCTCATTTGCTCACCACTTGTTATACGACTTTTGCTGAGAGTCAGTCGACGCCTGATTTGTCACGAGAACTGCTTGGGATCATTCAAGGATCGGGCCCTAAGCAGGGCCAGCCACGCGAACGGGGAGTGCATGCTGACGCAACTAAGTGCACCGTCCGTTTAAAAATAGTTTTTTTTCGTCTAGAAGGTTAAGGACACAGTGACAACTCCACGAAAGTCACCACCGAAGTCCCAGGTCAAGCTCATGAGAAAAGTAAGGATTTTAGGCAGTCCACGCGTCAAGTGACAGGGCATCTCCAATGCTGCAAGTGATACCACTGACAAATACTCATGGAATGAGGAATGGAATTTGTTCTTCCACGAGCTGAGCACACAACAGCTCATCCCACAAGTGAACTCGCCCGTTCCTCCTGACTTCATATCCCACCTTTGCGAGATTATCCAATACGATCACCGGCAATGAAGAGAGAGGGATTGCATGTTAATCAGTCCACAGACGATTTCAACCAATCTGTTCATCCAGTTATCCCGACAGCCATATTCCGAGTCCATGGGATGATAGTCCTCTTTGTCTCGTTGATGGAAAAAGAAAAGAGCTGAGCTCAGTATATTCTACATTCCGATGAGAATGCGGAGCTCTACGATGAACAATTTGCTCACGTAGTCATCCACCTGGAAGAGAAAGGAGTTGGATTTTGTTTTTTTCCATAGTGATGCCCATCCTTCATTGCGAAGTATATTCGGAAAGAATACAATGCTGTTGAGTGGGTATTTTTTCGTCACTTATTATGTAGCCCTAACACCTTGCTAACGGATCACCACCTACTTCACACGCTAGACCACAGTCGGAGAGAGTGGCAAGCTAACCGAATGATCTTAGAACCATGAGGCATATTATGTTAGTAAGGTGAAACAACGAAAAAAAGAAAATGAAAATCGGCCACGGTGGCTCGGAACTTATGGAAAAACCCAATGCACATGCTATAACATCACTCCAAGCAAGGACAGTTCGTATCGGCGTTTTCTCTAGTTGCACAGCACTACTTTCGAAAGTTTACTGTACAACTTCCTCTACGAAGGTTACCGATGTACGTCTCCTCTTTAAAGGCACTTTCCGCGATAATCTTACCTGCTATTTACCCTGCCGCAGCCGATAGACCCCCGTGTAACTGTCGCGGCTGTACCCTTAGAGCGGCGCCAGGAGCCCTCCTGGCAGCGCAAAGCCAGCGGGAGGCAACTGGGACCCCGCCCACCAATTGGAGACCCCACCCATTTGGTGACCAATTGGTGAGGAATGCGGTTCCCACTTCTGAGGTTCTTGGTCTTTTTTGCTAGTTTTTTCACTGCTACTGAGTAAATTAGCGGCTCTGGGTTCATTATTGACCCCAGATAAGGGCCGCTCTCCTAACGCGGAAAGTGCCTTTAAACTCCTCCACTCACTCACAAGGCGGAGCCATAGAAAAACGCGTCTATTTTGTGATGCCGTGATATCGATGTGCCTACCAATGAGAGGAGCAGATGGTCAAGACAAGCAAAGAATAATGCTAAATCAGATCGACATTTACGTTTCATTTGCTGCCTTTGTCCGCTCGCTCCGCGGAAAACAAACAGCTTTCTGGAAGATTCACACTCGGTTTTTAGCACTTGCATTTTCACTGTTGGACGTCACGGACCACCAAAAACTTTTGTAAAGAGTGGGCAAATGCCAAATTGTGGACCAAAATCAGAATTGCAAGAGCTAACTAGTTCGCCAGCGAGGTAAGAAGTAAAGCGAAGCTGGTAGGCCGAACTAGTACAACCTCTTTTGCGATTGACTTCGTGAATTTTGTGCGCTGAAGCGAACGAGGAAACCCACGAACAAGAAGTGTTGAAAAAGCAAAGTGAAAAGCGGCGCTCACGCCCGTTACTTCCGTTCCATATTCTGATGAAGACTACAGACTGTGATATTTCAGTGCGTCTGTACACTCTGTACCAAAACGCACTTTAGTGGCTTTGTCACTCATGTCAAATCACACAATGCGTGGCCTCTGCTGTTGCAGACTTTTTTTACTATTTACGAAGTACTCGAGGACAAAGGTCAGGCATAAAAGAGTTGAGGACCGTCACCATTAAACCGTGGCCCTGGATATCACTTTTTCCAAGGTATTTCTACAACTGGAAGCTCGTTGCACATTACCATTACACTCAGTTTCCGGGCCACAAAAATAGTTCCACATAATTTTTTGTCAAGTTGGTTACCTTTCTCAGCTATGTGGCATAACAATTAAACAATTCTCTTTTTAGAACAGTCTTCCATTGTGGCAAATATTGTGCAGCGGACACTGTCGCACGGTGTAGAGATTAACAACCGCCACTATCATTTTCTGGCGTGGAGCAATTCACAGGCTTAGTTTATTACTAAAATATGCTATGACACTTAAGACTAAAAACTGTTACGATCGTGCGTTATCGTTTCAATACTTTCAATGGGGTGTTTGCTGCCCTGGTCCAGTATCTGATATCGTTGTATTGGGTTGTACCAAAAGACTTGTAGGATTTTTTTTTGATCAGCACTTTTTATTATAATTTCTTCCAACATTTTACTATACTTTTTTCTAACAAACAACAATTAGGCAACGACATTTTCACCATTGTTATCGACAACTCTCTGCCACCCTTATCGGTAGATCGTTGATTCCCTCCTATCAGAACTCTGGGTTCTGAGAGTAGAAGAAGTCAGCGTATTTGCGAGCGAGTCATAATTAACGAGTTTTCTCCTGGCCAGAAAGGACTTCAGAGAATGGGAAAATTGATAGTCAGAACGAGCTATGTCTGGAGAGTATGGCGGGTGGTGAAGGACATCCCAGGCGAGCTCCTGTAGCTTGGCCTGGGTACTCTTCGCGACGTGGGATCAGGCGTCTTCATGAAGAAGGGCGACCGCGGATCTTCTTCGGCGCTTTTCTCGAACAGCGACGGCGAGCTGCTGAAGCTGGGGGTGCGTACGGCAGCGGTGACTGTCTCGCCTTGTACCAGCACCTCGTGGGAAAGCATTCCTTCCGCATCCTTAGCACAGTCCTGAGCGTGATTTTGTTCATGTCAATCTCACCGTTGATGAAGCTGATGAACCGGCGGCGCACGGTCTCGTAGCTCACACATCTCTTGCCCAATGCAGCGTTGATGGAGTCGCGAGCTTTCGTCGCTTTGGTGCCGCGAGACCACACATAGTACAGTTAGTGCCGTAAGAGTGTTAAAAATCGCGCGAAAACGCGTTTTCGCGCGATTTTTAATACTCTTACGGCACTAACTGTAGATGACACTGCGTGTTTGGTGGGTATCGACTACGGGCATTGTAGCTCTCCCCGCGGAATCTGGTAGGTCAATGCATAAGCCTAGAAAACGTTCTACCATATTTCTGAATCGCCTAGACCTGTCCCGTAGTAAACAAGTGTTATTGATATTTTTGGAAAACTCCTACAACACTTCTGGTACAACCTAATATATGTATGTAGATGGGGAACCATTTAATGCACTGAAAACGGTCGAAACTTATTGCAAATCGCATCTGTAGCAAGCTGCAGTCACGGATGCCTATTCAAAGGGCTGGTGTCGCTGTAGAGACACATAGGAATATAAAATTGAAGTGACAGCAGTTGTCAGAGCTATGAAAAGGCTCTTATTTGCAGATGCGTGACCATGGTTGTTATATGTATGCGTCCACCTCGAGCCATCACAACGGAGATGTAGCAATGACCGTCGAAGACATGAGAGAGTGGATGGGAGATTTTAGTAGCAGTAAGAACGTGCCAAAATTAATGAGCAGAATGGGGCAGTGCTTCACCCAAGCTCAGGTGACATTAAATAAGCCAATGGTTAATTTTTCTTGTAATCGAGTAATTCTTTTTAGCCAACTGTGCACATATTGCAAGAAGAATGTTGTGTTGAAGATGATGTGGAAGGGGGCTCTGGTCATTCAGAAACTCATGAACTCTACTGCTTTTCGGATGGATGTGGCCGTATCGCACCTTCACTTGCTAGACGAATTGCCTTAGCCTTACAGCTTGATGTCGTTCCCAGTTGTTATCAGGTTCTTCAAACTCACAGCCTGTGCTGTTCGAAGTAAGCCATGTAGTTCACTATAGGTTCGCTTCAAAGGATTCAAAGGAGTGCTGGCTGCCGATCCTTCCCTAGATTTACCTAAAAGTTGTCCAAAGATTGCATTCAGGTTGGTCTATATATAATAGCTGTACAGCGGCTGTACAGTGATAACTTTTTAAAGGAAAAGCCAGATGAAATTCAAGGAACGCTGCGAAGATCAGGAGAACAACATTTTGGAGGTATGTCCTAAACGAAAGCATAACAAACAAAATACAAAAGTATTTCTTCAAGGGTCACGCATGTACTAACAGTTGAGGCTGGCTCGGTTTAAGGTGCCATGCAGTCTTGAACAGCAGGATTCAATATAACTTATGCGGTTTCGTGACCCTGTGCCGTACATGTCTCGAATACCTACAGCGCTGGGTACAAACCAAATTGTTGTCCGTTACCCTTTTATGAGCAGGGATGGTGTAACGACAGGAGTGCGCATCCCACTCTCGTGGGCAGGAATCAATCAACCCTGCTCAGGCCAACCAAGCCTTACATCCATCTGAGGTAGGTGAATTGGTACCAGGCCTATCTTGGAGAATAAAAGCACTCATCGGCTGGCACTCACAAGTCATTGTATAGGTCAAATGGCAATCACCTGCCACCACGATCCTGAATGGAACTAGAATGCGCGGCGCATCCCGTAGAAGGTATTATAACGCCGAAAACTTTATGCTTGGAAACCTCGTTGATTGCTCCAAATCTATACATAGTGCGTGACGCATTAGCTGTTTCGCTATCAGTGAGCGGTGCAGCCATAGCAGTACAACTGACGGGGAATTTCCATCACTGCTCCAGCTACTCGTTTGAGTACCGTTCATTAGAGGTTTTCGCAACAGCGTTGGAGATAACTTTGGTGAAAAGCTCGCAGACTACATACAGCGAGAGCGTGCAAGGCTGACGATACAGTGAATGTACTACCTCTTTGCGTGCAACTGTCTTGCTGGTTCTCCACTTTCAGTCAACTTACAAATTGACAACCGGTGTTGCAAATGATATGGAATTTGGATTGATAGGGTGATCATTTCAAAATTGTTCTTGTTGGATCCATAGGTCATTGATAGCTCTATATTACTGTGGCGGCATTGCGGAGGGTGGGCACTCTTAGTCTGGAAAGTATACGGTATGTATACGGTACGACAATTACAGGATTACTGTAGATTACTTCGCACCTGCCTCGCACTCCCTACCCCTGCCTGTGGAGTGGCCCCATTTGATTGCATGCACTGACTGTGGACCTGTGAGATGCAGAAAATAGTGCGCATGTAAGAGAGAAAAAGGAATCGAGATGCATAAAACTCTCAAGTCTATAACCATGACTGACGATTGCACCTCGCATGTGTATCTAAGAATTTTTTTTGATAGCTATTCAAAGGTAGTGATAGAGATGGCTTGGTTGTATTATATAAGACTGTATCGTACGAGTAGAGCGACACAAGTCTGCTCCATTGTCTCACAGTGAGGTGAACATCTCGATTGGGATCATGTTTTGCCTTTAAGCTGTAAATGGGTCTCCTGAGCACAAATATTGTACTAGTTTTGTACGGAAACGCCTGGCGCGTGGCAAGGACGTGGAAGGGTTCGACTATGTTAACCACTGAAACCTTGCAAGAGGGGTCGGGTTGGTGCGCTAGCTACCAAAACTGCAGTCATTTGACATGTGCACAATAGGTTAAGCGCTTAACAGTGAAAATTCAAAAAATGTGAAAGCCTTGCATTCAGGGAGAGCTGAACTATTAGGTTGGACGGGAAGTTCTGGGACACCTTGTGAGAAAAATTCAATTTATTTTAATTTTACTCACATGTAACTTCAGTCACCAAAGTATGCACCATCGTGATCTACAATGTACTGCCAACGCTCAGGAAGATCGTAGATACCCTTCCGGTAGAATTCGGGAGACTTCTGGTCAAAGAAGTTCTGGAGCCCGCTCTTGAGATCGTCGTCATCTTTGAACTGTCGCCCGTCAAGGAAGTGGCTCAACGACCGGAATAGGTGGTAGTCAGTTGGGGACATGTCCGGGGAATATGGTGGGTGGGGAAGCGTCGTCCAGCCGAGGTCCTGGATCCTTTGACACGCCAACTTTGCCACATGTGGGTGAGCGTTGTCGTGGAGGAAGAGGTCTTGGTCCATTTTTCCGGTAAGTTTTGGCGCTCCGGTGTCCAATTGCCTGCAGTAGAGATCGGCAGTGGCTGTCGTGTTGGATGGTAACAGTTTCCTATTTTTTTGAAAATTTTCAAAAAAAAAAAGTTTTTTTCTCAATGCAATTTTTTGAATATTTTCCTGTTCCAATTT
The DNA here is from genome assembly GCA_963978905.1 of Trichostrongylus colubriformis. Taxonomy (NCBI): domain Eukaryota; kingdom Metazoa; phylum Nematoda; class Chromadorea; order Rhabditida; family Trichostrongylidae; genus Trichostrongylus; species Trichostrongylus colubriformis. The sequence continues at coordinate 854,033 of OZ022261.1, forward strand.
GAGCCGATCGAGCCATCGGGCTGCCGCCATATGAGAGACAGTACCTGGGTCCATCGACTGGTTAATTTTGTTAGTGGCCTCGCATGCTGAGGAACCGAGGCGGTGTTCGTGAATTTCGCACCTTTCGCGAAATTGCCGTAAATTCACTGCTAGTTGAAGCCGTAGAGAATATGAATGTGCTATTCAGAAGCCCTTTTCAGACGCTTCATATACCCCCCACTACCAAATGCTCCCGAAGCTTTACAGGTTTCTACAGGAAAAAACAAAAAGTGTCCCAGAACTTCCCGTCCAACCTAATATGAACACCTCCCTGCCGACTGGGGAGCAGTCCACTTTTTAAGCAACTACCATAGGTGACTTTGCATTTTGGACACAGATTGCATTGGTTTTATGCAGAATTGAATAGAGTTTTCCAAGTATATCCTTCATTTTCTGGTCTCCTCCAAACCGCTTGGCCGAACTCGAGAACACTTTTTGTTTTACTTATGTGACATTACAAGATGCAGAGAACTGTTTTAGAAAAATTCACCATGCCCTCATGAGCCTTTCTTGTTAGACCCCAAGTTTTCATTTAGATGACTCATTTGGATATTCCTCACTACTAACATTACACTGTCTTTGAAACTTAAAAATACGTAGGTCACTATTTATATTTCGGGACTAGGCAATACTGTTATCATGGGAGTAAATCTGATGGTTTCATCGTGAAGTTCGCCTTTTTTACCTATACACCCCACCATTCAATTTGCCGCACGGCGCTTTTTGTTTATTTTATATTCATCTGAAAAATTTTGTTTCAGGAAATGAAAATGTAATTTTCAAAAAATTTTTAAAAAATTAGGCAATGAAGCTCCATCAAAGACCACAGTGTATCGTTGGTTTAGGGAATTCAATCGTTGTCGTAGTCCGCTGCCCCAAGAGATTCGTGAAGGATGTCCGAAATTAGCAGTTGTTTCCGAAAACATCGGTGCTGTGTGTAATATGATTAAGCAAGATCGCCATGTCACCCATCTTAAGATTGAGGCATCCCTAAACATTATTTCCACCAACAAACTTACAATTTTACTTGAACACATGGATTTGCAAAAAATATTTTTCCGTTGGAACCCACACCATTTGACAAACGCACCAAAAAAGGCTTGTGTCGACAAAATTTTCAAAAATTTATAAAATAAACAAATAGCGCCGTGCGGCAAATTGAATGATGGGGTATATAGTTAAAAAAAGCGAACTTTACGATGGAATCATCAGATTTGCTCCCATGATAACAGTTCCCACTGCGGATGCTCAACACCGCATGTGCGACTCCAACCTGTAGGGTTTCTGATCTTTGGAAAACCCTACAGGTTGGAGTCGCCATGCGGTGTTGAGCATCCGCAGTGGGGTGAAGGCCTTCAATCTGGAAAGTATATGGTAGCGGTACGGTAAGATAATCACCTGATTGCTGTAGGTCACTTCGCACCTGCAAGCCCTGCTTGTGGGGTGACCCAATTTTTAAAGATGCGCAGAAGTGATGCACATGTTGAAGTGAATAGGGTAAAAAAAATTTCATTCGTAATATGCAGTAGCATTCCATTGATACAAACCAGATTCCCAAGTTATTATCAATGGCCCATGTTCACGTAACAGTTGTGTACCTAATGTACTTTTGTCAGCCAACTGAAAAATAAGGAGTAAACAAATACCTCACTCTGCTCTAGGGGAATTAATTCATATGGCATGACCTCTCACATTTGTACTTGATATAATGTTTCTTTTTTTTACCTATCACATTGTTAAAGGCCATAAAAAGGTATTTGTAGAGGTTCGATGAGAACAGTTTTAAGCACTACTCATAGTCGTTAATTTCGCATAAGCATGTATCTAAAATTCATTGCAACTCTCCCCTCAAGGATTCTTCAATTCACATCATCCCATCACCACCACTTATTTTAGGTGGGATACGTCTCACCCGTGCATAAATTCTATGCCGCCACGTCCCACGTTTTCCCCCACCTTTCCAGGTTATGGGTCTTTCCGGGTGGGTACACATTGGTAGGAATAACCTCTCACCTGCTTCGCAGCCTATGTGCGAAGAAGTAATCAACTAGGTTAGAGAATCACAGATCAACTATACGCCGTTTGACTCCATAAGCTGAATGTATAGTCCACGTATGGGGGAGATAAAAAAGAGTCTTTCCGCTAACGGTTGACATCTGTCAAGCATATGTACTAATAGGTATTCCTGAATTATTCTTCTATAAGCAGAAGCAAGCTGAAGCTCACTACTTTCACCGTCATGAAAATATGGAGCCGTCATTCTATGCAGTCGGGCTCTAGAACACCAACGGCATCAATGTCTGCCTAAAATGGCAGAGCCGAGTTCCGAGGTGGGTCTCTCGTGGGACTAAGTGGAGCTATCGGTCATTTGACGTTTTGTCTAACATACTATAGAGAAGCGTCGAATGAAAGGGTAATGAACTACAGACGGGGGCAGATAGGGTGATAGTTGCTGAATCCTGCAGCTAAATTCTCCTTGTGCAACAACATAATCCTACTGGTTTTCCACTGGATGTGCACCATGCATTCCGACAGAGAGCGCGTGAAGAATTGATTTGGAGTTTCGATGACCTGGGCCAGGTTCTGGCCTCATCCTGGTCTAAGAAGACCGGGCTCTGACTGGTCTTCATCGGTAAAAGGCTATATCGGATTTTGCAAGAGGGACTGGAGGAAGAACTTGCCATCCTGCTTCACATCGAGTCGCACAATGAATAAATCAATTCTTTCATGCTCAACCACTTCAGGTTGTCAAGTATTCTATGCCTTCGGCCGTCTGTCTCAATCGTCCACTCATCACTATACTAGATCAAGTATGCATGCTTCGAAGTTTCTATTCACGCTCCCGCTCGATGATCTGTTGTAGGTAACACAAAAGCAGTCACGCGTACTTCATAAAAAGCTATGCAGCAGAGTACATTATTATCTGGAAAAAGAGTTATCACAATTGGGAGGTGACCTTGACTTCCTAAAATCTTCAAGTATTTGAGAACTGAAATTTTTTACTTAAGCCATGCTTCTCGATGATGCCGTAGCTGGTGACGAACTTACTCTTCGTTTGAACCTTCCTATCAATTTCGTGCGTCTTAGACAGTGTGGCATGTGCATCACTAATGAGCCCTTCTTTCGCCGTGTGCTGGTTTCCGTGTATCGCTACAACATCAACAATCACCTCAGTAAAGTAAGCCACTGTTAATAATTTATAATTCAACGCTATGCACCGAATGCACCGTCTAACAGTAACACTGCACTGTTCTACGCTCGCCAACCTGTAAGAGCTCTCCCCATGTTGTTCGAAATTGCTCGCGGTACTGAGCGGTAGACATGCTGTGTCTTTGCCATGAATACACACTGCCCAGTTTACGATTCGCATATTGGGGTTACTTACGTTATCGGGGAAAGATTGACAAAATTTATTGAACACGTTGAGCGTCAAGGAGAAAAGAGTTGCTTCGTTTGTTTTCACTTACTAGTTAAGGTGATCCCAGCAGGGACTCCAGGTGTCGAGGAAAATAGCCGATTCATTACGACTCCCCTCTACGGCGACCAAACACGACCACCCCCCTTTTTTGACCTCTAGAATGCCAGTAACTGTTGCCGATTGCATAGTTCCGATGTATTTTATTGCACTATATACTTTTCTGAGGCAAGAAGAGAAGATATTGATACATTTTGTCGCACAGATGCGGTAAAACAACCTTTGCTTCTCATTTGCTAATCGAAAGTGTGGATTTTGGTGCTTATCGCTGACCTCTAAAGGTATGAGCCCACACCCTCTTATTCGCTCAAATACGACCCCCTGTCGAGGAATCCTCGACTCTCGGTGTGCCCTGGTTCCCAGGTAAAAATGGCAACCACTTTACGCACTTTATTACAGAACCACATTTTTATAGGTACAGAAACATTGCACCAGCTGCTTTCAGCTACTCAGCAATGTAGTGTTTATGAGGTGGATTAAAATACTGAATTTACCAGCGTTCAGCTTTTCCATGAATTCTTGCGATATAGGGAGCAATCACACCATTTGTAAATGACTTTGCGGTGCTTCAACCACTATAAAATGGGAAAATAAAGAGTTAAACAGTTCAGATTTTCCACACGGTGTCTTTCGCATGCGATTTCTGCTGAAACTTGCATTTGTTTACGCTCGCGGAATGACGATTTCTTGTCAGCTTTCGCACAGTTCTGCCCTTCAGATGAATGCAGGAAAAAGGGGCATAAAGAGGAAAATACTCTTGAAAAAAATTTTCGCCATTGAATTTTTGGTTTTGGAAACGGCTTTAGAAAAAGTCGTGGTGAGCACGTGGCCAAGGTTAAGCCTGGCGTCGAGGAAGTCTTTTGAAAATATCACTTCACGCCCTCCCCGATCGACGCATCTTACAAAGAAAGGCTCCCGGTTCACAGTGGTCATTCAATATTAGTTGAATGTGTTCCTTGTAGTTTCAAACGGGGACCTCAAATCCGTCCTCCAAATCTGCTAAACGATTCTGAGAAGGATGTTACGGACGCCTGAAAGATACGGCGCAAGCGCAAACGCCGGTCATATGTGACTCGCGGCTCCGCCGCAGTCGGAGCGCGGACGGAGCAGCTGGTAAGGTGTCGGGTCACAATTTGAGGCATGGGAGTTCGGATCCTTGGTGAATATGTTCTTGTTTTGATTTCATAAGTTTTGCTTTTTTTTTCGAGTGTTTGCTAGACGTTTGCAGAACTCTTTTACGCTTCATTAAAGCATCACGCGCCCCACACTGATGAGTAATATGGGGGGAGCGGTTCTTTTGTGGAAAATTGATCATTCTGCCCATCTTTTTTACCCTATTATTCTGCGATTGTAAGGAATTTGACGTCGTTGCGTAAAACGACCATGATATTCGCTCAGGGGCTCGAATTACCGCTCTGTGCAAATTCTCAGCCAAATCAAGTTTTTGGTCCTACTTCGGAAGATTCGGGGTGCCGAGGGGGTAAGTAATAGTTTTGAATTTTGCAATCTGAACAAAGGTAACTTAGATATATCTGACTGCTAGATGCTCATGACAAAAATGTACGTAAAATAAGGGCATTTTCTCGGCAAGGGTCAACGACTTCTCCTTCGTTGGATGGATTGCCAGCCAATAGCCCATGAATCTTTCCGAAATTTAATCAAATTCTCAAAATGGCTAAAAAACTTGTTGCTTGAGATCATTTCATTCCCTGAACACGAAAAACACACTGGTTTTGCACGAGAACGACTGGCTCGCGCGCTATAGGCTCCCGAACTCCGCGTATAGTATTATCTGTTCAGAAAAACCTCCATAACTCCACGCCCGGTGTCGTTTAGCAGATTTGGAGGACAGAGCCGCAGAATCCTCGATTGAAGCCTGACCTTGCTGCTTGGTCGTATATGTAGGCTCACCCGTAGAGGGATCGGTATGATCAATGAACGAAGTGCTACCGAGGATTAACCACATAATTTAGGCAAAAATATTTCTTCCTCACCATGTCGGACGCTCTATGTACGGTGTATTTGACGAGACTGGCCTTTTACAGTACGGTCAGGTATTCGTTCAGTACTCCACCTCGATTAAGAAACCAGATGGAAAGTTAAAGATATATACAGGTACGTTTCAAAGCGCTTCGCTGACATGGGTTCACTAGAGTTTCTTCAGGCCCGGTTATGATAACTAAAAATCCATGTCATGTAGCAGGTGACGTCAGAATGTTTACAGCAGTATATCAACCTGCACTGAGTCATTTGTTTGACGTCGTTGTATTCCCGAGACACGGCCCCCGCCCTCATCCTGATGAGATGGCTGGTTAAACCCATTACTTGGCTATTCCTTCTTTTTTTCATCACATTCTGAATCGAATTATTGTTCTTAAGGAAGTGATTTGGACGGTGATGAGTATTCCGTAATTTTTGATCCCGACATTTATTTCGACCATAATGAAGAAGCAATGACGTTTCCGAAAAGTTCACCGGATGACTTCGACACTGCACCAACGGTTAGGAACAGGCTTTTTATTGTAACACTGCAACGCAAGACAAAATAGGGATTATGCTTGTGAAATTTAGACCGATGACATGGTAGATTTCTTTCTCAAGTATCTTCGCCAAGACTCCATCGGTAGAATGAGTAACGCTCATCTTATTCTAGCCGACCGGAGAGGACTGTTCGAGTAGGTCTGATTACATCTCCTAAAATGTACAGTACAGCATATCGTTTGTATAATCAGAAGGAAGTCATTTAAAAGCAATGGTTGGGGTAGTTTGGGCCGATCGAATATGAAAGTTGAAGTGCTTAGAAATATGAAAATGAAAAAAACGGGATGAAACGCTGAAATCTCGGAAAATAAGGCCCTCTACCCACCGTTGTTCGCGAAAGGGTATGGGCCAGGATAAAAAGGGGGCGTGCTGGATTAGTACAAGTGGTAACTGTTGAAAAAGACGCCTTCTCTGAACCTCGGGGCGCTCTATAGGGGATTTTGCCACATGATGTCTAGATGCTTATTGTCCATCGGAAACAAAATTCTTGTTTAGTCTGCTTGATCTTTGATTTTCAGTGAGATATGTAATGAAATTGCTCGTAAATGTGCTATCGCCGTGGACTTCCCAAAAAGTGGAGAACCTGCGGAGCCTTTGACAATTCATGAGCAGAGCGATGTCGTGCCAGATTACATGTTTTCAGTCGTCAAACCTATGTATCGAAGCAATCGACTTAATGGGCAGATATACAGGTCACACAGTGCATTCTTCTCTTCTATTATATTTATGGATCATGTAATCTAACCCGGTTGGATATTGCAGAAAAGCGAAGAAAGTTGAAGAAGTTCTGGACACGTCCGAGCTGTCCACGAGCATTTTTGACCACGACGTGGACAAGGTCAGTCGCTCCTCTCGTATTCAGCTATTCGGAAGGTTCTGTGCATGTTACAAGAGTCTGAGTTATGGACAAAGCTCCGGTCTCCAACGGCACTTGAACCCGCACTCCTTGCTTTCCGGCATAGGTGCTGATCTCTTACACCACTGAGATCCTTTTTATCTTGACCCAGCTTCTGAATGATATATTTACCATAGTCTGAATGATATATTTACCATAGATCAGCACTCACACGTACAACGTGTTGAACCGGTTGGCCAATACCGGCATCGAACCGTGAAGCTGAAAGAAAGCCTAAGTACATATCAATTTTTGAAGTTATTGATTTTGTCGATACTGGGTTTCAGTGCTGAGTTATTGGCAAAAGGTTTTGATTTTTCATTTAGAATTGATTACTTTGATACGCACATATGATTACGAAGGATTTCGGCGGCGACATTTCGTTGACAATTCCGCCTTCCCTACACATAAATCGACAAATACAAGAGAAATCTTCTGATAGCTTATGACCTTCCACAAATACTACTTTGACACCCATTTACAGCCATCTACAGAAAAAAACCATTCTCCAGATAATAGCAATCAATCACTGGTGATTCTATAGAGTTTTCACTTCTGCAATGGCTCGACTTCAGTGAATATCGCCATGCGGTCAAGTAGCGCCAAGATAAATAGATACTAACGCGTTTTTGCAGGTACTAAGTCCACCTGGCTTCGATCCTTTCGAAGGCGATGAGGCAAAACGATTCCATGTACGGCGAATTAGAGACGAGTATGCAGCAAAAATCCAGGTTCTTTTGTGTTCGACTTGGCGTGAACGCCTTTCGAAGGCAGGGAATTATTGCCCAACTGAGCATATTCTTGTAAAATTCAGCAACTGCTAGATGAGTATGGCGTATGTGACGAAGCATCGATTGTGTCTGGCCACATTGTGAGTCTGAAGCGACTGGCGACGATGGAACGAGATGACTATTCCTTCTATCATACTGACAAGATAGTGGAACTACGCTATACCAGAATATATCATCAGTATCGTACATATTTTTTTGAGGTATGCAGCCATAACTATTGGGGTCCAGTAAGTCTATTGTCGCTCACCGATATCTTGTCAATGATGCGTCATTCCTGAATCTCTTGGTCTATTCTTCTGCCCAAATATTCGTTTGTCTACCGCAAGATGGTGCGGTCAAACAATCTTGTTTCGGTTCACAGCACAGACATCGGTGAAAGTTGGTCAAAGCAAATAACAAGTTCGAAAGACATGAAAGAAATCCGCCCATAGTGGGTGGAGTGCGCCGTAAATGGGCTGTACGTGCCACGAAAACTCATATTTCGGCTTGAGACATTCCAGAAACTGTAGACAAATTTTGAAGCGGAGCAATGATCAGTGTGTGTTGCCTGGAATGGATGACGGCTCACTCACAAGACCAGGCGTGCCTGTCGAGGGAGGTCTTGCAGGTCATGGCGCAGATTTTGAAGACGTTTTTATCGTATGAGGGTGGGTACCTGCATGAAACATATAATTTGTCAATTTTTGCTGATCGGTCCTACGAATGCCAAAAGGAGTGGAGAAATTTTACTTCGAGAGGGCGATTTTAATTCACTAATTGTAATGCATACTCTTTGTACAGTACCGCCACTAATTCATGGTCAATCGATACGAAAAATGGAAACCCCATGATTTCTCCGAATTTTTGCCATAACTTCCTTCAAAATGCTTCAAATAATTCAAAAGGCTTCAGTAGAAAGCCCTTATCAAAGCGAATGTAAGAGCCTGTAGAACTTCCACTTTTGATCTCTCCTTCGGCATAATTTTCAAGATTTTCGCAAAATTTGCCTCAAAGTACCACGGGCGATTCTCGTCGACGCGGCGGAGTCGTAAAACCTCCGCTTCGACTGCGACTCTCAAAACAAAAGCTTCACAGCCAAAAAATATCTTTGTATTCGAGAAGAGCATGAACCGGTGATCATTTTGGTATCTCTCATGTTAGGATTCAGGACCGGTGAACTGAAAATGGTGTTTAAAAAGTTTTTTCAAGTTTGAATTGTGTCCGTAGATCTGCATTTCGAGGGGAACACGACGCTACAAATGCATAAGGGAGTAGTGATGGCATAGTCTGCTAATTTTCAAATGTTCTTTCAAGGTGAGTACCACGTTCGTTTTTGACGCCAAATATGCAACCACAGACACTATTGAAAATGATGATTTCGTCAAAATTCAACTCCGACAAGTTGTGACTGTCAGGACAGATACACTCTATGAAAGGGAAAGTCTCGTTAACGCTCCATGCGCTATGGATGTTCTTCAGATTTTGTTGTTTCAAAGTAAGAAAATGTGTGTTTAAAATGAAAATAATGCTGTGCAATCGAAATTATTTATTCATTCCCAACAGCGAACATGCTGAAACTAACCATTGTGCAGTGGCCAAGTAATTGTGTAAGTCTCGGTTTTTATGATTATCACATTGTTTCGACTCGATTCCTGTGCTAATTGATGGTCGACCTAAGTCGACCCCTCGCTATCGATCTCTTTGGTCCACCACGTGTGGACCGGCCACGAACCATCTCCGAATAGGTTTCACGGTATATTCTGCTTTGAATGTATACAAGTAAGCTCTGATAGAGAGTTATTGTAGTTGTTATGGACGAGGCACTTTTGAGTACAATGGTGTACCCTTTCACTCATGTTCATTTTCACCAAAACCACGTTTCTTCAACGGCTTGCGACCGGGCAACTGAGTTTTTTAGAAACCGGCCGAATCAGCCAGAGCGCACAACGATGCATTTGCAAACGTTGTGCTTGACGGGGGATCTGAACCCCTGCGGGTTTCTCATCAGAAGCGTACGTGGAACGCAACCACTCCTCTGCGCTATTCGGCCGGTTGCATATGCAGACAAATCGACGGCCCTTGTGATAACGGCTGAGAAGGAAGGTGGTTATTGGCACGAGCCCGCCTTCTTCGCAGCTAATTATTGTCGCTTCGCGCATGAGGTGCGAAGTGACCCCAGTTAGCGGCCAGAACTCGCGGGTCATCTTGTCACCCTCACTGATCCATTACTCGAGTAAAGGCCCATTAGTTGAAATGCAGATTAACTGCTATTATGCAAGTTATTCAGGTGTATTTATTATCTATTAAAGAAGAGTTGCAACACAATAATAACGTAAATCTAATATGAGCATATGAGGCTAAGTAGCGGGTGTTTCGTTTGCAAGAAGACCATCGTCTTTCGATTAGCTAAATTGCTGTCATAGGTATTGCAGAAGAAGGGCTTTTCATCATTGGCCATCTCATTCCGTATCAAACGAGTCATATTTTGTTTCTGATGTGAATGTGCATTTAGAAGCTCCATTGGAAGTCAGAGTTCATTGCCATCACCAGTACTATTCCGCTTTCGTGGATAGAGTTTGAGATGACCATGTTTTGAGAAGTTTGTGAAATTGTGAACTACTTCTTCAAGGAAATCGTCCCACTTATATTGCTTGTCTAATTTGTTTATTAATCATTTTATGGATCAATGTAGGCAGCATGGTGATTCGTGAGTTCTCGCAGCTGATCGGGGTCTCCTCGCACCCCATGTGCAAGGCAAAAGTAATTAGGTGCGAAGAAGGCGTGGTCGTACCAATAAACAGGGGTGTGCACCTTTAGTTCCAATAGTGTACTGTAAGTGTACGGTAGTATAATTACAAGATTGCTCAGGTCACTTCGCTCCTCACCTCGCACCTCCTAGCCTTGCCTTTTGGGTGACCTTTTCCATTGCTTGCAGGGACATCTTCCCCACTGACTGATTTAATGATATGTAATGGATCTACTAGAAATTGAACATATGTAATTACAATTATAATTGTGTCTTTATTACAACGCTTCTATTACACTAACCTACCCACAAAAAACAAACAGAAAAACGAAGGAAACAGATATAACAGCAAAAACATGTATACTATTAATCACAAAGAAATAAACAGATGTAAACGTTACAAAACTTGTCATCTTAATAGTGGTGCACGCTCAGAGAGTCAATAAGCATGGATAATTGGAAAACGGGTTTTGCTACCAATAATAAGGCTTTGGTGCTCGTTGAGTGGACAAATCGCTACACTCGGTGCCATCGAAACCAAGAACGTCGGGCGCTAACTATCTAAACTCCCATGTACTGACCATCTTCACATTACCTCACGTGATTCGCGTAGTACAGTGCGATGGCCAAACCGTGACTGATAAGGAGCTTATTGAGTATCAAGTTGGGCCGGCTCACACTACTTCGCGCTATACACAGAGAAGCATGCAAGATGGGCTTGATCCATATCGATTGTTCGGTATCATCCAAATGCAAAGCTTGCTAGAAAGCTCGTCTATTTCTTTTCCGAAATGAAATAAGCTGAGCATTCCAATGTTATTATCAGCGAGCTATTGTCAAATTACTGGATTCTCTTTTAAAACTCTAGTGTAAAGGAGTGCATGGAATGCAATCAAGACTATAGTGGCCAACTCGAAAGCCTGAAATTTAATCACGCAATCACAATCATAATCAATTGTATTTAGTTTTAGTAATTAGTTTTAAATAATTATCCCGAACGACCCAGTTTCTATTCTCAACACCATGAAAGGAGTGACAGTGCAAAGACTTCAAATGTCAAAAATTTTCTGATTCATCATTATATGAGGGCGGGTTGGTGTATGAACTAGCGGCGCGCATCCCACTCTCACGGCACGTGATCGAATCCCTCGTCGGCGCACGCCCAGGCCTACCAAGCCTTCCATCCCTCCGGGGTAGTTATGTTGGTACCATTCTCGCCTACAAGAGTGAAAGCACTGACTTGTACATCGGCTAGCCCTCGCAATTCTTTGTTAAGCCAAATCAGATTCACTTGCCCCAACGATTCTGAATGGAACTGGGATGCAAGGCGCATCCTCCAGAAGGGACTGATTAAGTCAAAAAACACCCCACATCTATCTATCATTATATCAAAAGTACATCACTGCTTTCCTCTACTTACTAGCTTAGATTTTCATTAAAATTACTAATCGAGGCACACATGCAGGCGCGATTATGTTTATTGATAAACCTGAGAGTGTGGTTTGTACCAATGAAGATTCTCTGCGAACCACGGATGATTTTTTTATTCATTCGCTTTTCCATTTTACACGTGCATTACTGTTTCACTAAAAGGTCAATAGTCGGTGCGAGCAATCAGGTGGGGCCACCCCATGAGCAAGGATAGGAGGTGCGAGGTGAGGTGCGAAGTGACCTGAGTAATCTTGTAATTATACTACCGTACACCTACAGTACACTATTGGAACTAAAGACCCTCACCCAATAACCAGCGACCCCGGCTGAGACGGCTGCCGATCCATGATAGCATGCTGTCTCATTAATCGATTTGTTACATGTCGGGGTCACGTCTTAATGAGTCACTGTGCATTCGATTATGTTAGGTGAACATTGGAGATAACATATATTTTATTCACAGCGATATTAAGGACATTAGAAATATAAGGAAGTATAAGGAGCGCGTTGTAGAGCAAGGAGGAAGAAATATTGTTGAAGGTAAGTAAATTCATAGGTAAGAGTGAGCTTGTATTCAATTCTAGAATCTTTTGATGATGCTATACTATCTTTTTGTTAGGTAGTGATTTGTGAATCAGCAATTATTACGTTGTTATTACTCCAAGTTCTCTCTTCTTGAAACCTCGGCATGATGTTAAATTAATCGTGTGCTGCTTTGCCAAACGAGGTTAGTAGGTGGATCAATTTATTTTTGGCCTGACGTTTCGACCCTTTCGTCGTCTTCAGAGGCCTAAAAAGTGGTTCGAAGTTTGCTGACCCTTGACTTACCCGATCAAGCGCCAAAACCCCTAGCATTTCGGACTTACCCACTCAATCCATGGAGAGTCGAATAGACGAAAGAAAGAAATTGAACTCACCCCGTGATCCACCGCGAGTGGTAGGACGTCGCTACCGACTCGTGTTAGTATAATGTGCGACTGAGAATCACTATACAGCGGTGTTGACAAATGACGGTGCTGTCAGTCGCGACATCATTCTAACCCACAGAGCGGTACAAACGGCAGGAATTCACTTGTGATTGAAGGACACTCATTTCTGTTGTTCATTATTGGATTCCTTACGGATATCCAAAACGCTTCTAATGCCTTCCTAGATGAAATCTCGGTCTCATGTGACAGAATTTTGCACTTCACGTCAAAGTCATTCCCGCTGTGCTGTTCACGTCTGTGTCTTCCAAGTGGAGTTGTTATTGATCCCCTTCTCTTACTGGCCAGATGTCAACATCACAACATAACATCAACGCAGTCTGAGATGGATGAATGCTTTCGTATTCTTAACGAACAATCTCAGTACATCAAGCTCACTCGAGAGACACCAACGAATGGTTGGCTCCCTTACCTTAACACCCAGGTGAAGGTGTCCGACGACATGATCAGCGTCAAGTGGTACCGAAAAGGAAGTTCTAAGAATATCCTGATCCACGCGAAATCGGCCCACCCCATTGCTGTAAAGAGAGCTGTTGTTAAAAACATGTTCAAGACTGCCACAGCAGTGTGCACGGGCAACGACGAAAGACGAGAATCAGTCGCGCTGGCTTCTCGTATAGCTGCTCAAAACGGCTATACTCAACCATCGTACCACGTTAGAACATTTCCTGATCATAGAAGACGAGGATCGCCCTTCCAAGACCGCATACCTTTTTGTCTGCCCTTTATCTCTGACACATTCTCCTCAGCAATACG